>CM076578.1:341032698-341526098 GCA_034641835.2 Pinus albicaulis | reverse complement strand
AATATCTCTTTTGATCATGTCTACTGCCATAGGAACACTGAAACAAATGTCTTCTCAAAGGTTCGACTGGACATGGACAAAACTTCAAGCCAACACTAAGAATTCTTGGACTGGACATAGACACTTTTTTTTTTTAAATCCCACGGTAGACAAGGAAGTAGCTATATTTTTATTGGACAATGCCTAGTGGCATATGTACTTATAATTTCCAAAAAAATAAAATTTTCAAATTCTTAAATGGTTGTTAAATAGGATAGGTATCAAAAATACATCTCACGTAGGACAGGTATCAAAAATACATTTTAAACAGGACTGGTATCAAAAATACATCTCACGTAGGACATGTATAAAAAATATATCTCACGCAGGATAGTATCAAAAATACATTTCACGTTATTAGGATTATTAACCTGTAAATAAGTTTCTATCACAAGGACTCCATGTCTGTTAACAATTGGATGAAAATATCTACTCAACCACACAACCATACTCTTCTTTATTTAATCTAAAAAGTTATTTAAAATCTACTCTTATGTCTATTTTGATCATGTTTACCGTCATAGATATTACAGATAGTAAGATAACATGTAATTACAAAATTCACATAGATAATAATCACATGTAAGGAAGCCAGACAATAAAAGAGTATTCATTGAGGTATGAAGCTATAGAGAAAGAGAGTATTCATAGGGATATGTTAATATAGTAAGATAGTATGCAGTTAGGAACATTACATAGATATAAACCACAAGAGAAAGAGCCCCAAGGCATCACAAGAAAATGGATTGAAGTGAGGGGGATGCTCTCACATCAACTTGCACCCTGAAGCCAACTCCAGGGCTAATAAAGCTTTTGGTGCAAGGAATGTATGATCAACCACCTTTATCTCACAACTGTTATTCACAACATACACCCAACACACACAGACAACTGTTATTCACAACATACACCCAACACACACAGAGAATACCATTATTTAACTGGTATACTGAGTAATATACAAATCTCAAATAAATTAACCAAACTATACACCCAAAGACTGAAAATGAAGTCCATTCAGAGATAGAGAATGATGTGCTTTTTAGTGAAGGTCACAGTGATGAAGACTCAAGGGTTCTGCAAGATGCTATTGAACAGAATAGTTTGGAAACTGAAGAGAATCCTTATATTGAGTCAATAGAATATGAAAATACACCTCACAATTCAGATATAGAGGAAGGGACTGTCAGCATGTATATAGGTGAAATAGATGAGGCAAGCTAACATTTACCTTCAATTTTGGATAATGTTCTACAAGATGAGATGGCTAAAGAGGTCATTTCTTCTAGCAACAAGATGAAATAAGAGAATGGAAAACAAGAACTAGAACATGGGTATAGCCCTAAAACTAGTGCCATTCAAAACAAGAAAAACCATTCAGAAACAGAGAATGATGTGCTTTTTAGTGAAGGTCACAGTCATGAAGACTCAAGGGTTCTGCAATATGTTGCTGAACATAATAGTTTGGAAACTGAAGAGAACCCTTATAATGAGTCAAAATAATATGAAAATACACCTCACAATTCAGATACAAAGGAAGGGATTGTCAGCATGTATAAGGAGGCAATCCAACATTTACCTTCAATGTTCGATAATGTTCAACAAGATGAGATGGCTACAGAGGTCATTTCTTATAGCAATAAGATGAAAGAAGATAATGGAAAACAAGAACTAGAACATGGGTATAGCCCTAAAACCAGTGCCATTCAAAATGTTATCACCATAATTTTTTTTTCAAAACTTGGACAGTTTACATCATCCCTAGTCATGGTCTTAGATAGGTGTTGGGTCATTTCATGCTTTAAAGGGTAGGTGATAGGGTAAAAGTCTCAAAAAATCTCATTTTCATGTCTTAAAGGTCTCACATCCTCTTTAGAAATCATATCTTAAACCATTTGAAAAAATTTGGAATTAGCCACAAAACCGTTTTCGTAGTGCGAGACAGTGTAAAAGAATGCATTTTGCACTATGAAAATGCTCTATTTCAGCACGCAAACCCTTGAAAATGAACTAAGTGCACTATGAAATCATGGATTCGTAGGCAGTCTTATCAAATCATCAATTCAATCAAATTCCGTTAATTTTTCATTATTCGGTGTCAGCTAGGAGTCATTTCTAAGGCATGCAACCATTCAAATCCATCATTTCGAATGTAGGGGTCATCATGATAGGTAATTTCAAATTCGAAAGGATTGGTGGGTTTCTTATTGCAGTTTGCATGCAAACACTTAAATAGATCGTTTTTGACTGCTAAGCTTATGGTAATCTCTTACCAAAGCTTCTCTCATCTATTTTTCAAGCGAGGCTGATCACCATTAACAAGCGAGGATGACTACCATAAGCAAGCGAGGCTGATAAATAGAAATTCAAGCAAGGTTGATTTGTTACAGGAATTAAGAGGCAAAGATGATAGAAGAAGGGAAAAATCACAGGTCTGGTCATTGTTTAAGAACAGAGCCTGAAAGCACAGAGACCCTAGCCAAAGATAAATCAGTGATGGAGGCTTTCAAGAAAACAGGGTGTTGGAGATTTTGTAAAAAATTGCAAGGAGGACACAGTCAAGTGTAAAAGGAATTTGCTCTACATTTCACTGGATCAAACAGAAAAATTGGAATTTTAAACTTGGTAGTAACCCCTGAGATCATAACTTTGGTGACAGAGATTCCTAGGGGGCAAGATAGATGGTTCAAAAACTTCAAATTTTATATGGAACCATGTAAAGTGTTTTTGAAGCCATAGTTTGCAGAAACAGACTTAACCAAGGCAACTCCAAGGAGCTACATCAAAGACATCTATGCCAACTTTCTCTTCAACATTCAAAGGTATTTTACCTATGAGGGAAGATATCATACAATATATTCATATCATTTTAAACTCCTGTTGCATTTTACTGGCATGATTTCTTTAGATTTGCCTTTCTTCCTGTATCAAAGTATAGCTAAGATGGAAGATAAAGTGCAAATGAAAACTCAAGGATGTGAAACTTCCCTTTTTCATCATGGTCTAATTAAACTGATAGTTTTACATGAACTTCAAAGGATCAACAGAGAATGGTCTTCATTTTTGTTTTTATGTGGTTTTGGAGTGGAAAACCAAGATACAGGCGTTAGCCCTAAGGCTAAAGAAACCCCACTAGCAAAAACCAGTAAGCCTGTAATGACCAGGTCAAAAATATTTGTCAAGCTGAAAACTAGAAAGCAAGTGAAAGATCAAGTGAGTAAAGCATCAATGGTTATTCTTGAGACTCCTCAACCTACAAAAGAAAAGATAGCTGAATTAAAGAAATGACACAAGAACAGTCAGCTAACAAACCAGTTTAAAGGAGATTGACTAGAAGTCAAATTGCAAAGGAGAAGGGTAAATCAGTGATCTCAGGAGAAAGTCCAGGCTTAAAGGGTAACTTAAATGATATCTTAGAAGCCATTGATATTGAAGAATCCCCTTTGGTATAGGAAGATTTCATAAAATTTGATGAAGGAAAACCTAAGAAGATGAAATCTTCTAAGAAACTGGAATTTGAGGATGAGGTTGCAGCATTTGTGTTCAAGCCCAAAAATCCTTTAACCAGGCAATCTAAAAAGATGCAAGAGTTCAATATTGAGTTAGGAGAAACAAAGGAAGTTTCCACTGTTCAGGAAGAGTTCGTAGATCTTTCATCACCAATACCTGAAGGTGACAAAAACATAGTATTTTACAGTTAGAAAGAAAAAACCAGCTATGAAGAAATGGAACAAAGGTTGAAATCAACTAATTATGAAATTTCTATACTAAGGAAGAGAGCAAGAAGGCATGCTGCTGAAAAGACAAATTTCAAAAGAATAAAGGCTCTATGGGAACTTGAAAAGTGTTAGAAAATTATATATTATGGAGCAATGCAACACATAAAATATGCGGAAAATACAAGCACACAAAACACATAAAACCAGAGAGACAGAGATATACGTGGTTCACCCAGTTTGGGCTACGTCCATCCTGAACAGTCAGTCCTTCCTTTCTATTATCCAGCAAAATGAAGAGACAAAACCTACAACAGATCCACTGTAATATCCTCTGTTCTCTCTCACAGTCTCCGTATCTATTTCCCGCTCAGATAATACACATATGATACATAGCCGCAATACAATACCCTCATACAAAGAGAGGGCTTACTTTCTAGGGAAAAAAACCCTAAACTAAACACAACTTCTACCGTCAGATCATCTGCCTAATGAATGGCCCAGATTGACTAGAAATTACTATACTTTTACAAGGAAATTTTACATCTGTTTTTAGCTTGGGGGACAAGTCCCCCCTACACCCCCCCCCCGCACTGCAAGGGTGTACAGTTTTCCTGGGGTATACATCCAGCTAAAACAAGGATCTCTGAATCAGGATGAAAATCAGGCTCCACACCCAACAAAAAGGTTTCCAAACCAGAAACAATAAGCAGTGAAGTTCATTACTTTACTTGGACTGTTCCTGAAATTAAAGAGGCTAGATATGTGAGAATGATGAATGTTCAGTTAAGGGCTACCAATAGGAAACTGAGGAGGCAGATTGAAGACCTAGAAATACAGTTGACAAAATCTGAAGAGAAGCTGCAGCAACAATGAAATAGGGCAAAAAATGATAAATCCTTGAAACAATTTTTTCATGAAGAAAAAGATCATTTGTGAAGGAGAACATATTTTAAAGCTATTTGATGTTGATATCAATCCTTGAAAATTTTTAAATATCCTCAAAACTATAAATTTTTGAAAAAATTGTGTAAAAGGGAGCATACACAGCAGTTTCGTAGCGCGCTACGAAACTGCTGAAGGTGAATTTTGGGAATTTTATGCATGTATTTGGGAGGTAAGGACTGCTGTTTTAAAATTTTGGTATTTCTGGTGGAAAGATCAAGATAAAACATGAAGTTTTAGATTGAAAAGTAGAAGAAAGAATGGTCAAAAGAAGTGTTTTTACAGTGGTATAAAAACTACGCTGTGAAAACAGGCTATTTTTGTAGCGCAGTCATGTCTCATCTCCTTTTCATTTTTTCGAGGATTTTTTTTTGCACAGGTGGAAGGTTGAATTTTTAATGGAATGTTAACACATGCACATATACAAAATAGTCATCAATGCCAGAAAATCTGTTCGAAGATAAGCATGGAGGTTAAGGGCTAAAAATTAGGAAACTCTGTCTCCTGGTTTTTAGGACAGTTAGGTCATGAATCAGCAGGGTTTATCACAAGGCTGGAAGCATCATAAATGTTGAAGGCGTGGATTAGAAGTTGTCAAAGAAAGTATTTAAGTTTTAGATAAGGTTGTTTGAGACATGTTTAGGAGTTTCACTCCTATTTGTATTAGAACTCCTATAAGACAATTAGCTATTAGTTTGTAATTGAGAGTTTGTTTTATGAGTAAATAGGTGTCAATTTTAGAAATTCGAATTCTCCTAATGATGGATCATGGAATCCAAGAATGTAAAAACTCTATATGAAGCATGAGGTCGAATTCTTCAAGGTTGGCATTTTCATTAGCAAAGCAGTTGTGTTATTGTATGTTACTGTGATCTTTCAACTTAATACAAAGATTTGTTTGACTACTCAAGATTCACAAGGAGTTTAAGTGTATCATCTTTCTATGGCCTTTTTCAATTACCTATTTGCAATAGTATGAGCATGTGTTACTTATAATTCATTAAATAGTGCTCTAACTTCCTTCACATGCTTGTAGACTGTGCTTATTCACTGTGTTACTGTTTTCACTTATAAACCTAAACTCCAAGTGCCTTGACTTTCATGTTTAGCTAATTATGATGTTTTGTTGAAGACTACTTTGACTCCATGGCCCAATAGATGTTTGCTAATCATTATTTCAACCAGTTATACATTTTGTCATTTTTAATTCTAGAGTTAGCCATCTAATCATTAATTGAAAATCTTAAACCTATTGAGAGAGCCCTCTCAGGTTGAGGAGGCTAAGCCTCAGCCAAAAGATTGGTTTGAAAGAGTTACTCAGAGTCTACTTGATCAACAACCTATCAGGGTCAGATTTTGGTTATAACACAAAACAAGAAAAACTAGTGCCATTCAAACAAGAACTAGAACATGGGTATAGCCCTAAAGAACCACAGGCTGTGGAAACGAGCATGGAACATGGGTATAGCCCTAAAACTAGTGTCATTCAAAACAAGAAAAATCATTTCCATTCAAACAAGAACTAGAACATGGGTATAGCCCTAAAGAACCATAGGTCGTGGAAACAAGCATGGAACATGGGTATAGCCCTAAAACTAGTGCCATTCAAAACAAGAAAAACTAGTGCCATTCAAACAAGAACTAGAACATGGGTATAGCCCTAAAGAGAAAATACCTTAAGCGAATCGCAACAAATCATCAATTTCAACAAAATCACCATCGAATACTACGTCTAGGGCATAAAAACCCAAAACAGTATTTCTAAAACCCATAAATTAGAAAACCCAACCCATTCTACAACCCAGAGAGAGCTAAATTCGACCGAAGAAGATTAAATTTTTTAAAAAACACATGAGTTTAAGTGTTAAAAAACACAATAGTTGGCTGGTAGGGAATAGAATTCCTACCGGGAGGTGCAGAAGCCAAATAGAGAGCCAGACCTCGAGGTGCAGAAGCCAACTGGAGAGCCATACCTCGCCAGACTTCGGCATTACCTGCAACAAAATGAAAATGAACACAAATTAGCAAAAACCAAGGAAAAATGCAGGGAAAATGCAAGAAAAATGCAGAGCAATTCGAAAAAATGCAGAGCACTTGGAAAAAATGCAGACAAAAACCAAATTTACCTACACCATCCATGAAATTATGCAAAAAAACACAAGAGATGAAGCTGTCGACAAATCCGCGTAGCATTGACCAGTCGAGGAGCAAAGTTTCACAGTCGTAGGAGCCAAACAGGTCCACAACGGGGCGCAGGAACAACAGGATTGAAACTCCAGCCACACAACAAGCCATCCTAACAGTTGTTACAAAGGCGGTGAGCGTTGTGACAATGGAGATGGAGGTATATTGGCACTGGCGCCACAACGTGTAGAGACCGATGGAGCTGTGCGTGCAACGTCCCGCCTCGAACAAAAATGCATAGACCTCCCGAGACATGGTCGAAAATTGCGTGCCCGAAACCCTAATTGTACGGGAGGGAGTGGGATTTATGGTCCTCACCAACCAAAACCCACTTGGTGACTTAGCTGGCAGGTGTTGTACATGCATCGACCGGGTGACATGGCCAATTACCACGGTGTCACGGAGGGCGCCCAACAGCTGGTGTCCCTCCCCTAAAGAGTCTCAAACTTTTTTTTGCTGAGAAGGGATGTTAGCAGATTCAAATTTTTGGTGACTCCTAGATTTTTTTCAACTAGTTCAATAAATCCTTTATATTGCACATGCACACACTCAATACTGCCAGCACTCAGTCCTTTACTGGCAGAAGTTTTGATGCTTAAACAATTTTTTCACTCCTTTACTAGCAAAATTTTTGATGCTTAAACATTTTTTTTACTATATCACTTGTCATCATATCTTCGATGAAAGAAACATGGTTTTTGATGGAAATCTAAAGAGAAGAGGGCACACACTAAGAATGGGGAACTTGGCAGATATAGGAGCACAAGGAAGGATATCAGAAACCCTTCATAGATAGACCTCACATGGCATATGGTGAGAACTTAGACTAAACTCTCATTTTTGTTTCATGACTGGTGGTTGGTTTTTTTGTACACTCCACAGTAATAATATGATTGGAACAATGCAAACTGATATAGTGATTTATTACAAACAAATATTGGATGATAATATGATATTATTATTTATCTTTTTTTTTTTTTTTTCTTTTTTCTTTTTTTCTCAAAAGTTTGTAATGTTTTTGTGATTTATTACAAACAGATATTGGATGATAATATGATATTAGTATTTATCTTTTTTTTTTCCTCAAAATTTTGTAAATTTTTTAACAAACTTGCTTTTGGATGGACAAATTTAGTATGTAATTTTCTCTTATATTTAATATAAATTGTGTTTAAAAAAAAAAACTCAACCTATAATAAATATTATAAAATAATATATATATATGTATGTATGTATGTATGTATGTATGTATGTATGTATGTATGTATGTATGTATGTATGTATGTATGTATGTATGTGGCATAATATTTTTTTCCCATTTTAATTAATAAATGGAAAATAAAGGATGCACATTGAAACGTAAGCGCAAACATGAAATAGTTATCTATTTTATGAGTTTATGAATTCACACACATAACACACCCTTACCCATGCCAATTCCATGTAGAAAACAAAATAAATAATTGAATTATTTCTAAATTCCAATGAGTGAAAGGAACACCATTCATATTCCTCATTTATAGATATCTACACTTTTTTATTTTTCTAAAATATAATCACAATATTGTTGTAGCACAAATTCAAAGAGATATAACTAGTAGATGAATCATTCTTATACACTATCTTAGATCTATCTAACTTTGGATCTATCATGTGTCGAGAGGGATCAAATCCCTCGAGGTGCAAACCTTATTTTTTGTGTGTAGAACTTGAGGAAGAGTTTGCACTTCGAGGGATTTTATCCCCCTCGGCACATGATAGATCTAGATTTAGATGGATCTAAGTTGGTTCCAATTGAAGGCACTAATGTCACATTTTTAGATTATCATTATTATGTATATGTTTGAGATAAACTTCATATTTTGAAATTTTACAAGTTTACTATTATCTATCTCTCAATACGATCTTCATTGTACTTGGATTGAGACTAGTGAGTTCATAAATTTGAATATCGATATTATACACAAGGCTTATAGGCATTTTTTTGTGCATTAAGCCATTGTTAAAAAGCTTTGTGGTGAGCATGTGGCTTTAAATCATGTTTTACCTTTTCAACATTTGGATGTTGTTAAAAATCTCTTACGTAGATTTATATCATTTTTTTTTTTTGGTTGCATTTGAATATTGTTAAAAATCTTCATGGTGGCATTACATTATGTTTTCTTTGTCTGACCTAGCCATATCATTCTCTTCTATAATTTAGTCTATGTTGGATGCATTTAATGGTTTTTACGTCTACGTTTGGATATTTTGAGTGATTTGTGTGTTTATGTCTGGATTTGGATGGTAATGTTTGTGGATGTTACAATCGTTGTATTATATTTCTATATGTATATGGAATTGTTTGTTAATAATCAGTTGTTGGTGAAGAAGGGAGATGATATTGTTAGTAATTCTTTTGTAGTTTGTAGCAGGATTGATTCTGCACATCTATTTCATTTAATTCCAGGTGTCAGAGCTTTGATAGCCAAATAGATCTTAATAGTGTTCCTCGATATATTACTAAATATATCTTGAAGATTATTTTTAATGATTTATTGCCTCAATCTTACTGGTGAAATAATTTGCTTCTTTGTAAGTGTTTGAAATAATTTATTTCCTTCAAGAATATTTTGATGATTTTTTTGATCTATAGTATGTTTTGCAAAGTCAAGAAATAATTTATTTTAAAGTTTTAATAATGAGTTTCCAGGTTTACAAATTCTCTAAATTATCTGCTTCTCCAAATAATTATCACATCTCCATTTTATATATATCTTAAAAAATGGATCTTCAATAACATTTTGATGAAATTTTATGAGAGACTGATTATTTTGAATATTTATAATTATATCTTTTCCTCTAATAAATATTTTGAATATATTTTTGTATGTAATTTTCTGTTACTAATTTTGAATATATGTAATTGTTTTGAATGTTTATAAATAGATATTTTCCTCTAATAAATATTTTGAATATATTGTCGTATGCAATTGTGTGCTAGTAATTTTTGAATATCTGTGATTTTGAAAATATTTTGAACATGTGTAATTGTTTGTTAGTAATTATTTCTTGAAGAAGAACGAAGACAATCTTCTCAATAATTAATTTGTAATTTGCAACAAGATTTATTTTGCACATCTATTTCATTTAGTTCCAAGTATTGCAACTTTTCTCAGCTAATTCATTCTTAAGAGTGTCCCTCTAGGTATTTGTAAATATATCTTGAAGCATATTTTTAATAATTTACTGCCTCAAGATTACTTCTGAAAAAATTTGCAAAAGTTGGAAATAATTTATTTCCTTCAAGAATATTTTGATGATTTTATTATTATTATTATTTAATGTATAGTGTGTTTTGCAAGGTCCGAAAATAATGTATTCTTGATTTTTTTTAATGAGTGGTCAGGTTTCCCCCAAATTTGGGAGGCATTATAGAAATTCATGCATTCATTCATACTTAATGCAGCCAGAAAGCAGAAATCGAGTGGGAATTTGGCAGCACATCAAGCCCGCTGCCCACCCTGTCTCAAGAAGTCAGAGAGGTAGTGGTGTCAATTCCACCCCCCTTCGACAATTAAAGTGCATTAAGTGCATTGATTCTCCACTTGGGTCCTGATTCTTTCATCCTTCACTAAATTGTTAGGTGTATTTGCAATGGTTGTCAATTTCTCATGTAGCGTGAAGGTGCTTACACTACGCACACTTCAGACTGTCGTATTTGGATTCTCTACAGTTATGGTCTAGGAACAAGGAAGTCATGACAGAGGAGGCTCTAGACAAGTCCGACCTCCCCACCCTCCCTAGCATGGGCATGGGGATGAACATTTTAACAATGGAATTCCTCACCATTTCAGAAGAATGGTTGTGTTAATTTTTGCATCTTGGGAGGTACTCCCACAACCCCCAGGGTATTGGGTTTGTGAGGAGTTGAACCAAATTTTTTTTTTTGTGGGTGATGTACCTGAGAAGTGGGTTTTGTACCCAAAGTTGTGGGCGCAAAACCAAGTGCAGAAATTGATTATTTATCCATGAATGCATGATGGGCACCCTTGATGGAATAAGGGGCACCCAAGGCATCATAATGTGGAGAATGAAATGGAAATTATTTTTAATGTTAGTGTGGTTTTTTTAGTTTGGTTCAAGTCGGCTTGATCACTAATACATCACACTTAATGGAAGATAAGGCCACCTAATACCAATACAAATAAATATCAATTCAAGTTCATTCTCACCATCCACAAGTGCATTTTATACTCAAGAAAAGACAAATCCAAACGAGTCCCATACCCCAGGAGTCGAGCTAGATAAAAAGAAATTGTACATGTTTTGCATTAGTTCGATGCGTCCAAGTTGGGAAGTATTACTGTGATAGGGTTTGAATTTTTGTGCTTCAATGTATGATTAAGCTGAGTTATCTCTAGTTGTAGAGAGAGGGTCAAGACTCCCTTAAGATTTGTGCAAAAGGATGAGAAGGATGAGAGGGATTATATGTTGTAGAAAGGGGCGAGCTCAAGCATATCAATTGAGTGAAGGATATAAAGGGTTGACAAAAGGTATGTTTGAAGCAGTGGTTTTCAGATCTAAGTTTCTTGAGGTGATGCACTAAGGAAGGACTATGTTTGTTAATCACGGGACCAAGATCCTTAAGCTTGGGTAGAGACTACAAGGAGGATATCAGACCTATGTCTTTGTGGAGAATGATTGCTATGGTGGAGGTTTTTTCTAAGGGTTTTGTACAACATGTAAATGTTCCATAAGAACTGTCAATTTGGAGTGGAAAAAGTATATTCAATGGGTTGCTTATGTGAGCCCTAAGGACTGTGTTTGAAATTTCAAAACATTGTTGTAAGGGTTGTTATATGTGTGCCTAAGTATAGTACTTGGTGTGTCAAATCAATGTTGTTGGGTTGGTTTTTTGTAGCCCTAATTTCAACAGATGCAAGGAGGCATATCGTTGATGTGTGGGCTAATGTGCAAATCCTGCATTTAAAAAATGTAAGGAGGAATATTTTTAATGTGTGCGCTAGTATTTTGTGCCCTAATTTTATTCATCTAATGGATAACTATAGGACTAATAAGAGGGCGTGTTTAGAATACCTTGTGACAATCATCTTGTTGGAAATATTGTCATTGGTGGAAAAGGATCAGAAAGGAGTTACACCAGAATTATCATTGATGGAAAAGGAGCAGAGAATCATCGGTTATAAGGCAAAGGAGCAGATCAAGCAATGTGTAGCAAAGAGGAAAAGGAGAAACAATAGAAGCATAACCTAAAGCAGAGAGAAGCAACAAAGAGGCAAAGGAGCACCAACATAACTATCATTAAGGAAAAGGAGCATAGAAGCAGCAACAATAAGGCAAAGAAATAGAGGAGCAATAATGCAGTAAGAAAGCATAAAAGAGAGGCAGAGGAGCAGCAGAGAGGCAAGGTGCAGCATTAGACCATCAGCAAAGGAAAAGGAGCAAGGAAGCAAAGGTAGTTAAGGCATAAAAGGAAAAAATGTAGAAAAGGCAGCAAAGGCGGCAGAAAGAAGTAGAGGCAGCAGAGAAGCAGTTAAGGCAGAAAAGGAGCAAAGGCAACAAAACAAGCTCATGAGATATTGACGTGTTTAAGGCATGCATCACGTGTAATAATCTCAAGTCGAAATGAATAACCAAAAAAACAAGCTCAAGAGAGATTTGAAGAAGCAGCAAAGAAGCAGAGGCAGCATAGGCAGCAAAGAAGCAGAGGAAATAGAGGTAGCGAAGGCAGCAGAGAAGCAACAAAGGCGTGCAGCAAGCGAAAGAATCCCAATTCGGAGTGAATACTAAATAGAAGAACAAGCTCATGAGAGATAAAAGCACTTAGAAACTGAATAAATATCAGGGAGGAGCAGCATGGAGGAACCGATGTTATAGACCGATGACAATATAAAGCTTAGGAGAGAATTGCGTTGAAGAATAAAAAACAAGCTCAAGAGGAGTAGTGTGGAGGAATTGATGTTGCAGAGCGACGATAGGATAAACAAAAAAAAATTGACTAAGGCAGAGATCACTTAGAAAATTTCCAAAGGAGAGGAACAGACGGCTAGGATTAGATCACAAAAGTGAAGGCGAGAGATGGATGGCGGAGATCGAATCGCATCAGGAGCAATTTTGCAAATTGCAACATTTAAGAGTTTAACATTAAGGCGTCACATGGTAAGTTAAATTATTTGTGATGTGAAATGGAGAGGACATGTGTTGGCACAGTGCAACATCGTAGATCGCATGAAATAGAGTATAACCACAAAGTAAATCTTATAAAGTGCAAAGTGCGATCAGATGAGGACCAATAGTTTTGTTGGTAGATCAACGGCGGACGACGAATCGCGAGCCCACACATTGCAAATGTTAGCAAATAGCACTAGGAAATGTTAATTTTTTTGCGATGCGGTAAGGTTATAAAGTTGCAATGTGGTGAAAGGGAGGAGCCACATGTCGACAATGCGCATTAGCACACATCGCAGAGTTTATGGTTTGTAATTAAGAGTTCACATGGTAAGCTGGATGCGATGTGATGCGATCACATATCGCAGAAAATAGGAGATACATCTATTGCAAAACGTTAAAACTTGTGGGAAAGTGAAATGTGATGCATTGTGATTGGTCACTGTGTTGTGGGACCCTTCAACCAAAGTTAAGTGTGTATGTCGAGCCTTTCTAGTGTTAAATCGCATCGGAGGTGGAAAAGGGAATTATAACATAAAACCTTTGATACGCCGAAATGTGATATGAAACTGGATGCGATGAAGTCCGAAGTTAAGATCTGATGTATTTCAAGTCTGACGCTATGTGATTTTATGAAGAAAATTTTGGAAGTAGAGGACAACTCGGGTAACAAAGGAAAGGTTGAACATAGCAAGAAAAGGCTCGGGTAAGTAAAAGGACCCGACCTCGTACATAATAGTGTCATGTAGATGCGGTTGTGAGTCAAAAAGGAAAGGTTGAATGCAAGAGATAAAACTCTGGGAAAATGACCCGACACTCGTGCCGAGGTGTTATGCGGATGCGACAGTTTGATAACAAATACTGAACGTGGGTAGAAGGAGACTTGGGTAAGTAACCCGATACAGAGTAAAGGAGAAGAGAAGAGCATAGAATGTTGCAAGTAAGATATTCAATAGGAAAAGGTGGTGTAAATCATAAAGGCATGGGTCAAGTAATGCAGCAGCACAGTTGTAAATGTAACTACAGAAACATAAAAGACAAAGGGAAAGCAAGAAGAAGAGCAAAAACGCACAGCAAAGCGAAGAAACTGATGGGCTGAATAAATAATTGATTGTAATTGAAAATGTATTATTTATTTTTATATTAATTGTGATGCAAAATCAAGTCTCCATAGGTAAAGAAAAACTCCAATTTAATTTTGAAATGAGTAGACAGTGTTGTAACCTCCTGAAATGACGAGCGAGAAAATGAGGTGGTGGAAGGAAAAGAGTCGTGCATGTTCATTTCATATTCCCATGTGGAATGAAAATAGCGAGAGGGTGATCTCTATAAATGATGTTACTGTCATATGCATTAAGAGGTTAGAGAGTGGAAGAAGAAGATAGAGCAGATAGAGAAGCTGTGAAGATCCAGAGATGATATAAATAAAATTTGAAGGTTAGAAGGACAACAATGAAGAAGGAGAAAAACATAGCTGATATCTAGGTAAATCAGCATATGATTTTATTGTAGAGTGAGGAAGTTGGTGCTCCCATATCAAGTTGTAGCTTGAAAGATGTCCAATGGTAGCTGGTTAAGGTAGGAGCCTCCTATGGGTTGTAGCCTACCGAAAATACCTGGGAGTTGGTGCTTCCGTTTCAAGTTGTAGCTTGATAGATGTCCAGTTGTAGTTGGTTGAGGTACGAGCCTCCTGTGAGTTGTAGCCTGCAAAAAACAGATGGGAGTTGGAGCTTCCTTACAATTTGTAGCTTGCAGATTTGAGGTAGTAGCCTACAAAAAATCAGTGGTGAGAGGGAGTTAGATCTTGCCTTTGCATCACAACAATAATAAGATGTGGTTTTATCCCTTATGGGTTTCCACTTATATCTATTGTCCATGTGCATGGTAATTATGTGTTTATGTTCTGTATTTAATCTTATTAATACTTGTTGCTCACATATTAATATTTTTGTTTTATTATATATTAAGTTGATCATGAAATGAAGGTGTAAATAAGTTTAAAGGAAATTTTAAAAGTCCATGAATGTATTAAACTGATTCACCCCCCCTCTCAGTTTAACTAAGGGTTCAACAATTGGTATCAGAGCTGGTTCCTTTGGTGTAAGCCTAATAGCTTGAAGGAGATCTAGTTGAGTAATGGACTATCAAAATGTACCCATGTTAAATACAACAAAATTTCCTTAATGGAGAGATAAGCTTAAAATAGATTTAATGACTTATAAACCTGAGGTATGGAAGCTTGTATGTGATGGTTACTGCACAGACTCTCCCTCTTTGCAAGAACAAAAATGGAATGCCAAGGAAAAATGTGTGATATATAACAGTCTTCATAACAAGGATCTTGATTTAATAATGGATTTAACCTATGCAAAAGGAATATGGAATAGATTGCATCTCATGCATGAAGGAGACACTAGTGGATGCATAATCAAGAAGGAGAAGATAAACCAAAAGAAGAAGAAAAAATCCTTTCAAAAGGAAAAAGGTCAATCAAATGAGATACCTGCTAGGGTGAATGGATGTGAGTACCATGAAGAAATTACAGTTGAGGAAAAAGCCAAACTTGACACAACCTTGACTGAAGTAGAAAGATTGAAGAATGAAAACAAAAACCTTAAGACATTGGTACAAATATGTGATGAGAGAGAATATGAAGACAAGGAAGAAATTGTTGGTCTGAAGACAAAACTTGAAGAAGCAAGGAACATAGAAGACATTCTACTGCAAAAAATAAGAGAGAACAGTTTGGAATGTGGAATATTGGAAGAAGAAGTAGTAGCCCTAAGAAAGAAACTATAAAATTCCCAAAGGGAGTTATCTATGAACACTCAATGAATGAAAAGTTCTAAACAGTTGGACAAAATACTAAATTCTCAAAGATGTCCTCTCGTAAAGACTGTGATAGGATATGAAGGAGAAACTAGTAAGTCCAAGGTAGAAGATGACAAGAATATCATTTTTGTAAAAGCTATAACGGAAGCAGCTCAAATGTTTCCTACAGAAGTAGAAGCCAGCAAGAACATGATTTGTAAATAAACAAACAGAACCAAGCAGCAACATGAAAGGACAAAGAATGAGACAAAGAAACAATCAACTGCTAAAGGCTCACATGCTCCTAAGGATGAATTGAACAAATTCGAAAGATGTCAAAGGAGGTTCCTTCCTCCTGTGAGAAGTATCACTTGTTTTGACTGCCGCAAACCTGAACATATTGCGACATACTGTAAGACAAAGAAAATCCAGTCCAACCAACTAAAGATACAGCCAGTGAAAATACTACCTCAAGCAAAAAAATGGAGAAGACAATCGATCACTAGGTACACAAATCATTTCCATGGCTACTATTATGCACACAATGATTTTGGACATAAACTTTTTGAATGTAAATTATGTTCAAAAGGGAGCACAAAATATTATACATCAGCTCAAACGTACCTTGGTAAAATAAGATGTTACGTATGCCACAAGCTTGGTCACAAAGCAAAAGACTGTAAGCTGCCATATACATTAAAGAACTCTAGACAGATGATGGAATCCAATAAAATCAGACAAAACTGTGAATCAAAAAGAAGTGTGGACATTATGAAGAACCCCAATAAAGTATGGAAGGAAAAGAGAAAGGGGGAGCATGTTACTTCAATAACATAATTAATCCATCATAGTCTCAAGGGGAGCTGCTCTAGGAAGCAACAAAAATATCCAGCTAGTAATAAATAAGAAGAAACATCCCAGGGGGAGAGTAGTTCATAATTATTCCCCATAAAAGTAGTCTAAGAAGAGATCCATGGAATAAGAACAACTAAAAGTACAAAAAGGGAAAGGAAAATTCCTCTAACAGAGAACTATAGAGGAAGAAGAATACCTAAAGCATTCAATAGCCAACAGGTTGATGGAAGGAGAGAAGGCAACAAGCAGCCATGGTGGTAGAGGGAACATCAGCCATGAACTTGTAAGCTAAGAAGACAATAGCACACTAAGTGATGAATGATTAAAATCACAAAAGTTATGCTTTGAGCTATATAATTGGAAAGATCCATAGAGGATGATCACACTGTGCATCACACTACAAGAGTTAGCAATGAAACAAATTTAAGAAGGATGAGTAAGAGAAATGTTTATCACCATTATATAATTCCATCTTTCATCTATAGAAGGTCCCCTTGGAGGAAAGACGTTAAATGAGTGATAAAACTATGAGTGGTCTGCCCTTGTAGATTCCAAGTAAAGAAATTGAAGATGCCTTCCCGAAGATCATTATGTTAGAACAGTTGAATTGTATATAGAGCAGCAATGATTTTGAAGCAGTCCTAGAAAGGAATATGCAGTGACATTCTTTTAAACCAAAATGATAGAATAAGAAAAAGGTTAATGATGCCAAGATCATATTCAGTATATTGATGATTGTTGTTAAGAACAATGGAGAGCTCAATAGTAGAAACTATGAAGGTTGTCTTAACTATGGGTGCATGTGCGAGCTGAAGTGAAATTTCTGCATAGTTTATCAAATTAGTATCAATTGGTATTTGGATCAAGGAGCCTGCCTGTCAGCAAAATACCAAGTGTTATCAGTGAAGCAGTGGTATGGTACAGGTCCTCGAGATCAGATTATTATGGCAGAAGTACATCAAGGTAGTATACCCAATGTTATCTGCATTATTAAAGCATAAAAAGGTCAATGAAACTGCAAAAGGATCATTATCTTGTTTACACTTGAAGTAGTATATTGAGCATTGAAGCAATATCTATTTCTAGATATAACTGCATGCCTTCCTGAAGTCAATACAAATATATCTTCAAGGCCTCTTTCTTAAGATCATTCATAAAACTGTGTGAATTTTGTTTGCTAAGATTTCAATTAAACAACTTGAAGATGTTTTGCTGAAGATCAACATGATAGAACATTTAAAGTATCTAAAAGACTAGTTGTGTTAATCTTACATTTGAAGCTCAAGAGCATGTTATTGATTCATCTAAAGCGTACTTAAGCAAAAAGGTTTTGCTGGTATTTCACCATTAAAGAGAGGTTGATCATTAACATACATAACCCCTTTTGTCATAAATAAAATTTCCTAGTTGATAAGTGAGACTGACCAATACATTGAATGTATCTAGCCTCAAGGGTTTGTTTTGAAAGTACATTGTACAAGCAGTAAATTCATTTGGTCTCTTATATTGAAAGATATTTTCTAATCTCACAATAAGTTGTAAGCTCTGGTTTGATTCATTGTTGACATAAGTAACAAGTACCTTTCAGTTGTTAAGTGTAATATCCCTGTCAGCAGCCTAGCTCATATCACCACCAACATGCAGTAAAGGTGAACCACAGCTATAAAAGATATATTTACATCGTCATATTTGAATAAATGTGTACTACATATTTGTATCTCAAATGAATATCATATGGACTGAATTATATTTGGAGCAGACTTTATATGTCGTATGGAGCATTCTCAGTATTTTAGTATTTTTCAAATGATGCATCTTTGATCATATAAGTATGATTATATAAGTCTGTTCCATGAAGTGTCCTTATCATCAATTTCAGCTGTAAACAAGTGCAAGAAGTTTGTGTTTTGGGATGGTATCGTCTTACTGTGTATATACAAGTTCAATGATTCTCAAAAGTGCTCTCACAACAACTCTTGTACACCAATCTGGAGCAACAAGGTATAAATTCAAAATAAAAAGGCCTAAACACAACTCAGAGAGAGGAAATAACAATATAGAATCTACACGAGGAGATTTGCAACCCTTGCCATTGATGTCAAAAGGGGAGGAAAAGTAAGCAGAAGAAGAAAGGATCTTTTGAAAAGCAAGCAGAGGAAGAAACACACTTCTCATAATGAAAGGGGGAGGAAGTATTGGAGTATTGGTGTATGTGTTGCCATCAATGCCAAAGGGGGAGACTGTTAGAAATATTTTCATTGATGGAAAAGGATCAGAAAGGAGTTACACTAGAATTATCATTGATGGCAAAGGAGCAGAGAAGTAGTGGTTATAAGGCAAAGGAGTAGATCAGGAAATGTGCAGCAATGTGCAGCAGAGAGGCAAAGGAGAAAAAATAGAAGTATAACCTAAAGTAGAGAGTAGCAACAAAGAGGGAAGGAGCACCAAAAGAACTATCATTAAGGAAAAGGAGTATAGAAGTAGCAACAATAAGGCAAAGAAGCAGAGGAGAAATAATGCAGTAAGAAGGCATAAAAGAGAGGTAGAGGAGTAGCAGAGAGGCAAGGAGCATCATTATACCATCAACAAAGGCAAAGGACCAGAGAGGATCAACTTTAGAATCAAAGGAGAAAATTCAACAAAGGCAGTTAAGGCAGAAAAGTAACAAAGGCAGCAAAGGCAGCAGAAAGAAGTAGAGGCAGCAGAGAAGCAGTTAAGGTAGAAAAGGAGCAAATGCAACAAAACAAGCTCAAGAGAGATTGGTGCATTTAAGGCGTGAAGCAACTGTAATAATCTCAAGTCAGAATGAATAACCAAAAGAAAAATCTCATGAGAGATTCGCAGAAGCAGCAAAGAAGTAGAGGCAACATAGGTAGCAAAGAAGCAGAGGCAGCAGAGAAGCAACAAAGGCACGCAACAAGTGAAAGAATCCCAAGTCGAAGTGAATAGCGAATAGAAGAACAAGCTCAGGAGAGATCAATGCACTTAGAAACTGCATAAAGCTCGGGGAGGAGCAGCATGGAGGAACCGGTGTTGCAGAGCGGCAACAATATAAATCTCAGGAGAGAATCGTGTTGAAGAATACAGAACAAGCTCAAGAGGAGTAGCATGGATGAACTGATGTTGCAGAGTGGCGATAGGATAAAAAAAAAAAAATCGAATAAGTCAGAGATCCCTTAGGAAATTTCCAAAGGAGAGGAAAGTACGGCTAACGTTAGATCGCAAAAGTGAAGGCGAGAGATGGACAGTGGAGATCGAATCGCATCAGGAGCGATTTCACAAATCACAACATGTAAGAGTTTAGCATTAAGGCGTCGCATGGTAAGTTAAAGTATTTTTTATTTGAATTGGAGAGGACACGTGTTGGCATGACGCAACATCACTTGAACGCAAGAAATAAAGTATAACCACAAAGTAAATATTATAAAGTGTGAAGTGCGATCAAATGAGGACCATTAGATCTGGGGGTAGATCAATGGCAGACGACGAATCATGAGCCCGCACATTGCAAAAGGTAGCAAAGAGTGCTAGGAAATGTTAATTTTTTTATGATGTGGTAAGGTTAGAAAGTTGCGATGTGGTAAAAGGGAAGAGCCACGTGTCAACACTACGCATTAGCGCACATCACAGAGTTTATGGTTTGTACTTAAGAGTTCGCACAATAAGCTGGATGCGATGCGATCGCATATCGCAGAAAATAGGAGATACATCTATTGCAAAATGTTAAAACTTGCGGGCAAGTGAAATGCGATGCATTGTGATTGGTCACCGCATTGTGGGACCCTTAAACCAAAGTTAAGCATGTATATTGAGCCTTTCTAGTGTTAAATCGCATCGAAGGTGGAAAAGGGAATTATAACGTAAAACCTTCAATACACCGAAATGCGATATGAGACGAGACGCGATAAAGTTCGTAGTTAAGATTTGATGTATTTCAAGTTCGAGGCTATGTGATTTTATGAAGAAAACGTTGGAAGCAGAGGACGACTTGGGTAACAAAGGAAAGGTTGAACAGAACAATAAAAGGCTCCGGTAAGTAAAAGGACCCGACCCCATGCAGAACAATGTCATGTAGATGCGGCTGTGAGTAAAAAAGGAAAGGTTGAACGCAAGAGAGAAAACTCTGGGAAAATGACCTGACACTCGTGCAGAGGTGTTATACGGTTGCGATAGTTTGATAACAAAGACTGAACGTGGGTAGAAGGAGACTCGGGTAAGTAACCCGACACAGAGCAAAGGAGTAGAGAAGAGCATAGAACGCTGCAAGTGAGATATGAAATAGGCAGAGGCGGTGTAAAGCATAAAGGCATGGGTCAAGTAATGCAGCAGCATAGTTGGTAATGTAAATGCATAAACATAAAAGACAAAGGGACAACAAGTAGAAGAGGAAAAACGCACAACAAAGCGAAGAAACTGATGGGATGAGTAAATAATTGATTGTAACTGAAAATTTAATATTTATTTTTATATTATTTGTGATGCAAAGGCAAGTCTCCGTAGGAAAAGCAAAACTCCAATTTAATTTTGAAATGAGTAGACAGTGTTGTAACCTCCTGAAATGATGAGCGAGAAAATGAGAAGGTGGAAGGCAAAGAGTCGTGCCTGTTCATTTCATATTCCCATGTGGGATGAAAACAATGAGAGGATGATCTCCATAAATGATGTTATTGTCATATTCATTAAGAGGTTAGAGAGTGGAAGAAGAAGATAGAGAAGATAGAGAAGCTGTGAAGATCCAGAGATGATATAAAGCAAATTTGAAGGTTGGAAGGACAACAGTGAAGAAGGAGAAAAATAGAACTGATATCTATGTAAATAAGAATATTATGATTTTATTATAGAGTGAGGAAGTTGGTGCTTCCATATCAAGTTGTAGCTTGGTAGAGGTCCAGTTGTAGCTGGTTGAGGTAGGAGCCTCCCGTGGGTTGTAGCCTATAGAAAATACGTGGGAGTTGGTGCTTCCATTTCAAGTAGTAGCTTGATAGATGTCCAATTGTAGCTGGTTGAGGTAGGAGCCTCCTATGGGTTGTAGCCTACAGAAACCAAATGGGATTTGGAGCTTCCTTGCAAGTTGTACCTTGCAGAATTTGAGGCAGTAGCCTCCGGTAGGTTGGAGCCTACAGAAAATCAATAGTGAGAGGGAGTTGGATCTTGCCTTTGCATCACAACAATAATAAGATGTGGTTTTATCCCTTATGGTTTTCCACTTATATCTGTTGTCCATGTGCATGATGATTATGTGTTGATGTTCTGTATTTAATCTGCTTAATACTTGTTGCTCACATATTAAGATTGTTGTTTCATTATATATTAATTTGATCATGAAATGAAGGTGTAAATAAGTTTAAAAGGAAATTTAAAAGTCCATGAATTTATTAAATTGATTCACCCCCCCTATTAGTTTAACTAAGGGTTCAACACATCTTTGAGACAACATAGTGATTGTGTGAGGCAATTGTAGAAGCACTAAGTTATGTGACAAAGGATCAGACTTGTCATTGTGTAAGGGCGACCTTAAGAGAACCCTAGAATAGTCATCCTTGGAGGAGAAATGGTGATCCATATTTATGCAAAAACACTACAAACTACAAAAATAAACCTAAACACAGAGATGCAGTAGAAAATATACTTCATTTCATTAAAATCAAATAACTGAAATAAGCTTACAAACAAAATGGAAATAAACTAGCTCGAGTGATGGTAGCTTATCTTTGAGAAGATATGTGGCGGCTACATACCTCTTTATTGTGTTACAATGAGGCTTGAAGGCCTATTTATTATTGAGAAATAATGGAAAACCATAAACATCCAAAAACCTAACCCTAGGAGATGAAGTGCCAAAATTATGGGCCTCGTTTGGGTAAATTGGTACATCAACTTCCCAGGGTTGTAACTTATACGATCTTTGTTTGCACAATACCTCGTTAGAAAGATCTATCCAAGGACTAAAACTTTCAAGTGACCAACATCGGTTGAAGACCCATTTTGGTCCTAGTTTTCCCAAAAAACATCGTTTAGGGCCTCCAAACGGCTCTGGAAGTTCAGCACCTGAAAAACTGCCAAAAATAGTAAATTGTGCTACAATTAAGGAAACTAAAAATTTGAAAGAAACAGTGGTGGGGCCCCAAGTGGAATAGGCGGGTGGCCACCAATATCCACATGGATCAAATGGGAATATAAGTGGGCAACTTGGAAGACCTTAAGAGTTGGCAATCTTAGAGGAGTAGGAGAGCAGCTAGAGGGAAAAATTATATGACCCTATTTTCAGCCATATAGGAGAAGAAAGGTTGATTGAGAGTGGCAGATTGATCAACTAGTGATGCAAGCATTTCTAAACTTGCAAGATTCTTGTGAGCAACATAAGACATGGAAAAGGACCTACTAGATGTGTTCAAGGTACGTGGACTAGTAGGGTTGAGTTGACGGTCCTTTAGCAAGTAAGTCAATTGTACTTTGTTGAGGGAAAGATTGGTCATCATAAGTTGTGGACTCCAAGCCCTAATTGTTATTGTATCAGGGCTAATTGTAAGGGGCATGATCCCTGGTATGGGACATATATGTTTGTTGTATTAAAACTTTTAATATAACAAGTTTTCAGTTAAAAATTTCCTTGTGCATTGAGTTGATTCATTGATGTATGTTTTCCATTGGGCAAAGAGCTAGTGTTGTGGTATTTCAATGTGTATATGATCATGATTTTAGACATGAACATGTAGCTGAATAATTGTGGAAAAATCAACATGGTATTAGAGTGACTTTGAAAGGAAAATTGAATTAAATTGTGCACAATGAAGCACCTCAAAGGGAGTTGAGAAATTGTCTAGAGCATGGAACAAAAGGTCCAGCTGAAGACGTGGAGATGTGGTCTCGATTGGCTAGGTAGCAAGATGGCCTAGTGAACAACAATTTTTTGTGTGGCAAGTTGTAGATCATGGAATTCTAATGACTTGTAATGGATCGTTGGGAATTATCAATGGATGCTTTTTCATGAACAAGTTGGCTTCATGTGATGGACGAGATGATACAAGGGTAGTATCTTCATTGGGTCGTGAAGTTACACATCCAAGATTTGGGTCATGTGCACATGAGATATTTGACCCAGGAGGAAGAGATTAATTTGATGAATTGAATAGTAGTTGTCTAAATGAGGGCCAATGTTCAACCATATCTTAGATTGACCTCGGAAGGACACAATATAAGTAGCAGTGTGAGCCAATGGAGGTTGTGTAAAATCAGATGGAGTCTAGCTTCAGAGGGAGTTTCCCTATGGAATTTTGAATCTTTAGGTTCCAACGAGATTGAGGTAGAGACACTACTGAGATGATTGTGGTTCATTCTACAAATTATGTTGCAGTGGTGAACACTAAATATTGGGCTAGTGTTTTCGATGATGACGAGATACTTCTGAGTGGTGGAAGTACCTCCCTCACTAAGAGGGAGTGTTGATTTTTGTAGCTTGCGAGGTACTCCCAAAGCCCCATAGGTACTGGGTTTGTGAGGAGTTGATCCATAAAAGGGCTTTATGAGTGATGTACCCAAGAAGTGGCCTTTGTGCTTAAATTAGTGGGCATAAAATGAAGTGAATAAATTGATTATTTATTCATGAATTCATGAGGAGCATTGTTGATGGCTAAGGGGCACCTAGGGCATCATGATGTGGCGAAAGGAGAATTAAATGGAATTTATTTTTAATGTTAGTGGGATTTTTGTAGTTTGGTTCAAGTCGGCATGATCAATAATACATGGCCCTTGGTGGAGCAGAAGGCTACCTAAGATCACTATAAATAAATATAAATTCAATTTCATCCTCACCATCCACAAGTTCATTTTATTCTAAAAAAAAAGATAAAGCCAAAGGAGTTGCATACCCCAGGAGCTAAGATGGATAAGGAGAAAAAGGACGTGTTTTGGATCTATTTTTTTTTCATGTTTTGGTACATGTGTAAGGGGGGAGGTTGGTTGAGATTTAGTGATGGATTTGTGATCATTATCCAAACTGGGAAGTATTACTGTGATTAGGGTATGAACTTGTGTGCGTCAATCTATGATTAGTCCAAGTTATCTCTAGTTGCAAAGAGAGGGTTGACAATCCCTTATGTTCTATGTGTTGAAAAGTGTAACTAGGATTGGTCTTCATATTGACTATGCAATTATGTATTTATTTAAAGAATAAGAAAAAGATAATAAAATGTATTTTTGTTATGCTTGCTTCATGGGTTTCATGAGTAAGATTTTATTATAGGTCAATAGACTTCTTCTTGATGTCTATTATGATTTGTATTCTGATTTAAATGTATTCATGAGTCATGTATATGAAGTGTCTAGTCAAAAGGATATGCTCCAAGACCTTTCCATCTAACTGTGAAGAAAAATGGCTCAAGAATGATGTTCAAGCAGCCCTCAAGACAACCTCCTTAACGCTGGAAGATCAACCCTACAAGTTGACTTGAAAATGCTGAAAAAATTGGCTCAATAATATGTCACATCAGTTCACTGATAGGTCGGCTAATTATATGTTTGAACAACTATAAATAGCCCAGAAATCTGCGCAGAAATTACAGGAACAGATTCAGACTTGTATGAGATTTTCGGACTAAATTGCAAAAATTTCGGGACTGAAGGAAATGCGAGAATAGGATTTCGTACTAGTGTACATAGGGATAGATTAGCAAAGAAGGATTTTGGATTAGGGTCTGTAATATATATTATGAAGTTGTAGGACTGTGCTTTTGGTGCAGATCTTAGGAAGGTAATCTCAAGAAGGGACAAAATTGCAGTAAGTGTAAAGTGATGTATGTCTGCTCAACGAAGTGATACAATACAAGTAAATGGTATCTACATAATGTAAAGAAGGGTGAACTGTCCAACAAAAGGATTCATGGCATGGAAAGATCAATGTACATATTGAAGACCAGCCAACAAGGTTATGTAGAAGTGCAAGGTGTGCACTATTCAATCTATGAAAAGGTGTTGATATCTTAAAGAAGGAAGAATTCAAGTGGAGACCGAGCTCTCTAGTTCTGGTGCAGAAAGGTGCAGGATGGTGTAGGAGAGTGCAAAAAATAAGGATCAACTTAAAGAGTCAAGGAATAATTAGTGACAAGGTCTTGGAGGCATACAAAGGTCAAAAGGTCTATGTCATGGTCATGGTACTTGTCATTTGAAAGTCTATAAGAAGAATTTCTCGTGGGTTTTCCTCTCCAAGATAGAGAGGTTTTTCCCTGGCTTGAAGAGCCTAAATTTGTGTCTCTTTTGTTTTGGTAATTGACTTAATGAAAGACTAAATAATCTAAGAAGAGAAGACATAAGTAAATGAAATAATCTCACAAGTAATTATCAAAGAGAGAATTTGAATTAATAACCGCCCCTCCAAATTCTCAACATTGTGCACAAGGCCAAGAGGGTTATGTGTTGTGGAAGGGGTCATCTCAAGTATATAAACTAAGAAAATGATATAAAGGGTTGATTGAAGTTTTTTTTGAAGAAATGGTGAAGCAAAATTCAGGGTCGAGTTTTCTAATGTGATGCACTAAGGTGGGGCTATGTTTTCTCATCACAGGGCCAAGATCCTTGAGGCTGAGTAGAGGCTACAAGGAGAATACCAAGGTTGCATCTTTGTGAAGAAGGATTGTTATGGTGGAGGGTTATTCCAAGGGTTTTAGACAACATGTAAATGTGCCTTAGGGACTGTCAATTTAGAGTGGAAAAAGGATAGTCACTGAGTTTCTTATGTAAGCCCCGAGGACTTTGTTTGTTGTGTCAAATTATTTTTATGAGCGTTTTTCTATATATGACCTAAGTACAATACTTGGTGTGCCAAATCAATGTTGTTGGATTCGTTGTTTTTATCCCTAATCTTAGTAGATGCAAGGAGGCATATCGTTGATGTGTGGGCTAGTATTTTGTGCGTTGAGTTCATTCATTTAAGGGTCAAAACTAGAGGACTAATAAGAGGGTTATTTTAGAAGACCTTATGACAATCATCATTGATTTATGGGTTCGTTAGGACTACTCAAGGGATGCTTTGGAATGAACGAGTTAGATATGTGTGATGGATGAGATGATAGCAAGCTAGTATATTCATTGGGTCATGAAGTTGCACATCCGAGATTTGAGTCATGTGCATGTGAGCTATTTGATCCACGAGGATGAGGTCACTTGCTAAGTTGAGTTGCAGTGGTATATATGAGGCCTAGTGTTCGACCACAACTTGGACTGATTTTGGAAGGACACAAGCTTAGTAGAAGTGTGAGCCAGTGGAGGTTGTGTAAACTCAGAGGGAGTATAGATTTAGAGGAATTTTCCCTATGGAAGTTTGAATCTTCAGGTTCTGACGAGATTGATGTAGAGACACCACTGGGATTAGTGTGGTTCATTCTACAAGGTATGTTGCAATGATGAATGCCAAATATTTGGCTAGTGTTTTCGACAATGACGAGATACTTCCGAGTGGTGGAAGTACCTCCCTCACTAACAGGGAGTGTTGATTTGTGTAGCTTGTGAGGTACTCCTACAACCCTTGGGTTACTGGGTTTGTGTGGATTTCATCCATAAAAGGGCTTTGTGGGTGATGTACCCAAGCAGTGGGTTTTGTACCCAAATTTGTGGGCACAAAACAAAGTGAATAAATTGATTATTTATTCATGAATGCATGAGGGGCACCGTTGATGGCTAAGGGGCACATATGGCATCATGATGTGGAAAAAGGAGAATGAAATGGAATCTATTTTTAATGTTTGTGAGGATTTTTTAGTTTAGTTCAAGTCGGCTTGATCAATAATATATGGCCCTTGGCGGAGGAGAAGTCCACCTAAGATCATTATAAATAAATATCAATTCCATTTCATTCTCACCATCCATAATAGAATTTTCTTCTCAAAAAAAGACAAATCCAAAGGAGTTTCATACCTTAAGAGTAGAGCTGGATAAGGAGAAAAAGGACATGGTTTGGATCTGTATTGTCTCATGTTCTAGTACATGTCAGAGCAGGGAGTTTGGACAAGATTTTGTGATGTTTATGTGATTAGTTCAATGAATCCAAGTTGGGAAGTATCACTGTGATTAAGGTTTCTAACTTATGTGCTTCAATCTATGATTGGTCCAAGTTATCTATAGTTATAGAGAGAGGGTCGAGACTCCCTTAAGTTATGTGCACAAGGTTGAGAGGGCTTATGTGTTGTAGAAGGGCTTGAGCTCAAGCATAGTAGTTGAGTGAAGGAGACAAAGGGCCAACTGAAGATGTTTTGAAGCAATGGTGAAGTAGAATTTAGGGCTGAGTTTCCTAAGGTGATGCACTGAGGTAGGACTATGTTTTTTCATTACGGTACCAAGATACTTTAGGTTGAGTAGAGTATACAAGGAGGATATCAAGGTTGTGTCTTTGTGGATAAGGATTATTATGGTGGAGGGTTTTTCCAAGGGTTTTGGACAACATGTAACCATGTCGTGAGGAATCTCAATTTGGAGTGGCAAAAGGACAGCCAGTGGGCTACTTATGTAAGCCCTAAGGACTGTGTTTGACATGTCAAAGTAATGTTATGAGGGTTTTTCTATGTGTGTCCTAAGTACAATACTTGGTGTGACAAATCATTGTTTTTTGGGCCGGTTGTTTGTAGCCATAAGTTTAGCATATGTTAAGAGGGATATCGTTGATGTGTGGGCTAATATGCAAGTCTTGAGTTCAACATATGAAAGGAGACATATCTTTTATGTGTGGGCTAGAAGTTCATGCACTGATTTTAGTCATATAAGGGCCAAAACTAGTGTACTAATAAAAGGGAAGGTCTAGAAGACCTCTTCACATTCATCTTTGAGGCAACAAAGTGACTATGTGAAGGAAGTTGAAGAATCCATAAGTTGTGTGACTTGTCACTATGTAAGGGAAGCCTTAGGGGAACCCTAAAATAGTCATCCTCGAAGGAGTAAAGGGATTGTAAGTGGGAAAATTGGAAGATCCTAAGAATTGGAAAACTTGGAGGAGCAAGAGAGTAATTAGAGGTGTGCTATAGGGAAGGATTCTATGAGCCTATATTTAGTCATCTAGGAGCAGTAAGGCGGATTGATAGTTCAGTCATCTAAGGGACAAAACTAGAGTACTAATAAAAGAGATGGTTTAGAAGACCTCGTCACATTCATCTTTGAGGCAACAAAGTCACTGTGTGAAGGAAGTTGAAGAATACCTAAGCTATGTGACTTGTCACTGTGTAAAGGAAGCCTTAGGGGAACCCTAGAATAGTCATCCTTGAAGGAGTAAAGGGACTGTAAGTGGGAAACTTGGAAGATCCTAAGAATTGGCAATCTTGGAGGAGCAAGAGAATAATTAGAGGTGTGCTAGAGGGAAGGATTCTATGAGCCTATATGTAGTCATATAGGAGCAGCAAGGTGGATTGATAGTGATAGACTGATAAATTGGTGATGCATGCATTTTTGAAGTTGCAGGAGTCTTGTGAGCAACAGACGAGGTGGCAAAGGGCCTATCAGATCTATTCAAGATACATCGACCGAAAGGGATGAGTTGAGTGCTCCTTCAACAAGTAAGTCAAGTGTATTTTGTTCATGGAAATATTGGTAGTCATAAGTTGTTGACTCCAAGCCCTAGTTTTTCTTGTATCATGGCTAATTCGAAGGGTCATGATCCCTATTATTGGAGCCCTATGTTTGTTGTATTAAACTTTGTAATATAACAATTTTTGGGTTAAAAATTGTCTTGTGCACTGAGTTGATTCACTGTTGTCTGTTTTCCACCATGCAAAGTACTAGTGTTGTAGTATTTTAGTGTGTTTATGTTCATGATTTTAAATGTATACCTCTAGCTAAAGTGTTATGGAAAAATCAACAAGTTGCAAATGCTAAGGCATGCGAGCTCCGGGTCTTTAGTGACCATCTATGGGCCTCGCTTAATGTCCTAAGGAAATAGTATCGGGACCAAGAATGCACCAACATGTTGTTGGAAGGAAATGTCCTAGACCTGGAATGTCGATTACACCATGCAAAATACACATATCGTTGAATTTCCTGAATTTTGGGTAGGGAGCTGCAGGGGTACAAATCACCCTCGACAGACACAATGGACGATTCCTCACTCTCCCCAATTCTTGCAGATGCTTCCAATGTTAAGCCTCGTAGCCCCTCACAATGACATTGCTATTCACATGGCGAGTTAACACGTAGCTCTCCTGGTTTGGGTTCCTCCAGTAGCAAAGGTGGTGGTCTCAGAAATCAATTGTATTATCAAGGAGACGATGTCAGTAGTTCTCTTCAAAGGCTCTCCGAGTTTCCAGCCTCTTCTAGCCAACTAACCTCCTAAGGGCTCCCTCTACTAGACAACCCAAAATACTACAAGTCATGCCCTGTTGTCTAGGAGGTCCACCTTGAACAATAGTTAGAGCTGATGAATTTTTAAGGTAGCGTTGTTACATGTCTTACTGTATATTTTGTGTTGTTGGTCTTTCAATGTTGTGTTGTCTTGCTAGTCATGGTTTTACACATTTTTTTGGAATGTAACTACAGGGAGGCTCTCTGGTTTCTCCTTTGTGAGCAAATACCTCCCCACATGTGCCTTCACCTTTTGTTTTCTTGCTTTCAAGCCCATGTTCATGGCATTACATTTTCGAGTTATAATGCTCTAATGAATGTGATTTTTGTAATGCTATTGTAATATAAAGTCCCTTTACCTACAAAAAAATGAGTGGATAGGTTTACAAATTCAATAAATTATCTCCTTCTCCAAACAATTATAATAGATTTGAAGTGTTAGTAATTGATCAGGAAATTTTTGAGAAAGAAAACTACACATATTTATTGATAGCATTGTTATAGTTAATTAGTTCAATGATTTATTATGAAAATTATTTTCATGGTAGGATTTCTTATGGAGTATTTTTGTAAAATAAATTAATCTATATTTTTATTTCATCTAGTCTCCATTTTCTATATATATTAAAAATAGATATTGAATAGCATTTTGATGAAATTTATTGATAAATTGTTTGTTTATTTTGAATATTTATTCTAATAAATATTTTGAATATATTGTTATGTGCAATGTTTTTCAATGTTTTATATTGATTAAATTTTGGGTCAAGATTAAGAAAAAAATAATTTTCTAATCAAGATTTTTCCATTCTTGCAAACTTTCATCTTGGGAATTTTATAATATTATATTTCAAAAGATTATTTTATTTAATGTATTGTTTGGTAGGTCATGTATAAAACTGTAAAATTTTCAAGTTTATGTGAAAGAGTTGGGATCCTCATCAACGGTTTCACAGTGTTTGTTACTTTCACAGTGGTTGTTTTGAATAAGTCATTTTGTAACATAGTAGGAGGTTTAGACCTTCTATTAGATTGAGATTCGACCACGAACAACTTCTTTTTTAAGATTAATTTCAGTGTATATTTTTTATGAAGGAGATATGTTATGGATTGCTAAGAATTTTTACCTTCAAAGAATTGACATTTTGACTTAACAATTAATATTTAATTCATGGAAAAATTATAATAGGCCGAGTAAACTAAATCAAATTCTATATATATAAATACTCATGATTTCATGATGATGGAGTGGGTGGTTCTTTTTAAAAGATTAATTGAAGTAATAAAAGAGCTTTTATGATCTCTAGCTTGGTCATATTGATCACCTGCACACAATCACATGCATGCTTGTTTGACCTATTGGCTCCATTCTACGACCTGAGCATTTTAACATTTCTATAGATTGTTCTAAGATTAATTATATCTTGTATTCTTATATGTTTCTTTTTTTGTTTCATTATTATTATTATTATTTTTAAAGCACATGTGCCAACTCCATATTGAGCACATATGTAATTTCACATCACTCTCATACTGGGTTCTATAATGCACCTATCGATGCAATAAGAAGGGCATAATGAACTTTCCTTTTGTTTTTTAGCTAATTAACTTAATTTATTTTGAAAACCATACAAATTTTCATAATTTAAGCATGTTTATGAATTTACAAAACATAACTGAGAGACTTATCTATTTATACATTCTCCTCCAAACAAATAACTGAGGGAGAGTGATTTTCCACACAAATGTTGGCTACATTTGTAATATTCCCAATTAGTCCGAAGCTAATTGGAATATTCATTTTTGTTTTATTTCTTTGTTTAAAGAATAAAAGTGTAAAGGAGGTCCATCATACTCCTAAATAATGAATAAATCAATGCCAAATGTAAAAAGGCTAAATCTTGGCTGCTAAATCAAGCACCCTTAGGTGTGAAAGGGGCTGGAACATTTTGACTGGGTCAACCTTGACCAAATCTACAGCGCTGTCATGGAGGAGTGGTCATCAATGAGGCACAACACAGTTTTAGATGGAGATGCTTTGTGTGAAAGGAGTGATTTAATTGGAGGTGGTTTAGGGTTTGCAAGCTCTTAACTTATAAAAGGATGGATGGAAACATGAGAAGGTTGTTGATGATATGATATTTTTTTGAGTATATGGTTTGTTGAGACATATCTCATTCTCTTGCTGTTTAGCTGAGAATAATGCTGTTTAGCATTGGATGTTCTTGATCGGGAATCCCACCTCTTTCCTTGAGAGGCCTCTTAGAAGAGTTTGTGTTGCATAGTGCACTATTTGGCTGAAGGCCAAGCTTATTCTTTCAACTACAACACAGATCCTGTTGAGGGTTTGGTTGTCTTTGCAAGCTGCAGCAAGTGGAGGTTATATCTATTCAGATCTAAGCCATTTCAGTGTTCCTTTTCAGTGGAGGAGGCTTCTATTCCATTGGGAGGAGAGTATTGGGAATCTTGAGCTTCATTTTCTGATCTTGGCATGTGGCAAAACATATTCTAAACCCTACAGTGCAGTTTTACTTCTAGATCTGCATTATTCCTGTAGGTGCTATGGCAGGGTCTTTTGGCATACCATCTGGAGAGTTGTTTTTCAAGTGTCGGGGATCTGCCCTTCACTTTGGAGATCCATTGGAGAGGATCATTCTCTGGTTCATATCAGTTCAGATCTAGTTTTAGATCTGAATATTTCTGCAGATCTGCAGACTTAGATCTCAGATCTACAGCTTGTACATGGTGTAATGCTAAAAACCCCAAGGGGATTATGAAGAAGAGCCTATATAGTGTATGGATTTGTTATAGATCTGAATTTTCATGCACTTATTTGCTCTAGATATAAATTTTAATCTTTAGCTGTTGTAGCCCAATAAAATAACGTTGTAAGGCAGTTTCCATTCTTAATACATGGCTGCAACACCTCTTTTTGAGGATTTTCTTCTATTGGAGACTTGTATTTCCTGTTATGCATCTTATGGGCCATCTTGTACATCTATTTTTCTACTGTAAATACATTTGAAAGGTCTCCATATTGGCCTCCTAATTTGTCTTTGATGAACTGCGATATTTTCCTGCATATCTTCATTGTATTGTTGCATTCCCCATTTGGGAATATTACAGTGGAATTGAAGCATCATCTTGGCACAACCTGTGCTTTCTAAGAAGCCAATATGTCTTCTGAAGAAGAAGAGCCTCTTACTAACAGAGAGAAGAGGTATCTAAAGAGAAGACAAAAGAAATTTGATTACACAAATGAAAATGAAGACAAGGGTAAAGCCCCTTTATCTGGAGGTGAAGATGAAGAAGAAAATGATTTTCCTAAGATCCTTCTTAGAGCCATGTAAGATATTTCTAGAGAGATCAAAGAGATGATAATGGACATAATCAAAGAATCCCCTAATGGATTCCATCTTGGAGAAGGCTCTCGCATATCTCATCATTGGAATGATCAACTAGTGCATCAACCACAAGTTTCCCAAAGCTCTACTATGCCTACCTTTTTGGCTGTGGGAAATGAAGGGTTTCAAGAGCATGAATCCCTTGAAGAATATGAGTCTCAAAATTAGAGATTCAAAGATAACTTGAGTTTTTAGGAGTTTTGTCACATCAAGGACAATAGAAGACCAAGGAATCATCATAGAGGTGGTGGATTCATTCGGAATCATGATCGACACCACACTATGGGCAGATTATTTTTACCCAATTTTGATGGGTCATCCAAGTGTTTTGCCAAATCTTACATTAGGGGAATTTTGAGGTCTAAAATGGGCCTCATAAGAAAAATGTACAACAAAAATAAACTTTATAACAACCAATAGGATTCAAGATGATGATGTCATCCATAATGGATGATTCACCATTTTTGGAGTAAAAAAGTAAAAATATTAAAAAATAATAAAATAATAAAACTACTTTTTCAACTCGTATTTTAAACTTATCTCCCAAAATTTTTACTCAAATTTCAAGCGGGAGTACTTGTTGGATGCGGAATTTAATTCCTCATCCAAGGAGTACCCATGTTGCATACTTTCGATGAACTCTTCTACACGAAAAATGAGAAATACATAAAAAACGTGATTGTAATCACGTTTTTTATGTATTTCTCATTTTTCGTGTAGTAGGACCCATCGAAAGTATGCAACATGGGTACTCCTTGGATGGGGAATTAAATTCCGCATCTAACGAGTACTCCCGCTCGAAATTTGAGTAAAAACTTTGGGAGATAAGTTGAAAATATGAATTGAAAAAGTAGTTTTTTCATTTTTCCCTCTAAAATTTGATGATGTCATCAAATCTTATTAGATTTTTTCCACTATTATTTTATAATTTCCTTAGGAGGCCCATTTTAGACCTCAAAATTCCCCTAATGGGTAGAAAAACTTGACATCTACTTTCAGTTGAAAAAGGTTCTAGAGATGGAGGCTATCAACATTGCAACGATGCACCTTGAAGGTGAAGCACATGATTGGTGGTTCCATGGCTTGTCTACATTGGGTCATGAAAATGTGGCTGCTTACTCAGAGTTTAATAGAAGGTTGGTGGAAATATTTGATAGAAGAGATCCAGAGGCACCATTCATGAGCCTTGCAAAGTTGAAACAATCAAGTAATACAAAAACTTACATCTCTGAATTTTTAATACTTTCTGTTATGGTTCCTGATTTGTCTGCAACAAGAAGGGTGTACATGTTCATCGATGGTCTAGATGAACCTCTTCATGGGTTGGTTAAATCTACCAAGCCCAATACCCTACATGATGCTATTGAAAGGGCTAGAGACCTTCAAGATTCCTTTCCAAAAGCAAAGGAAACTTTTCAGCATAAGCCCTCTTTTACTTCAAAGGGAAAGGAAGAAAAAGTTGCTCCTTCAAAGGAGAGATCATACAAGAAGCCTCTTGATGATGAAATCCGGAGAGATCTAAGAAAAAGGAAGCTTTGCTTCACTTTCCAAGAATCATGGGCACCTGGACATAGATGTGTTGCTGGAAAAGTACATTACATAAAGGTCTTCTCAGATGATGAGGAGGAAAAAGAAGATGAACCAAGAAGAGGTCACAACATCGACACTGCAGGAGGAGAACCAACACCATCAGGAGATGGGAATGGAGCATTTTATCCTATTAGAGAGGCTCTTGCATCTTTTAGAGGAGTACCTAAGTACTTGAACTTAAGAGTTCAAGGTTCCATCTTGAATCATAGGGTCTCTATTTTTATTAATAGTGGGGCTACCCACAATTTCATTGATTCCCATCTAGTGCAAAGGAGGGCAATACCCACTGATGCTTTTGAAAGATTCTCTATTTTGGTCCCAGGAGATAGAAAAATGCAATGCATGCATTATGTTCCATCACTTTCAGTCACCATATGAACATATACTTTGATTGATCACTTCTTTGTGGTTGACATACCTGACACCAATGTGATATTGGGTGTTCAATGGTTGATTACATTGGGGAAAGTCACCACTGATTGGGAGGATTTGCAAATGGAATGGGTGGAAAAAAAGAGTGGTAAGACTCAAATGAACAAAGGAATGCATACATATCCCTCACATACAACTTCCACACAAATAACAGAGATGGATTTTCACAGTGGAAGAAAGGACCTTACAGTCCCATCTATCATGTTCATGAGATTGCTGCATGGGACACTATTATCTAGTGACAAACCACCTAGGAGGCCACCTGATTCAAATTTTGTGGGAGATATATCACAACATGATACTCCAGTTTAGATCCAAGAGGGATGGGAGCATTGGAAGACAATGATACATCGCTGGGATTCTTGGGTAGGCTCAAGGAGGAGGGAGATATTCTTCCAATATCATCATCACCCACTCTCATTTCAGACTTTGCGCTGTGGGAGGAGAAGAATGGAAGGAATGACCTTCCAAAATATACCTTTGGCATGGGAGATGTCAAGGAGGAGAGCAGCCACATGACAAACATTTGAGTTGATACATCATTAGCATTGTCATTATTAGGGAGTTTAGATCCATATTGGAAATCCCCACTATTGGTGGATTATTCCAAGGATCTTCACACTTGCATGATACTTGATGACCAGCTGCATGAAGAGGGATATTTAGTCCAAGAAGGAGTCATCTATAATCATGGTCGAATATTCTTGTCTAGAGCCTCCAAGCTCAAGGAGAAGTTGCTACAAAAAGCATATGAAGAGTTTTGTTTCAGCCACACATATTCCATGAAGATCTACAACATCATCATGAGAAGCTTTGATTGGGAAGGCTTTGAAGGAGAACTACATCAGAATTTTCAAGAATTCATGAACCATGTGGGGTTGGGGCAGCAATATGAATCTATGAAAGAGTTATTTCAGCCATCTCTTCCTTCTTTTGAGAGAGGAGAAAGATCTATGCACCACTCCATTGTACAAGGAGGATTGTTGGTGAAAGACACTCATGTAAATCATGTTTTATTTTATAATTGTATGTATTCTTTTAGCATGTATATGCAGGCCATGACTCCAAGAAGGAGTGTTGTACCTTATAAACTTCATGGCCAACTTTGGGCCACAAAAATTTCTGTATATGGCCACTCCCTTGGAGGACAAAGGGAGATCTTGTTTCATGATGGGTGCATTCCTAAAGCACCAAATATATCTCACACTTTCAGCCATGGTGAGATGACATGGGAAGCAAGTAAGTGGTGGGGAAACCACTTACCATATCTTGATCTGATGCAGGCAGGAGATGCATTGCGTTGGTTCCACATGTGGGACTATGACCCACCTCCATATGCACAAATTTATGTTTGTATTTATGTTGTTTTGATCCCATACATTGATGACATACTTGTACTTTTTATGGGAATGTATGGAGGGAGGATGGAAGGTATGTATGTGCCCTATGGGATGGGGATTCTCTATGTACCTTATGATACATTTTTCAGGGAGAACATTGGACAAACCATGTTTGTTTCATTTGAACTATTGTCTCCTTATGGGATGGACTATTTGAATCTCATGAGAACTTTGGAGGAACAATTCATGGAGGGATGGATTAGTGAACACTTAGCTTATGGAGGAAGCTTATCACATGTTTGTGTCACCAATGGAGGAGGAGAAAAGTTGCATCACTCACCTTATTATTTGCTTCATGACAAGAAACATTTGGGAGGGGAGGACTGTAATATTCCCAATTAGTCCTAAGCTAATTGGAATATTCATTTTTGTTTTATTTCTTTGTTTAAAGAATAAAAGTGTAAAGGAGGTCCATCATAGTCCTAAATAATGAATAAATCAATGCCAAATGTAAAAAGGCTAAATATTGGTTGCTAAGTCAAGCACCCTTAGGTGTGAAAGGGGCTGGAACATTTTGACTGGGTCAACCTTGACCAAATCTACAACATTTTCATGGAGGAGTGGCCATCAATGAGGCACAATGCAATTTTAGATGGAGATGCTTTGTGTGAAAGGAGTGATTTCATTAGAGGTGGTTTAGGTTTTGCAAGCTCTTAACTTATAAAAGGAAGAGGATGGAAACATGAGAAGGTTGTTGATGATATGATAATTTTCTGAGTATATGGTCTGTTTAGACATATCTCATTCTCTTGCTGTTTAGCTGAGAATAATGATGTTTAGCATTGGATGTTCCTGATTGAAAATCCCACCTCTTTCCTTGAAATGCCTCTTGGAAGAGTTTGTGTTGCACAATCCACTATCTAGGTGAAGGCCAAGCTTCTTCTTTCAACTACAACACATATCATGTTGAGGGTTTGGTTGTCTTTGCAAGCTGCAGCAAGTGGAGGTTATATCTATTCAGATCTAAGCCAATTCAGTGCTCCTTTTCAGTGGAGGAGGCTTATATTCCATTGGGAGGAGAGTATTGGGCATCTTGAGATTCATTTTCTGATCTTGGCATGTGGCTAAACATATTATAAACCATACAATACAGTTTTGCTTCCAGATCTACATTATTCCTATAGGTGTTGTTGCAGGGTCTTTTGGCATACCATCTGGAGAGTTGGTTTTCAAGCGTTGGGGATCTGCCCTTCACTTTGGACATCCATTGGAGGGGATCATTCTATGGTTCATATGAAATTAGATCTAGTTCTAGATCTGAATATTTCTACAGATCTGCAGACTTAGATCTCATATCTATAGCTTGTACATGGTGTAATGCTAAAAACCCCAAGGGGATTCTGAAGAAGAGCCTATATAGTGTATGGATATGTTATAGATCTGAATTTTCATGCACTTATTTTCTCTAGATATAAAGTGTAACCTTCAACTGTTGTAGCCCAATAAAATAACGTTGTAAGGCAATTTCCAGTCTTAATACATGGCTGCAACACCTCTTTTTGAGGATTTTATTCTATTGGAGACTTGTATTTCCTGTTATGCATCTTATGGGCCATCTTGTACATCTATTTTGATGCTGTAAATACATTTTAAAGGTATCCATATTGGCCTCCTGCTTTGTCTTTGATGAACTGCATTATTTTCCTGCATATTTGCATTGTATTGTTGCATTCCCCATTTGGGAATATTACAATATTACACATAAATATCTCTACAAAGAGCCACCCCTTAGCCGAACCATGACACCACAAGGGTGAAATTTGAAATATCAAGGAATTTCATGGGTTGTAATGATAAAAAGGAGGTAGGGACATGACTGTTGTCATGGCACCCCTAGTTAATTCAACAGATGTGAGAAATATTATCCACCATCTTGATTGAAACCACACCAAGTGAAGGATGTAGGCCACTCCAATCTAGATCTCTCCCTCATGGTGATGATCTCATCTGCATTGAAGATAATTATGAAGAGTTGTGTTCATTATCTACTGAGTGCATGTAGGATTTGGAGAATGTTATTAGTACTACAAAAACAATCACCTTCCAACTTAGTACGCCCTTCCAATTGGGCTTCAACTCAGTTGGAATAACTGTGAACTTTGCTAGTGAATTTGGAAAGTCTCTTGGAGTGATTACACCATAATTGGTAATTTTATCCTCTCTAATGGCATAAATATTTCACAACTTAATTTTTTCTTTTGTTTTAAGTCTTGTTTGTATGAATGGTCCTAGTATGAGCGATGGAGTGAAGAAGTCTATGAATGTGTAGCAAAAAAGTGTGCTTATTCCCCTTGTGTTTTATTATGGCTCTTGAAGGTTGGGTGTTACACAGTAATTTGTCACCGTCCCTACCATTCCCTGTCCCGCACAATGGAGGACCCATTTTGTGACCTGTGAACATTTTCATGCCTTGAAAACATCATCAATGCATTCCTCTAAGCATGAGCTTCAATTTCCCTAAATACATCTCCTTGCAAAAAATCATGAAAACATCTCCTTTTGCATTGGCGCGGGCAGACAGTTCATCACTCGCGCCAATGAGGAAAATCCTACAAAGAGGCCGCGCCAACTGGCGCTCTGTCCCAGAGCAGTAGTCGCGCCAGCCAATTTAAGGAGTGTTTTTTAAATAAATATGGCGGAAGTTGTGTTTCAACAAACTCAGAAACCATTGCCTATCTTGAGTTGGGAGGTTTGGTTGCGGGAGTTCCATGGAAGGGAAGTGGTTTGCCACCTCCCATGGAACCTTCCTTGTTGATAGGGCCAATCCCACAATAATAGGGATCCCAACTCCCTCCTTCCCCATGCAGCAGGATATGCTCAATTCCATGGCAAGCTAGTCTTGAAGTGCTGGCACCCCAGATCTCCAAATTCCCAGAGCCTTTGTCTTTAGCCAGAGGCCTATTTCTTCCCTTGAGCCGACTCAAGTAAGGAGACTATTGTCGAGAGACTACTATGGAGGGATTTTCACTTTCCACAGCGAGCTTTACGAACGTGAACAATGCAGAACCCATCTAGAATGAGACACGACGTCGAACATTGGTTGTAATCTCTTTCGATTGTTATTTAATGAATGATTACGATTATGGTTCCTCTCTTTGTTTTGATTATTTTAATATGAGTAATATCCTTTCTGTTGATATTTAGTTGCGCTCTTGGATTTATGCTTGTATCTGTTTGTTTCTTGCATGTGCAGGTGTCCATCCGCGGAGATCGTGGAGGATCGTGATCTGCCGAGGCTGAGGAATGGGAATGCTCTCTTCTTCAGATCGTAGCATTGGATTCCAGGTAGGCCTCCATCTTTGGTCTTTTCATTCGTAGCTAGGAACTTGCGTCATAACATTTCGTGATTGTTGCTAGACCCCTGCTGGGCTAGTAGGGATCGCCTCTGTCCGCAGAGGGGATTTACCTCCTCAACATTGGGTGTAGGTGTAATTTAAAATTATATAATGGAAATGGACTTGCTTGTTGACTCCTCGTGTTGGAAATTTTGCCATCTACGCCCTAAACATTGTAGGGACTCTCTTGGAAAGACGAGAACTAGGAAATTCAACATAAGTGGAAGGCATGCAGTGCTGCCAATTAGCCAAGCTGTCAAAAGAAATTACTGGTTAAGACTAATTATTGGGTAGGCTTTGGAAACAAAATGACATTTGAGAAACGTAACAATGTTGCACCAATAAAATTAGAGAGTGTCAAGAGCAATAAAACTCATTCCTTGTCTTCTCTTACTTGTAAAAGCCATGATGAAGTTTGGGAAAGATCGTGTATATGGCACTAGCAGAAAAGTGGGGTACACTAAGTATAATTTCCATTAGAGAGGCACGCAGATCCTAGGACAAATGGATGCAGTGTAATTCGACATGTTGGTCATTAATATGAAGCAGCAGGATTAGTTGAAAACAATTTTAAACCTTATGGAGGAAGTCCAAGACTTGAAGGGAAGGCTGGCTAGAAATATAGATGAAACTAATGCACTTCGTATATAGATTGTTGCTCTACAGGATCAAATATATGCTCTAAATCTCAACATCAATTATTATAGTATTACAATCAGGAAAGAAGGGGGATTACTCCTAGACCTCAATCACCCTCCACAAGAGGAAAGTAATAATATGCATTGATGTATGCTTGTTGTAAGGTTTATTTTTTGTTAGGCGGATTTTGTACAATGTACCCCAGTAGGAATGTATTCAAATATGAAAAATTATGCAGTCCCTATGTTCTAGCAGAAATCACCACACAAAGGGATAAGTTGTCAAATGAACCAATGTAACAATTCTCCTAGGTATTTGTTATGATCAAGCACATACTTAATACAAAATAGTACTCATTCTTATAATGTATTGTTAAGTCCCTATATTAATAGTATAGCCCCTTATTATGTTAGTGTAGCCCCCCTTATTTTTATTATTGTACCCCTGTAACCCCCATAATGTTATTATTGTGCCCTTAAATTATTATTGTTAGGTCGGCTAGGATTACATTGTGGCCCACTAGGATTACATTATGGCCCCATGGACTCCTATATATAGAAAGGAGGTTTTGTAAATTGTATCATCCAAGAATTGTTCATTTATGTAATGTATTGGAGGTTGCCCCCTCGAAGTGGCTCATTTATAAGGCGTTTACATCTCTTTTCTTCTATTTTTGGAGCTGGTTACACAACATGTATATACACACACAAATTCATAATATCAAGGATTTTTAGATAGTCTCTAACAAAAATCCTTGACATACTTGTGAGGAATCTGATTATTTTGTTCTTAGGAACAACATATACTCTTGGACACTATCCATGCCCATCCCAGCAACATAAGGAGACGATCCAAGGGATAAAATAGATGCTCAAAAATAAAATTCCTCAAATTCTTCTAAAAATAGCACCAAATCGTATATCTCGTCGTTATGATTCCAACGATGCTTAAATCATCTCAATCCAACACTGTATGTGAAAGTTATTGCATTATGAAGTTTTTGGCAAACAACTAAAAAGTCAACTTGTAGGGTTGAATGGGCAGCTGACTAGGTAGATTGTACGATGATGTGGTGTTAATGTCAGCAGATGACTATGTAGTTATAGTGGCCAGATGGGTCAATCATCTTCTGACATGTGGTATGGTCATACTGTCAGCTTAGTGGATTTTTATTGGTTGTTGTTCTTTGGATCGGTAGATCAGGACGTGCCACGTGGCCTAATGGGAGGGTGTCGTGTGGCCCTTAGGGCTTGTGCAAAAAAAATTAAGGGGTCGACCTAACTCAGTGTGGTTCGACCCCATGACCTCCAGCAGACTAACTAACCACTCTACTGTCACGACATTTTATTTATTATTATAAATATATGTTCAACTGATTTTGATAACGTGTAATGGATTGGCGGTTCGGTTGGGGGGCAGGGGGGTTGGGACAGCGGGCTCGCTCGACCGGCTCTGGACCCAGGTTATATGTTGACACTTTAGCACAACATAGAGGTGGAAGCAAAGGGGGTGGATTCTTAGCCCCGACCCCCGATCCCATATCCATTATTGTAACCATTGGTGGGGCTTACGGAGGAGGGTTGGCTCATGGCGCCCAACTCGCGAAAACATGGACCATAACATGACCAAGAGCATAGAGCTGGCAAGTGCATGGCCTTTGGCCCACGCCCCTGGCCACATTGAGCACCACATGACCATTAAAAGGGGTAGAAAACTTGGTTGAAGGTGTCAAGTTAACAGTTCAAAAAAATGCACCATTTATGATGGAATTTCCATTGTTCCCAGTTCTACCAAAGGCATATTCACTGCCATTTTTTCTAGTTTGGTCATTTTGTAGGACATATAGTAGGTAAATGAACAAGGAGGCCTATCTTGCCCTTTTTTCAGCGTTTTTGAGCCCAATAATAGCCTACACAAGAGTTTTTGGGTGTTTTGGACACAACGACAGCATTATTTTTGTGACTTGAGCATTGTATGTTGATGTAATTTAAATTTTGAGAGTATAATATAAAGGGCCAACATTGGAAGCTGGACCCAAAGGCATATCCCAAGAGGGGTGAAATCTATCATCAAATTGTTGTATAGTGATGTTGCATGTTGTCTATTTTTCTCTGTTTAAATCCACAAAACTTAACTAAAATTACTAAGTTTATGTGTTTTTAAAATTTCAATCCATTGCCCACAAGACATAAAATAACTTGCAAACATTTTCATGAAACCTTAAATTTTTAATTTCAGATCATTTTTGTATCAGAGCATGGTTTTTTTGAAGGTTTAACAGTTTGTGCAAGTGTTTTTTTTAAAATTATTACAAGGTCTAAATTAAGAAGAGGAGAAGGAGTGATTGAAGAACAAAACCCTCAAATTGGTTCAAGGAGGTCACCAACTCCAAAAAATATACCAATCATGGCACATGAAGAATAAAAAGAGTTGATATCTGAGGATGAGAGAGATTTCGGAAAATATTTCTATGATATTTCTGAGATGGTAAAAGTGTTGTATAATGAAAGGACAACAAGGTTGCAAGGAGAGAGTTTAAAACATCCAAAAGGTAATGGTGGTGTTGGGAGCAAGCCTCTATTCCCTCCATCTCTTCTTTCGCCTCCACCTTCACCAACATCCTCATCTCCTTCTGAATCACCTCCTTCAACACCTAGACATACTCCTCCTAGATCTCCAAAAGGACATGCTAAGTATCCTTTGCTTAAGATCGATGTCAAGTTTGAATTGCCTATGTACATTGGGGAAGTAAATGATGAAAATTTCGATAATTGGGTTCATAAAATTGAATACTATTGCAGTATTCAAAATATTGTTGATGATGTTACAAAGATCAAGCATGTTTCTCTTTGTTTGGAAAGTGAAACCCTCATCTGGTGGGAAGCTATAACTCAAGAGGATTTGAAGAAAAGTGGTAAAATTATATCTTCTTGGAATGATTTTATAGTTGCATTAAGAAGGATATTTTATCCATTAGCTTATATGCAAAAATAAATTATGGAGTGGCAAAATTTTAAACAAGCTAAATGTCAGAGTGTCAAAAGTTACACACAAGAATTTAGAAGAAGAGTTTTAATCTTGGGTGTTGATTTGTCTTCATAAGATACTCTCTTTAAATACATAGGTGGATTAAATGGTTATTTGAGACATATTATACTTATGTTTAATCCCACCAATCTAGATGAAGTATATGTTTAGGCAACTCATTTAGAATCCGGAGGCAATAATGTTCCTCAAGAGACTAGCAAGAAACCATCCAAATATGGAGGAAAAGGAAAGGGTAAGTTTAAAGGAAAAGGAAAAAATAATTCTAGAGTCAAGAAAGAGGGAGAGAAACTTACCTGTAAACATTGTTCATAAGAAGGCCATGATGAAGACCATTGTTAGAAACTACATCCAGAAATGAGAACAAAGAAGTTCAATAAAAAGGGGAAGAAAAAGACCACTGCTACAACTCAACAAGATCTAGGATATGATTTAGGCAATGAAACCAAAATCACAACCATGCGAATTAAAGGTAAAGATCATAATGCAAGTACTAGTTCTTCTAGTAAGCTTATTGAGTCTCAAAATGATAAAGAAAAAATTGAGCTTTTCCATATCAGGGTCATTACAAAATATACAAAATTTGATACATTGTTTGATAGTGGATCCCAAGTCAATCTTATTTCTGAAGCAATTTTCAAGAAATTAATTCTATAAACTACACCTCATACTAAACCTTACCCTTTGGGTTGGGTATGTGATGATGCCAAATTACAACAAGAAAATGTAAACTCAATTTCACCATCACTGCAAATTTTATTGATGAGGTAGAGCTTGATGTTGTACCACTTGACATATGTGGAATTGTTTTAGGGAGTCCATACTTGTATGACCTAAAATAATATTCTATTGTCATGAGAAAAAATAACATATTTTTAAATATGGAGTTGAGTATATTGTTAGATCACATGGAAAGAAGATGAACTCATCTCTTGTAAGTGCTGGCCAAATGAAAATATGTGTAAATGATAGTAAGAATTTTGTGTTGTTAATGATTAAAGCTAAAGATATTTTTGAATCTAAGATTTCATCGGATGTGATTCTAAACTCAAGCATGAATTTGTTGAAGTTTTTAACACTTATCATAATATGTTTCAGGAACCTTAAGGGTTTCATCTTAAAAGAGGAATTCAACATGAGATTCACTTGCAACAAGATGCACCACTTCTAGACATTGGCATTTATAGAATTTCAGTTTTGGAGAATGTAGAGTTCAAGAAGAAAATTCAAGCACTGCTTGACAAAGAGGTCATCAAGCCTAGCACATCTCCTTGTGGGTCTCCTATTTTCTTGGTTCCAAAGAAAGATGGTATATGACACATGTGTGAGTATTTTAGAGCTTTGAACAAAATCACGGTAAAGAAGCGTTATCATCTTCCTCGTATTGATGATTTTCTCTATCAATTAAACAAATTTGTTTACTTCACTTAGTTGGATTTGAGAAGTGGCTATCATCAGATAAGGATTGTTGAAGGTGATATTGGGAAAACTGATTTCAAGACAAAACGTGGTTTGTTTGAATGGTTATTTATGCCATTTGGGCTTTGCAATACACTTGCAACATTCATGAGAGTTATGAATGATGTGTTGAGACCATTCCTTGATGATTTTTTCATAGTCTACTTAGATGATATTCTGATTTTCAGTAAGACTCGTGAAGATCATGTCAAGCATTTGAAACAAGTCTTAGATTTTTTGAAAAAAGAGAAGTTGTATTTGAAGATTTCTAAGTGTGAATTTGGGAAAACCTCTTTGGTTTAATTGGGTCATATTGTAGGAGGGGGTGAATTGAATATTGATCCCTCAAAAGTTTAAGTCATTGTAAATTGGCCTAAACCCAACAATGTAACAAAATTTAGGAGATTTTTGGGAGAAGCCCACTATTAGATAAAAATTATAGATAACCTCTCACTCATTGTAGCACCATTACATGCTTCGACAAGTGTGAAACATGTATTTTAGTTGGGAGGCAAGAAATAAAAATCCTTCGACACATTTAAAGAGAAAATAGGCACAACACTAGTTCTAACACTTCTAGATCTTAAGTGGCCATTTGAGATTCAAAATAATGCAAGAGATTATGTTATGGGATCAGTTTTGATGTAGCATGGTAAGCCTATTTTTTATTATTCTGAAAACTTGACCAATGCAATAATTAACTATCCAACTTATGATAAAGAGTTGTATGCTTTGGTACAAAGCATGAAGAAATGGAAGCATTATTTGATGGGTAAAGAAATGATTATTCATATTGACCATCAACCTTTACAATATTTACAATAAAAAACCAAGCTACAACAAGCTAGACATTTCAGGTGGATGTGATTCCTACAACAATTTCATTTGGTAATCAGGCACAATAATATACAACAAAGTTGTTGATATGTTATCAAGGCCTATTATTAATGAATTTTTCATTCTTAAGCAAAACTAAATCATGCATGAGGGTTATATTTAATAGTAAGCTCAAGATGACGATTTTAAAGATGTTTATGCAACTTTGAGTCAATGAAATCATGTTGAAGAGTTGGATTATCATGTTCATAACAAGTTGTTGTATAATCTTGGAAATTTGTGTGTTCCACAGGGTGAAATAGTCAATGGGATAAGGGAATCACACACTTCTCTTATTGTTGGTCACTTTGGCGTAGGAAAAATAATTGCACAAATTCAGAGGTATTGTTATTGGCCTCGCATGAATGAAATTGTTTCAAGATATGTAAAGGGATGTTCCATGTGCACTACTAGCAAGACTAACAATAGGAAATTGGGTTTGTACACTCCACTTCCTATTCCTTCTCATCCTTGTGAAAGTATTTCTATTAATTTTGTAGGGGGGCTACCAATTTCTAGGAAAGGTCGTGATTATCTATATGTTGTTGTGGATCGTTTCAACAAAAAGTGTGTGATGATGCCATGTAAGAAATAATTTACAACTGAGAAAATCACAAAGATGTTCTTCCAAAATGTATGGGTTCACTTTGGGTTACCCCCCTTCTATTATTTTTTATGGAGATTCTCGATTTGTTGGGAATTTTGGTCAATTTTAAGGGAACTCATGGACACAAAGTTGAAGAAGAGCACACCATTTCATCCACAAACTGATGGCCAAACACAAATGGTAAACAAAATATTAGTGCATCTCCTTCGTGGATATTGTGGTAAGCATCCTAAACTTTGGGATGAGAATTTGAATTACATCCAACATGCCTACAATCGTCCCAAGCACTCTTCTATGCAAGTATTTCCATTTGAGGTTTGTTTGGGATATTTGCCAAAGTCTCCTTTGGATTTTGTCTTTGGTAAAGATATTATAGTATATGTACATAGTGATGTGGACAAGGCCAAGCATTTCATTGAAAAAATTAATTTAGTGCATCAAAGAGTACAGGAGAAGCTAGAAAAAAGAAAATCAAAGTACAAAGCAAGGCATGACAAGCATCAAGTTAATCATGATTTCCAAGTGGGAGATCATGTTTGGTTGTATATTAGCAAGGAAAGACTTCAAAGTGAAGGTAAAAATCTCAAGCTAATCAATTATGGTCCTTTCAAAATCTTGGAGAAGATTGGTAACAATCCTTTCTGATTATATTTGCCACCTTATATGCAAATTTATTCTATTGTGAATGTGGAAAACTTGAGATTGTATGAGCCTCCAATAATTGATGATCATGAAGAGAATGTTCAGATTCCATATATAGAATATTTCGCTCCTGAATATTTAAATGAGTTGCAGCAAGACTCAATCCTTGACAGGAAAATCATGACTTCACGCAGAGGCAAGGTGGATTATCTTTGAGAGGGGCTCAAAGGTACCAATCCAAGTAAAGCAAGATGGATTGAGATCGGGAAAGTGAGAGAGTTGTATCCTCACTTGTTGAATAAAAAAAGACTTTTGGTGGTCCAAAAGCTTCCAATGGAGAGAAATGATCCAGGGGATCAAAAATATGCTCAAAATTTGCTTAATTTTTTCTAAAACCATCGCCAAATCGTAGATCTCATCGTTTTGATTCCAACGATGTGTGAATCACCTCAATTTGACACCGTATGTGAAATTTATCATGTTATGAAGTTTTTGGAAAAAGTTAAAAATTCAACTTACAAGGTTTATTGGGCAGGATGTATGATGATGTGGCGTTGGCATCAATAGTTGACTGTGCAAGTACGGTGGTCATATGGTGATCAGAATCTGGATTGGGGGTAAAAATTTGCCAAAAATTTAGAGTGCTCAAAATTGAACCAAACAAGAATTACTGGATTTGGCCCGTCGCCAGGAATCTGGTGCAATTCGTTTCACTCAAAATAGAGTCCGTATGAGGAAGTTAGAGCCTGTTGATCATCGTGTCAAACAGGGAATTTTCAAAAAAATGGTCAAACCGGGTCAAAGGTAAAAATTTGGGTTTTCAAAGGCCCAATGACGGGATGACAAGTGTCAAATTATCATTGGCTCAAATTCTGGGCACATGGGAAATTTGTAATTGGTTTAATTTTTGAGCCAATGGGAAGAGGACATGTGGCAAGCCCGGAGGCCGCCACGTGCCCCCCCTCCAAGGCTGAATTAGAATTTATTTTGGCGGGAAATTTGAATTTATTTGGGCGGAAAATCTGAATTTATTTTGGCGAGAAGTTTGAATTTATTTTTGGTGGGAAATTTGAATTTATTTATTTGGGCGGAGGTCGGGGTCGAACCCGTGACCTTCCCCACACGAGCCAAATGTCTTACCACTCCCACTACTGCTTACGAATTATTATATAATGCAAAGAGTTTGTATTTAACTTTTAAAATGTATTTGGGTGGGGGTTTAAAGGGCCAGCCCTTGGTCCACGGGACCACGCCCCAAGACCAGGAGCGGAGCTCAACTGCTAATGCGCAGATTAAAGATTAATGCGAGTTTAATTACCCATAAACCTTGTTTAAAACCGTGCTAATCCACATTTAAATGGGATTTGGTTAGAGCGTGATTTGCACCTAAACCATGCTTATCCATAAGTTAATCCTGCTTAATTTTAATTAAATACAGTTTAAGTTGGCGGCATATTTGATAGAGCCACCAAATGCGGAGCTGCCCCCAAATTTAGCTGCGTTAACTAGATTTTCTCTAGTTTTAGTGGAGGTTCCTAGGGAAAATTTGAAGGAAGCATAACTTTTTCTAATTTCGACCAATTTTTGCTCAAGAAGAGTCATTCCTAGATGGTTTGGAGGCTCTAAACATGATGGAACAGGTTGCAGAGGCGTTGGAGCATTTATCAAAGTGTTTTTTCCACTTTGAAGATTAAAGAAGCCTAGGGCCACCAGTTGAGGAGCTCATGCCTAGATCAACTGAAGAACATTTTCAAAGATTGAATAGTTTATTTTGAGTTTTTGGGTCTTTTGAATCCAATGGAGCAGGTTGCAAAGCTATTGGAGCATTGTAGGTGCATGTAATTAGACATTTGACCATTAATCCCAAGAGGGCCTAGCCAATTGAAGCAAGTCCATGGAGATGTATCCTAGGAGGGTTGACCTTCGTTATCAACTATTGTGTAATGTGTATGTTGTGTGTTATTTCTCTACATTTTATTTGTTATACATGAGTTTTTAAATGCTAATTAACTCATAAATTTATCATCAAAGACACTTAAAACTTGACACATAAACCCCTTCACAATTGGCTAACTTGAGATGATCCTAAACATATTTTTATTTAATTGATGAGGGAGCTAGCACAACAAAACTAGTTTTCCCATATTCAGATCAAGTTGGTATCAGAGCACAATTTATCTCATTATTAGCCGAGGTTAGATAGAAGAATTAGTTATTGGTTTTTGCATTTGTGCAAGGAGAATTTAACTGTGTGCAAGTTTATGTGTGTGAAGAGAAGGTCAAGGTTGAGAGCTCAGTTCTCAAATCATAGAAAGAAGCTTTGTATGCATTGCAGGTGTGATGGAAGCTTCATTAAGCATTGTTTCTAGTCAATCTTCCTTAGCAAAACTCTTTGCTAAAGAGATGTTGCAAAATTTTTACATCATGAATGATATGGTGCAAGAGATGTATGAAGATAAGAGGCAAAGCATCATACTTCAAGAGCAGTTGATTTCCATGAAGGAGGAGAAGCAAGAACTTCTTGAAAAGATGCATGGGATGGAGACTCAACTCCATATTGCAAATGAAAACTTAGCAAGGATGCATGATATGGAGACTCAACTCCATGATGCCAAGGAAACTTTAGCCAAGTATGTGCTTGAAAAAGATGTATGTAATTCAAGTTTATATTATATTTCTTCTCAAATGAATGTGTGGGTGCTTTTAAAAGACACACTAGAGGAATAGGGTCCAAATTATTGATGAAAATGGGCTATGAAGGTAAAAGATTGGGAAAACATGCATAAGGCATAGTTTAGCCAATTGTTGTTGAGGAAAGGCCTAAGTATTTGGGTCTTGGTTATGGACAACATGATGGAGAATGCTCCAAAACCATGAAGGCACATAAAGGTGTTCCAAGAAGGAATTTCATGACATGTTCATTACCTCAAGCTTGTGAAGTTTGTGTTCATGGGGAATGGAAAATTTTTACACCCACTTTGCAAGAAGGTGCTCATAAGCATGCAGCTAATGAGAATGGCGAACAAGAGGATGTTGAAAGCTCTAAAGTCATTGAATCCATTGTTGGTATTCCGAAGAGAGACACTACCTCATCAAAATCATCTCCTCAAGAAGGCGAAAAAGGTGAATGTTCAAGGTATAAATATGTTTTTAATCAAGTTTCTTTTGATTATGATAAGTATGGTAAATATTCACATAAGATTTGGAAAAAGTGTGCATGTACATTTTGTGGTTTGAAAAACCATAATGTTTTAAGATGTTGGAAGAAGATAGCCATGCATGGGAAACTTTCTAAACAAAGGAGGCAGAAAGCCAAAGGTCCATTGAACAAAGAAAACCATGTTGAAAAGAAGATGAAATTGTTTTGCACTCATTTCCATAAACAAGGTAATCTTGTAGACAGGTGTTGTACTTTGTATCCAGTAAGTCATCCACGACATTTGAAGAAGGTGGAAAGAGATCTTGACAGGAATGGAAAAGAGGATTCCATAATCGATTTGGGTTAGGATGATTCACATGATGAAGTGCAGCTGAAAGCAGCGCCATTGAAATGGTTTGGTAAGAGATGGTTAGATTTCTTATGAAATTGAGGCATTGCATGTCTTTTGATGTTGATGCATTTATTTTCCAATTGAATGCATGTTGCATGTTTACGCCAAGAAGGTGTTTGAAAGTGGAGTATGTTGACTCACTATTATTTCAGCAAATTTTTTTCATTTCAGCTCTTTAAGTACATGTACATATGAATGGGGTTCTTTTACTTATGATTGTACTTGTGATAGATTTGAAACATTTATACATGCATGAGAGTTTGTGTGTATGAACATGCATGACTGATCACCTTGTGTGGGATTGATTGCTTTGTTTAACATGTATGTTGTCAACTTGAGAGTGTTGATCATTTGCACATGCATGAATTTTGACTTGTGTTGGTTGATTGATTATTACATGCATGTCATATCAACTTGGAAGAGTTGATTTTGTCTCCAAATATGATAGGGAGATGTTGACGAAGTGTTTCATGAGATGTGAAATTCTTTGTTTTTGCAAAAAGAATCGTCAAATTGCTATACATGCTTATGTTTGACTTGAAAGTCAATTGTTTGAAGAGGCATGTTTTGTCGACTTGTTTTTGGTCGATGGTTTTTACACCAAGCTGTAAGAGTACATGGAGATGTTCACATGATATGAAATTTTTTGCTTTGAAGGAGCAAAAGGATAGGTTGTCAAGTTTCATTTCTTGCATGAAGTGTTTTTCATGCTATTGGTTGTGTTTGTGACAAGATGTCACAATATTTTGGGAAGGTCCACTCTTAAGCAAGAGGCTCATGTTTAGCCTTCTTTCTCAAATCCATGGCATGAGTAGCATGTCGAATTGGAGGATGATGGAAAGAGGGACAATATGTCAAAGAATATGCACCCAAAAATTTTGCAGCCATTGTAGACCATTTGATGTGTTGATGCCAAGAAGCGAAAGAGGTGGCGAATTCATTCTTCCAGATGTGGAATTTGGAACTGTGGAGGTAAAATAATGGTCATTTTTTTCTTGTTATTACTGATGTTGGAACTCATTGTTTTAGTTCACTCATATGGGACTAACTTGGAAAAGTGGTTTCCAAGGAGAAGCTTTCATCGAATGCATGTTTGTGCAAAGGAGGAACATGATTCTCACTGGGAAGGCCATCAGTTAGTTTTCCAAGCACTGAGGGATCGCTTCGGTACAGAAAAATGTTTTATCGGTCAGAAAGTATCCAAAAAGTGTTGGATTGGGTCAACAACAAAAGGAGAACATTGGTTGAAAAGCCAAGCCATTTGCAAGGCAAGGCATGTAAATGAACCTAAGTGGTTGTCATGGCGATTTTTCTGAGTAGAACCAAGATGACAGAACTTGGGAAAAAGAAGAGTATTTAGCTCTTATCATATAAACAACTTTTGTGGGTCCAAATGCCTCTCAGTGGGAAGGAGTGATCAAAATCTAGATTGGGGGCAAAAATTTTCCAAAAATTAAAAATTCTCAAAATTACACCAAACTAGAAAGACCGGATCCGGCCCATTGCCAGGAATTCGGCACAATTCGTTTCACTCAAAACAGAGTCCTTATGAGGAAGTTAGAGTCCACTGATCGTCGTGTCAAACAGGTGAAGTTTCAAAAAAATGGTCAAACAGGGTAAAAGGTAAAAATTTGGGTTTTCAAAGGCCCAATGACATGATGATAAGTGTTAGATTCTCATTGGCCCGAATTCTAGGCACATGGGAAATTTCTAATTGGTTTAATTTTTAAGCCAATGGGAAGAGGACATGTGGCAAGCAGGGAGGTCGCCACGTGTCTCCCCTCCAAGGCCGAATTAGAATTTATTTTGGCGGGAAATTTGAATTTGGCAGGAAATTTGAATTTATTTTTGGCAGGAAATTTGAATTTTTGGGCGGAAAATTTTTTGGGCAAAGGATAGGGTCGAACCCACAACCTCCCCCACACAATCCAAACGCCTTACCACTCCCACTACTTCTTATCACTTATTATATAATGCAAAGAGTTTGTATTTAACTTTTAAAATGCATTTGGGCGGGGGTTTAAAGGGCCAGCCCTTGGTCCACAGGACCACACACCAAGACCAGGAGCGGAGCTCAACTGCTAATGCGTGGATTAAAGATTAATGTGGGTTTAATGGGCCTAACGGTTAAGAGCATGTGTTTCTTCTTAAGAGGTCACAGGTTCAAAACCAGAGGGGGATAGAGTATGTATGCCTTTGTAGACTTAGCAGTAAAACCGTTGCGCGAAGGTGGGTCCCTTGTCCCACAAAAAATGGGGTCTCATACACCAATTTGATGTCTAGCTTGGCCATGACCTTAAAATTGGATTAAAAAAAAATTACCCATAAACCGCGCTAATCAACATTTATATGGGATTTGGTTAGAGCACGATTTGCGCCTAAACCATGCTTATCCATAATTTAATCTCGATTAATTTTAATTCATTGCAGTTTAAGTTGGCGGCATATTCGACGGAGCCACTAAATGCGGAGATGCCCCATATTTAGCTGCGTTAATTGGAGTTTCTCCATTTTTAGTGGAGATTCCTAGGGAAAATTTGAAGGAAGCATAAATTTTGCTAATTTCGACCAATTTTTGCTCAAGAAGAGTCATTCTTGGATGATTTGGAGGCTCTAAACATGAATGAATAGGTTGCAGAGGCATTGGAGTACTTCTGAAAAGTGTTTTTTCCACTTTGAATATTAAAGAAGCTTAGGGCCACCAGGAGAGGAGGTCATGCCCAGATCAGCTAAAGACCATTTTCAGAGAAAGAATAGTCTATTTTGAGGTTTTTAGGTCTTATGAATCCAATGGAGCAGGTTGAAAAGCCATTGGAGCATTGTAGGTGCATGTAATTAGACATTTTACCATTAATCCCAAGAGGGCCTAGTCAGTTGAAGCAGGTCCATGGAGATGTAGCCCAGGAGGGGTGAACTTTTTATCAGCTATTGTGTAATGTGTATGTTGTGTGTCATTTATCTACATTTTATTTTTTGTACATGAGTTTTAAAAGCTAATTTACCCATAAATTTCTCATCAAAGACACTTAAAACTTGACACATAAACCCCTTCACAATTGGCTAACTTGAGACAATCCTAAACACATTTTTATTTAACTAATGAGAGAGATAGCACAACAAAACTAGTTTTCCCATATTCAGATCATATGGTTCAACCCCATGCTAACATGTGGCATGATCATACAGGTTGGGTTACCAATTTTTATTGGTTATTGTGTTTTATATCGGTCAATCAGGAGGTGCCACATGTCCCAATGGGAGGGCGCCATGTGGCCCTCGGGATTTTGAAAATTTTTGTTAAGGGGTCGACCGACCTGGATGGGGTCTAACATCGTGACCTTCATCAAACTAACCAACCACTCCACTGCCGTGAAATTTTTTATTTCTTATTATATATATGTTCAACAGATTTTGATAACTTGTAATGAACTAGAGGTTTTGGGGGGTGCTTGGGGGCGGGCTCACCCAATCAACCCTAGCCCAAGGTTATATGTTAACATGTGACCACAACATGGAAGAAAAAGTGGAGGGGGTGGGCGGTTAGCCACACCCCTCTATCCCATACCCATTACCATAACCACCAGTGGGGGTTGCAGAGGAGGGTTGGCACGTAGCACTAGTCTGTGGCCACATGGCCCATAACATGACCAAGAGCGTAGAGCCAGCGAGTGTGTGGCCTCTAACTCACACCACTAGCCGCGTTGAGCACCACATGACTGTTAAAAGGGGTGGAAAAATTGGTCGAAGGTGTCAAGTTAGCGATTCGACGAAATGTAATGTTTACGACATAATTTTTGGCATTCCCATGCCATATTGTCACCTGGAGGTTCCGCCAAAGGAAAATTCATTGCTAGTTTTTCCAGTTTGGTCAATTTGTAGGACAAATATCAAAGAAATGAACAAGGAGGCCTAGCTTGGCCATTGTTTAGCATTTTTGAGTCCAAGAAGAGCCTACACTAGGGTTTTTGGGTGTTATGGACACAGTGGAACATTAATTTTGTATTTGGGCATTGTATGTTGATGTAATTTACATTTTGAGCATATAATATAAAGGGCCAACATTGGAAGCTGTACCCAAACATGTAGCCCAGGAAGGGTGAACTCTATCATCAAATTAATTTTTTGTGATGTTGCATGTTGTCTATTTTTCTCTATTTGAATCTGCAAAACTTAACAAAAATTACTAAGTTTATGTGCTCTCACAATTTCAATTCATTTCCCACAAGACATAAACTATCTTGCAAAATTTTTCATGAAACCTTCAATTTTTAATTTTAGATAAGGAGATAACTCCCTTCTCTTCTCCACAGTACCTTAGAAGTCCTTCCCTCTAGTGTTTTTCAATGTGTGCCCAACAATATCCTAGTTACAATCTTGTAATTTGAGTAATTTCAATCTAGTTTCTTGCTCTTCTCAAGGCCCTTAATACTTTCTTTCATGGTTGTTATTATTCACCTACTATGGTTGGGTTGATTTCTCTACATCCCCTTACCTTTTTTCTCTCTTTTTCCCTTACAAAACTTAGTTCTCCCTTGTAATTGAATTTCCCCTCCTTGTTTCCCCTATACATTTCACTCTCACTATTTCCCAAACTAACTATATATAGCCCCAACCTTCACGAATGAGGTGATTATTTCACCCACCCCTTACATGCATTTAATAATATAATTCCCATCATGGAGATACTTTGTCCATCTCCTCGTAGCTAGGGATTTGACTGCTTCCACTAACCCATTACATGCATTCAATGATTTGGTTATGGATAATTCAACAGGTAAAATGCATGTTTAGTCACACAAATAATTTGGCAAGCTGGCTTGGAATTTTTGACATGTGGAACCTCTTTAGGCCCCCTCATTTTTACCCACTCATGGTTTCATAACCCCTAATGATTCTCATGCGTAGTCAACTTTTTATTTTGTTTATTAACTAGAAAAATTAATATATACAATGTTCAATATGTTCACATCACCATGCTTTGTGATAAAATGTCCATTCTGAAATAAAATCAGTGTAAAACACGATTATTTACAAATTAATTAAGGAATCAAAAGTGGCATTACATCCTCTCCCCCTTGGAATGTCACCATCCTCGTTGTTTTTTTATTTGTAGGAATGCCTAAAGATGAAAACGAAAATGGATATACCTCTCTCATGGCATCCTCCATTTCCAAGTAGCTTCATTTGGCCCAAATTTCTTTTATTGCACCCTTACCTAGGTGATGATTAAATTCTTGAGCAATGTTACCCTCTTGTCTAAGATACAAAGGGGTTATAGTTGTAATTTTCTAAGCCCTATATAAGCTCCATGTTAGCCCTAAAACACTTTATTAAGCCTTAGATATTAAATTATTAAATTTCTATTTTTATATCATTATGTCAACTAGAACCTTTTGTTGCCCTGTTTCATTATAATTCTACCCTTTGTCTCCTATATGTACTAAGGAGACCTAATATTGGGATCATAAATTCATGCCTTATACATTATGTTCGCTTTAAAAGGAGGCTTCTCCCTTGAAGTGGACTATTTTATTATTGGTATTTTATCATTTTTAAGGTGCATGGTTCATAACATTCGATATCAAAGCTATCATCCTAGGGTTTTTCCCCTTGAAACAAGTCATCTTGGCATTTTTCTATAATTTTTCAGTCATGTTTGAGATTGTAAAATTTTGAGTAAATTGAGAAAACATTTCCAAGTACACACACACACATATATAAATACAAACTTCTCTAGATATGACCTTATGGAAGATAGGATTTGTGAATGGTCCTCAAATCATATTCAAATAAGTGATCTTGGAATTTTTGTTGTAATTATTTTTCTTGGACAATTTATACCATGAAATTTTGAGCATATTGAGAAAACATCTCAAGGTAAGTGTAACGAAAAAAATAGTTTTGGATTCACTATAATTTTGGATATATACCCTATGGAAGTTAGCGTTGTGAATGTTACTTAAATCAATTTCAAATGAATGATCATGGAATTTTCACTATAATTTTTTCTTGAATACTTCAAATTGTGCAATTTTTAGATATCCCAGGAGACACAATGAAGTACATCATGTATAGGTTTCATATTTAGAACAATTAAACACATGATACACTATATAAGTTTTCTCTTAGAAAGAGGCCAAAAATCAACAAGTTTCGGGAAAGATCCCATAACTTTCACTTGGAACATTAAATTTTGGTCAGACTCGTGGAATTGAAAATAAGACATGTCATAGTAGTGCAAGCCAAAATTTCAAATTTAAGAGGGCTTAAATTTTATAGGTATATAAATACACAATTCAACATCCAAATAGTCCACAAATTAGGGTTTTGAAAATAGCATGTCTTAATATGAAGATTTTCACAGTAGGAGATCATGTTGTTAATCTTTCTTTTGGAAATACTGTGTAGAATGTACATGACGTTCAACATTTCAGGTGGACGCTGCACTAATTGTCCAGAACACAAAAAAATTTGTGTCCACGATGGTGGGTCGAGCATCCACCTAAAACATCAAAAGTTTCCTACATTCTACACAATATTTCCAAAAGAGATATTAACAAGTACATAACTTACAAATGACATAAATTTTTATTAGAAGATTTATTTTTGGTGATTCAAAATTTGTGATAAAGAGGGAAAAAAGGAGCATTATTATGTACTCACATGGCTCCTAAGGGTGCTTCAAAATTTAATTCCCCACTAAGCCTCCAAAAAGTTGATCCATCACTCGTGAAGAAATAAAAGATGACCAGTATTGAATATACAAGTTGGAAGATTGGTTATCACACATGGAACAAATGATGAAGGAAAAAAAAGAATACATGAAAAATGTCAAGGAAAAAATATAGAAGTCCATGATTAAAAAACAAGGAAAAAATGCAAAATGTTGAGGAAAAATTACAAAAATCCATGACTAAAAGTAAGGAAGAAAAAAAAATATTAATGCAAACTACGTTATCACAAAAACTACCTAAAAGGGATTTAGATATCCAAGGAAACCAATGGCATAAGGAGAAGCATGGTGTTGAGAATCAATTGCATATGGGGTGTATTTTATCACAATTAGAGAGCACAAATATTAAACCAACATAAAAAATAATCATGACTTTAAAATCTAGGATCCACATCATCAGGTATTTAAATTAGCATCAAGGAACTACTACTATTTTAATATTGATATGAGGAAGTTTGATGGTAACAATCCTATAACATAGATATTCCGTATTGAGAAATATGTTGATCTACACCATGCGACAACCTTACAAAAGGTAAATATGGCATCCACGTATTTAGAATAAGATCAATTTGTATGGTATTATTGGCTCTTTGAAAAGAAAAAGGATTCCATTATATCTTGGTTTGTTTTTATAGAGGGTTTGATATCACATTATGTGGGCATTAATAACAATATATTCTTTAGTCACTTGGTAAATATTTCACAAAAATGTCCAATTCTAAAACACATTCAGTAGTTGCAAAATATTTTCAAGGTAAAGAAAATTTTATATGATAATGTGGTACATCTCTTTATGATAATTTTAAAGGAATGCATCCAATATGAGGCGTGTTTCCTTGAAGATAAACCCTTAGAGCATGCTTTCAGTCTAGCAACGAAATTTCAAAGTAAAAATATGGCTACTAGGAAAATGGACACTAATAACTATAGATAACACCATGGTCTCTCTCCTAAATTGACAAGGTTACACCTCAACAAATGGATGAAAGAAGAACAAATGGATTATGTTTCAATTTTGATAACAAGTGCAATGAGGGGAATAAATGTAGTGTGAAGAAATTATTTGGCATAGGCTGTAAATATGAAGAAGATCTAGAATTAGAACTGTCATAAGATCTAGAGTTAGAAGAAACTATTTCAAAAATGTATTTTCATGCATTGGTTGAGCCGAAAACCCTCTAAAGTGGAAATCTCTAGTAGCATGACAAAATTGGTAAAAGATGGATACCATGGTGAAATTTCACAATTGCCTTCATTAGATGTCCAAACATCTATATCTATTTCTCTAGTGGATCTCCAAAAAGTTAGCAACAATCACTCCAAGGTATTTGGAGAGATACCTAAGGGTGTTCCACCTGCACTAGATCATGAACATGCTATTTGATGGATCTTTCAATTATCATTCTAATAGTTTGAAATAAAACCAAAAGACTATACATTCATTTTTCAGTTTGAGGTTTGCATGGAACTTGTGAAATTTCATGTATTGTATATGTTAGTACAATTAGTAGATGTAGTATCATAATGAAAGTCATAGGACATGATTTTGAGATTCTTTAGACTTTCACAAGTCACTAAAAGAAATATACTTGTGATCCAATCCACAGTTTGCAAGAATTAAAGAGCACAGTTGCAAGAAAGTAATTGTCACACTTGCAAGAATGTAAATATCACACTTGCAAGAAATCAATCACACAAGCATCTAAGCTGACTTGTTCCAATATTAAGATGATCTTGGTAGTTGTCACATAAATGAAATTGCAGTACAATGTAATGTAATTGTAACAACCCTGGGTTAAAATTTCATGTAATAAAAGTTAATAAAGGAAAAATAATACCATGGTTAAGGGACATGTATTCCAATCTGAATGTTGGACAAAATATCCTAGTGGGCATCACTTGATCTATTTATGGCTAATGGGAAATTGAAAAAGGCAACGACAAAGGCTTTTAAAAGGAAAAACAGTATTTTTGGCATTTTATTTTAGAAAATAAAGAAAATTAGGAGAAAAGGAAGGTCAAAGGTCAAAGGTTGCATGTGAGGAGGAAATTGAAGGAAAAATAAGGAAAAATGAAAAATTTGAGGCATCAATAATAAAAAGACCTCATAGCATCAGTTGGTAGCCTTTTATCAGTTTAGTTTTGGAATTGGTTTTAGAGAGGAGAAGGAAAGAAAGCAAGCAAAGGAAGGACAAGGAAAGCAAAGGAAAGCAAGGATCAAGCAAGGAAAACTTGGATCAAGCAGCTTCAACATGAATACTTGTAGGTAACAGGTTGCAAGTATGATTTCCTAGTTGGTTTTGACATGCATGGTATGTGCATTTTGGTATTTGGTTCTTTTTCTATCATTAGCATGGATTTTTTTTTGTTTTGAAAATGGGTTTTAGCCTTGCCTTTCCATTTCCAAATAGACATGGTGTGATGGGATTCTTTCTCGGTTGAGATTTGGATTTCCATAAGATTTTGGATATGGGTGAGGTGGTCTTAGGAAAATCCCAATGGTTGGGGTTGGAGATGGTTTTCTTTGGGAAGCCCTCAACAGGTGGGTGGAGACAGGAAAATTCCTCAAGGGACGGTGAAGGAATTCTAAGGCATCCAATCTTGGTTTGGTTTTGTGATCTTAAACTGATTTAGGTGATATCACGATATGGTGATGGTGGAGGTGATTTAACCTCTACATTCTCTTGTTTTTTTAAGGATTATTTTATCCCATGATATCTCGGGGTGATTGGATGAAAGAAAGATTTGGTTCAGCCCAATCTATGGTCGGTTGGTACGTGGAAGTCTCAGACCTAGTGGGATTTTGCATGTGTAATAAGAGCTAAGTTTCTCTTTATTTTGATGAGTAAATGTACTTGTTATTATGTGGCTTTAATGGCTATTCTACCATTGTTATTTATCTAGTTATATGTTAGTTATAAGCATGGCTATATGATAAATATAAGTATGGCTCTTACTACATTTCCATTAATGAATGTCTAGTTAATGAATGTACGACCTAATTGGTGTTATGACAGCTATTGTGATAAGGCATTAATCCTTCTTATTAAACCTTAGATAAGTTTTTAGATCATTATGGTTAGATATGCATTCATGACCTGTAGGTTGCATGTTTATCAAGTGTTTGAAGAAATGTCTGTCTCAGTTAGGAGAGGTTAGGTCAAGTACTAGTTCAAGTTTTTGTTTATAAGCTTTGTTTCTATGGAATTCATCATTTCTGAAAGTTTCACAGATTTCTGGGTAGAAGCCCGAGTCCTAGCCCTGAAAAAGTGGCTCAGAATTCAAGGGTCACTAGCATAGAACTGACTAGAAAAGTCCACAGTTGTTGGCAGGCAGGCCTATGGGAGAAAATGGAGGGATATGGTTGTTTGCATGCCTCGGAAAGGGATCAGTTGAGACTCTAGGTATGTGAAAAAGAGAGTTATCTCAGGGGTTGGACACATGGAGGGATTCAATTACTCCTCGAGGTCCTGTAGCACCTGAGGGAAGTCAGTAAGGTCTTAAGTTGTCGAATCCATTTCCTTAAGGTCATATAGGAGGTCAAGTATTATCATAGTGAATCTCAGCTCATGTTTACCCCAGGTAAACCGGTGAAAGTGGGTAAACGTGGGAGGAGGCATTACAGGGTGGTATCAGAGTGGGTTGTGCTCTCTTTGGGTAATGTATGATGTTTTCAAGGTTATTTTTTTCATGCATGGGATCAAGGTATATAGTTGGTATGGTCATGCATGATGTTGTGATGTTGATATGTTATTATAGGGATATGCTAATGATTATACATGTACATGCTAATGTGGAATGATCTTCCAGATGAGTTAAGCCTCCCCTCAACATCAATGAGGTGTGGATTTGATTTTGGTATCCATTTGGTTTATCTGACATGGTACACTTGCAGGAAGAAGAGAAACAAATATCACGAGAAAAATGGTAGACTATAGTTCCCGCAACTCTCCCTACATATTAGTTGGGCATCAAGGAGAAGAGTATTCTCCTATTATAGAAGATAAATCAGGAGCTTGATGGTAGAGATCAACAGTTGTAAACAAAACAATGACAGGTTGGTTAATGCTTAGGAAATACTTGCAAGGGTTCGGGAGAAGCAGGTATATGTTAATGTAGTTATTCTTCAAAGCTTGTCAAATTTGTATAAATAGGGACATTTGAGGATCAATCAAGAGCAGGAATAGTAAACTAATGGATCCTACAGTAGTAGATATTGGTCTGGATACGGATGGGATAGAGGGGATGCAGTTAGAGGTGCGATATCACTAGATACACCTGACAGGAGGACTGATATGTATGGGAATCATTCTATTTCCTCATCTAGGAGACATCATCATAGTCATCGTCGTCATCATCCTTATAGTAGGAGGGATTACTTGCCTGAGGATTTCAAGAAATTCAAGCCTCCTACATTCGATGGAGAGATGAAGAAGGAAGAATATGCAGAGGCACGGTTACTTGGAATGAAGAAATTCATCAAATTACATAGCTACTCATAAAACATGAAATCCACTATAGCCACCTTCAGAATCAAAGGGAAAGAAAATATTTGGTGGGAAGATGTAAATAATGTCAAGGGCATTCGTGAAGAAGACTTGATTTGGGATGATTTCGAGAGGCTCTTCAAGAAAAAGTACTTATCAAAGAGGTAATTTAATGAAATAGCTAAGGAGATTTATGAGTTGTAGATGGGTTCCATGACAGATGATGAGTATACTACCAGGTTCTTGGCGTTGTTGAGGTGTGTTCCTTATCTCAAGGATGAGAAGGCTAAGATTCAGATATTCATCAGTGTATTTCCAGCAACATATAGAGACTGGATTGAGTTTGATGATCCTAGATCATTGGAAGAGGCCATCCATAAGTCCAATAATTTTTACGAGCATTTAAAGTGCAAATATAAGCCTAAGTGTCACTTGAAAGGAAATGAGAAAGTTAAAGGGAAGTGGCCATCGAAGCGGGGAAGGCCTCAATATGCAGGTGAGAAAGAAAATGTTATTCCTTACAAGAAGTTCAATGCAATTGAGAAGGAACATGGGTCGCATCCTAGAGAGAAACATACTAGAGGTGATGGTAGAGGACCATTGCAGTGCTAGATATGTGAGAATGATCATCGCAAGAAGGATTTTGCATTGTACCAGGGTGGTAGGCCTCAAATCTATAGTGCTCAGGAGGCACAAATAGTTGGGGATGTTGTTCATAGCATTTCTTGGATTTATGCAGTTGTGGACAACAAGAAGGAAGATCATCAAGCATCCATTATTGAGATGGAAGGTAAGCTTTGTGGTCAAGTTGTTTCTATTTTGATTAATCATGAATCTAATTATAGTTATGTTAATCCTAACCTGGTGGATAAGTGTGGCTTGAGAAAATAAGTGCATGCAGAGTCTTGGTTGGTGCAGTTGGCTACAGGTATTAAGAAGAGAGTTCATCAATGGGTAAGAGCTTGTGCATTTTAGTTTAATGGTATGCCTACAACATCATATATGAATGTACTGCCATTGGGATCATATAGTTTGATTTTTGGTATGGATTGATTGTATATTCACAGGACCAAAATAGATTGCTATGACAAGGTAATTAAGTGCTTGGATGATAATGGGGAAAAGAGAATCTTGCAGAGAAAGAATAATCCTATATCAGTGGGGATGGTCACAACTATGCAAGCTAAGTGTAGTTGTAGGAAGGGGTGTGTGATGTTTGAAATTCATATTTCCAGTGATAATGGTAAAGATGTTGAAGATGCAGAAATATTCAAGAGGTATCCACTGTTGCAGCAGTTTCAGGATGTATTTTCTGCATATATTCTAGAGTTGCCTCCTCATAGAGAAGTGGAATTTTCTATTGAGTTTCTACCAGGGCCAACACCAACACCAAATGCACCTTATAGGATTATCATTCCAGATTTAGTAGAGTTGAAGCTGTAGTTGAAGGAAATGCTCGATAAGGAATATATTAGGCCAAGTATATCACCTTGGGGTTCACCAGTATTGTTCGTGAAGAAGAAGGATGGTACTCTCAATTTGTGCATTGATTATAGATATTTGAACAAGGTAACGATCAAGAACAAGTACCCATTGTTGAGGATTGACGATTTGTTTAATCAGTTGAAGGGAGTATAATTTTTCTCAAAGATTGATTTGGGATCAGGATACCATCACGTACATATCAAGGAAAAGGAAATATACAAGACTTATTTTAGGACCAGGTATGGGAAATATGAGTTTTTTTTAGTTCCATTTGGTTTGACTAATGCCCTATCTACTTTTATGTGCTTAATAAATAGTGTGTTGCGCCTTTATTTGGAAAAATTTGTTATTATGTTCATTGATGATATATTGATATATTCTAAGAATTAGGAAGAGCATTTCGAGCATTTAGAAGTGGTGTTGAGATTGATAAGGGAATATTAGTTCTATGTTAAGCTCAATAAATTCAATTTCTTTCATATAGAGGTGCATTAATTAGGACATTTTTTTTTCCGAGGCAAGCATAGCAGTAGATCCAAAAAAGGTATGGGCCATCATGGAATGGGCAGCTCCTAGAAATGTGGATGAATTCAAATCATTTATGGGACTATCAGGTTACTACAAGAGGGTCATCAGGAAATTCTCACGCATTGCATATCATATTACATCATTGTAGAGAAAAGGTAATAATTTTGAATGGATGAAGGAATGTGTAGCTAGTTTTGAACCATTGAAGCAGTTGTTGAAAAATGTTCTAGTTCTTAAGATTGTAGATCTGGATAAAGAGTTCGTAGTTTGTACATATTCTTGCAAGAGAAGTTTTGGTGGCGTCCTTATGCAGGAGGGACAGGTGGTGTGCTATGATTCCAGGAAACTAAATGAGCACAAGAAGAACTACGTGACTCATTATCTTGAATTTGAATTTATTATTCACGCCTTGAAGATATAGAGGCATTATCTTCTTAGAAGGAGGTTTGTATTGATGACCGATCACAGTGGGTTGAGATATTTGTTTGAATAGCCAAATATGAATGCCAATCAAGATAGATGGTTGTATACCCTTAGTGAATTTGACTTCAAGGTTAGATACATTAAGGGAAAGGATAGCAATGTTGCAGATGTCATCAACACAAAAGTGTAGTTGAACCATGTTGCAACAATGAACTCATATGGGACAGTTTTACAAGATCAAATATTATAGGAAGGACAGGAATATGACAGGTACAGGGAGCTTATGCACAGGTTACAACAGGGTACAAGTGATCAGGATGTGGATTATCATCTTACAACATATGGCTTGGTGAGATTCGGGGATAGGATATATGCGCTAGATGACATTGAACTCAAGAAGCTTATCTTGAGGTAGTTTCATGAAAAGCCATATTCAGGTCACCAAGGATATCAAAATATGTTGACAAAAGTAAATAATCTATACTATTTTTCAAATCTTAAGAAGGAAGTGGTAGAGTTTGTGGCTAGGTGTCCGGACTGTCAGCAGGTCAAAGCAGAGCATAAGAATCCAGGTGAGTTGCTTCAGCCTATTCTGATTCCAGAATGGAAATGGTAGTTCATTTCCATGGACTTCATTACAGGTCTTCCAAGAAAATTTAGGCTGCATTATTCTACCATGGTTGTGGTCGATAGAGTGAGCAAGGAAGCTCACTTTATTCCAGTGAAGACTACTTATTCAGCTAGTGAGGTAGCACATGTCTTCATTCGGGAGATCATGAGATTGCATGGTGTTCCAAAATTTTTTGTGTCATACAGGGATGCTAACTTCAGTTCCAAGTTTTGGAAGGATTTGTTGCAGTTTTTGGGACATATTTTCCCTTCAACGCAACTTATCATCCACATACATATGGACAGACAAATAGGGTCAATAGGATTCTAGAGGATATGTTGAGGATGTATGCTATGAATAAACAGAGGAGATGGGAGGAGTACCTTCCATTGGTTGAGTTTTTTTACAACATTTTTTATCGGAAGCCATTGAGGATGAGTCTATTTGGGGCACTCTATGGGCAGAGTTGTTACACTTCCATCAATTGGAGAGATCCATTGAATAGGGTGTTGATGTGACCGGATATGTTGGTAGAAATGGAACTGGAAATGTAGGTTATCAAGATAATATAAAGGTAGTATAGGACAGGTAGAAGAGTTATGAAAACCAAAACATCGCATTTAAGGAGTTTCAGGTTGGGGAGCATGTGTATTTGCGAATCAAGCCCAAGAATAGCTTCTTGAGGATTGGACATTTGACATCCTTGAGAGGATTGGACTAGTGTCCTGTATACTTGCACTACCTCCAACAGTGAAAGTCTATGATTTTTTCCATGTTTCATTGCTTAACATATATGTAAAGGATGTTGATCATGTTATTGATCAGTCTGTAATGTGGAACCAAAAAAAGAATTCTAGCTGGAACCTCAGTGCATATTGCATCAGAAATAACTCATGCTCTGTAACTGAGCAATCGAGCAGGTTAAAGTGTAGTGGAAGCACTTTGGGCCCGATGAAGCTACATGGGAGATGATTGATCAAATGTGGGCAATGTATCCTTCATTTTTTTCTGTGGAGACAAATGAGTTTTGGTATTTATACATTTTATGCATCGTTTATACTGTAAATACCATAATGAGATATGTTATAAAGTTCCAATAAGTGGTATGGTTGTCATATTGTCATGGTTGTCATGATATTTTTTCTTTTGAGCAGGATGTTATTGTAAATAATGCAAGGAACTGGGTTTTAAAGCATCATAAGCAGTATGTTTTGGTTTTTTAGTGGTTTTGCTGGTTGTAGGTGTCATACAACATCGAGGATAGTGTTCCCCTAAGGGGGAGGGATCTGTAATAGCCCCGGGTTAAAATTTCATGTAATAAAAGTTAATAAAGGAAATATAATACCACGGTCAAGGGACACGTATTCCAAGTTGAATGTTGGAAAAGATCCTAGTGGACATAACATGATGTGTTTATTGCTAAGGGGAAATTGGCAAAGGAAATGGAAAAGGATTTGAAAAGGGAAAAAGGTATTTTTGGCATTTTATTTATGAAAATGAATGAAATTAGGAGAAAAGGAAGGTAAAAGGTCACAAGTTGCATGAGAGAAGGAAATTGAAGGTAAATTAAGGGAAAATGAAGAAATTAGAGGCATCAATAATAAAACGACCTCAACGAATTAGTTGGTAGCATTTTGTTAGTCCAGTTTTGGAATTGGTTTCAGAGAGGAGAAGAGAACCAAGAGGAGAAGGAAAGCAAGCAAGCAAAGTAAGGACAATGATCAAGCAAGGAAAAGTTGGATCAAGAAGCTTCAACAAGAATATTTGAAGGTAACAGGTTGCATGTATGATTTCCTAGTTGGTTTTGACATACATGGTATGTGCATGTTGGTATTTGGTTTTTTTTTTTCATTGGCATGGATATTATCGAGTTTCAACAATGGATTTTAGCCTTGCATTTCCATTTCTGGATAGCCATGGTGTGATGGGATTCTTTCTCGATTGAGTTTTATATTTCTGGAAGGTTTTGGATATGGGTGAGGTGGTCTCAGGAAAATCCCAAGGGTTGGGGGTGGAGATTTTTTTTATCTGGTAAGCCCTCAATAGGTGGGTGGAGACAGGAAAATTCCTCAAGGGATGGTGAAGGAATTTTGAGGCATCCAAGCTCGGTTTGGTTTTGTGATCTCGACACTGGTTTAGGTGAGATCGTGGTATGGTGAGGGTGGAGTCAGTATAACCTTTGGATTCCCTTTGTTGTTTATGGATTGGTTTATCCCATGAGATCCAAAATTCATGCTTGGAATATGGCATGGGTGTGATTGGTTGAAATAAATATTTGGTTCAACCCAATCTATGGTCAGGTGGTACGTGGAAGTCCCGAACCTAGTTGGATTTTACATATGTGTAATAAGAGCTAAGTTTATCTTGCTTTTGATGACTAAATGTATTTTTTATTATGTGGCTTTAATGGTTATTCTACCATTTTTATTTATCTGGTTATATGTTGGTTATGACAACTATTGTGAGAAGGCATTGATCCTTCTTATTAAACCTCAAATAAGTTTTTAGATCCTTATGTTCATATATGCATTCATGACTTGTAGGTTTCATGTTTACCAAGTGTTTGACGGAATTTCAATTCCATTTGGGAGAGGTAAGGTCAAGTCCTTGTTCAATTTTTGGTTTATAAGCATTGTTTCTATGTCATTCATCATTTTTGAAAGTTTCACAAAATTCTGGGCAGAGGCTTGAGTCCTAGCCCTAAAAAAAGTGGCTCAGAATTCAGGGTCGTTGGCATAGAACTAACTGGAAAATTCCACAATCGTTGGCATAAAAATAACTCGAAAAGTCCACAGTCGTTGGCAGGAAGGACTATCAGAGCCACTAGAGGGCTATAGTTGCTTGCATTCCTTGGAAAGGGAGTGACTGGAGGGCTATAGTCACTTGCATGCCTTGGAAAGGGAGCGACTGAGGATTTAGGTCAGTGAAAAAGAGAGTTATCTTAGGGTTGGACACTTGGGGGGGTTGGGTTGCTCCTCGAGGTCCTGTTGCACCCGAGGAAGTCAGTAAGATCTTAAGTTGTCAAATCCATTTCCTTAAGGTCATATAGGAGGTTGAGTCTTATCATAGTGTTCATCAGCTCATGTTTACCTTGGGTAAACTGGTGAAAGCAAGTAAATGTGGGAGGAGGCGTTACAAAAATAAATAACAAACCATAAAACAACACTTTGTCTAGAAAGGAAAGAATACAATAAATAAGATATTGTAAATTGAATCAAATGAAATATAAAGAAACAATAATTCTATAAAACATTGTATTTTGGTGTTAACACGGAGGTGAAAACCAACCCGATTCACAAATTAATGTGTAGATCTCACAAAAATTCTTATTCTATAATTAATAATAATGTTAATGAATAAGTTGCAACAATAAAACCTATGACGCATAGTTGCAACTATAAACCTACAAGACAAAGTTGTAGCAATATGAAATATCATAGTTACAACAATTGAAATTTAAAGTTGTAGTAAAGGAAATATCTAAAATACAACAATTGAACTTCAAAGTTGCAACAACAGAAATATCAAAGTTAGAGCTAAGTACTAATTAGAAGAATTGTTGGAAATTAGATAAATATAAAAATATAATAAAGTTATTATATAAAATATAGTCAACACCTGCCTAACAAGGGGGGCTTACCTCCTTAAATGAGACATTGTTTTACAAAAGTAGTATAGTGCTAGATACTTAGCACACCATTGATTGAACAAGAAAGAAAGAAAAATTTATATAGCGGGAAACTAGAAATGCAACAAAAGACTTAGTTCTAATTCAAATCCTCACTAAATCAAATTCTGATTTAGACTACTTGGCTGAAGGAGAACATGTGATGCAGGAGCATCAAGCTTAAATTTTATTATTCATTTATGCAATTTAGGGGGTGAGATGTTTTAATTATTTTATTAATTATTTTGCTCAAATTTAATAAATTAGAAGAGAAAATATAAATGTGAGGATTATTGTAAATATTCCTTAAATATAAAAGGATATGAGTGGAATGGAATTAGGTAGATAATCTAGGGATTAGGAATTCCATAAACGAGACTTAGTTGAGTCCAAAATAAGATAAATCTAAATTGGATTTTAGTTGAGATTTGTGTGGAGGAATTTATGGAGTGGAATAAATTCATATTTATGTATAAATAAGAGGGTTGTGTGAGGAAGAAAGACAAGTGAGGAAGTGAGGAATACAGAGAGAGTGAGAAATGGGTCGAGAGCTTTTTATAAAGGGCCGAGAGACGAAAGGCCATTCATTGTAATATTCGGCCAGATGTTGGAGTTTGTAAATTTCATTATGTTTATTATTATGCCAACAATTTTGTTTGGATGGATCTCTCTCCTTTCCTGTATGTATATTTTAAGCTGCAAATTGTTTTCTTAATGAAGAATTAGATGAGTGTTTTCATGCTGAAGGAAACACATTGTTTTATATGCTAGGATCTGATTTAACCCAGTATCCTCGCATCAGATGGTACCAAGCCTTAGAAGTGTGTGTTGATTAAATTTTGATTAATTCCCAAGCTATATGAATACATTGAGTTATCTGTAAAGTATAAGAATGGTGTTGTAATAGCCGAATTGAAAGAGTGTGGAGATGTACTGTGAGAAAAATCCGTCGTGCGAGAAGCTGTGAATAGAACTTCTGGGTGAGCTCTAAAGGTTGGCGCATCCTCCATTCAATTTCTGCTGAAGAATTGAAAATCAGGGATCTATTGTGTACATTCGCCACCGAGAGTTTTATCTTTGGGTAATAGTGTCATAAGAGTTCACTAAGTCCTAAAGTATTGAGTTGGAATCAACAACCTTTTTTGTTTTATTTGCTAAGTAGCAGATGGGGAGAACTCTATGAATTCTAAAGAGAAGGAGATTCCAACACTCGACATCATAATTATCGAAGCCACAAGAAAATTACAGTGACATAAAGCCCATGTGAGGAAGAACCCACGTGTTTCATTGTGGTGAAGTTGCGGTATTCTGCTCAGTGAGTTTGGAGCAACATATTTTGAGCTGCGCAGTGGAAGCATGGAAGTGTAAGGTTTGGGAATTGTAAAATTAAAATGATATCTGTAATTCTGGAAGTGTTGTTTTCAAATTGTTGAAAGAGAGGACATTGTGAATGTCTGAATTCGATGAGAGGACATCATGCAACGACTGTGTTGTCTTGGAACGTTTGAAAGCCTTGCGTGGAAGAGTGTGAATATTTGTGTAGAAAAAATTTCATGTAGAGAATAAGATCGCAGGCTTTCAGGAACTAATTCATTTAAATGGAATATAATATCAACGAGACTTCATGAGATGGGTTTGCTTTGCATCAATTTGTGGACTTTGGAATTTTGAAAAAGTTAGATTTCCGTGGAGCAAGATTAGTCAGCGTGTGGGGAGAAACCTGCGTTGGGCATGAAGCAATTGCGTGGAGCAGCATGGAAGCGTGAATATCAATAGTGTGAAGTTTTTCTCAAGGAGCAAATTATAGTCATAATTAAAACTACTTGTGCGCTGATCGATACACCACAAAGGCATCAAAGGTTGGGGTGTTGGAACAATATTGTAGATAGCTTCTCAATGATGGATGATGTGAAGCAAATGACAGGACAATGTGGAGACAAAATATATTTTTTGTGGGGTACCTGCACATGCGTTGATGCTACAAGCCTTGGAAGTATGTGTAAGCCAAAATTGTAGATCATTCACTATATTTCGTTTATCACATGTTTTCTCCACTCATAACTTTTAAATAAGGTTCACGTGGATTAAAAAAAAAAGGATTTTTTTTGTAAGAAGTGGATTGTATGGTGTAAGAAGTGGGATAATTAATGTACTAGTGTCAAATTTGAAGTCAAGGTCTGTATGTCATGAAGTAAAAGGAGTTTAGTACATTATGTTAAGGTCAACTTCAATCGCTTTTTTGAGAAGGATTTTTTTCAAAATTGAAGAAAAAATCGAGAGATTGAGATGAGGGAACTTGTCTTAAGTTAAGAGGGGAGATTGTCCGTACTTTGAAGGTTTCTAACATTATTTGCTGGGAAAAGATTTATGTTAGAAAGTTGCTGAGAATAATTTTATTTTTTGGGGAGAAAATGGACCTTGCGCATTCAAAGTAAGTCTATAGAGGCTTGAATGTATTCCTAAAAGAATACGCGAGAGAAGGGTTGGATCATTTCAACCACGAGAAGATTCAAGGTAAGTGCTCATTGAATGAATCAATATTCATTGAGTAGAGGTATTTTAAAATCTGGATGATTAAATTTCCTTGCCATACTCGAGAAGATGATATTTTATAAATGTTATGAAAGAGTGGAAATGTTGCAAATGCAGAGGTATAAATGAATGGAAAATGAATGGAAAATGTGCTAATCCTGGGTGATATAAAGAGAAACATGCACTTTTATGTGAGAGGGTTTATTATGCATAATGTGAATTCTTCACAGTTTTGGTTAAGTCATTTTGGACCAAAGCTTGTAGTTGGAATGGGAGAATTATTTTGATTTGTGTTAAGGTTGAAAACACACTTACTTGATGTTGAAGAATATTTTTTTTACCATCATGTGGCAACATCTAAGAGGTGTTATTCAGAATGAAGGTGATGTACAAGTTGTACATTATCCATCGAAGAAGTTAAAAACATGTTCTTTATACACAGGTGAAGAGATGTGAATTGATGTTATATGGTGCATAAAAGTGCAGGGAAATGTTTGCATTAAAATGACGAGATTATGGGCATGCAAGTATTTACAGTGACAAAGACGGCACAAAAGAGTGGAAACCAGAGAATTGAGATTGCAAAGAGAAAGGTTTATTAATAATCTTAACAGAAGCATGAGGTATGAACATTGAACATTGAATGGTTTATTTATTTTCACCTTAAAATAAATATTGGAAAACCTGAATTGCATTTCGACTAAAGACTTCAGTATCATGTGAAATGATAAGGGCAAACTGATGATTTTTCATAAGAATGAAGTATGAAAGGGAGTGAAGATTTTACATCCTAAAATGTATTAATGGTGTATGTTGTTGGAGAATTGTAACTTGAATTAATTTCAAAATATCCACTATCACAATTATTGGGCAATCCTTGAAGTTAAAACATATGTTAGAGTCAAATTAAAGTTTGGATAGTTTGAGTTAAGATTGAGTATTTTTCATCCAAGATGAAGAATCGGTGTAAGTCTAAAGTCAAAGAGGCGTAAGCTAAGTAAAAAGTCTGAATGTAATTGGGTGCACGATCGGTAGAGCCCGACACCCAAAAGAATTGGTAATTGTAACACATGCATTACTAAAGTGTTGTTTGCAACAAAGTGAAGCAAGATAATTTTCCAGAGATTGATTCCAATACAGAGAACCAAGAGAAGCCAAACGCAGGAGGAAAGCTTGCATTGATGAATGGCAAGTGTGAAGGATTGTTGAAAAGGGGATTGAATGAAATCCACACGTGAACAAATAAAGTTCACAAAGGAAGAGAAGATGATTGTTGATAATCATTCCCGAAGATTTGATGAAACCATAGCAGAGGAAAGAAGAAGGAAAATGCCAAGGTAAGTGGCATATGTGAACAATTGACGGATGAAGATTATGAGCGGGAGAAGGCTAAGATAATAATTCACCTTGAACTGTTAATGGAATTGTTACAGGAAAGTGTGAAAGACGAGACACATGGTTGGACCATGAGAAACAAGGTAAAGTTGCAGAGGCTACATGCAAAGTGGGAAAAGCAAGTAAACATACAATTGAAGGAAGAGCTGAGGAAGCTCGAGCAGATGTTGAGGTGTGAAGAACTCAAAGAGGCTAAGTTAAAAATGGATGTTTCCATTTGTGGCCAATAACAAGGTGAAAATCTGGGCGAAGATATCAATGAGGAAGATCTCATGAACTATTGGGATAGTTCGGAAGAATCTGAAGATGTGTTGGTGAAAGAAGCAGATGAGGCTATGAAGCCTTGCATTTTTAAATCTCACAGTTTATGTATGTTTGTAGGATGTGCGAAGGATGTTGAACAAGCCTTAGAGTTTGTTAAGGAGAAGGAGCTGAATCTGAAATATGTTCAGATTGATGTTGAGATAGCAAGATCTCGGAAATAAAAGGAGACAGAGGGGTCTCATGGGAATACGTAACATAGTATTGAAGCAAAGGAAGAAGGGCCATTTGATGATTGGTAAAAAAAAAGTGAAGGTATGGAAAGCCATGTAAAGTTTCCAAATTCTACTCCCATTGAAATTGTTGAGTTATATAGAAAGTTAGATCTTCAAAGAAGAGAATTGGAAAAGCAGAGGATATATACTCATGATAAATTGTTGAAGGTAAAAGACAAAGAAATTGACGCAACAAAACTGAAATTTGGACCCCAAGGAGAGATGGTCAATCGTCATCGTAGCTCTGTCAGCACTTCCCTTTTTGGTTTACCCACGTGGCTCTTTATCTTCTTTTGATTTATTTATCAATTTCAAAGAAATTGACAAATAAACTTATTCACAACTTTCGAAGGTTATATTATACTTCCCGGCCTATATATTATCTCCGAACCTTTACAATCACTAGTTAAATTTCAAGACTTTGTATTAATACTCCACGCATTTTAAACAAATGACTTATAATAAACCTTTAGCTCTAGGCCCCACCTCTACGACCAATAGACCAATCAAGCGCATGCACCGTACCTCACTTATCTTTCACGGACCTCGTTTATCGTTCGCACATCTACAACAAGCGACCACCGTCCGATGGCCCTTTCCCAGATCAACGGCTCTCGGCAATATCGCTCGGCATCCTAGTACGAATGTTAACGTGCGATGGCACGGTTTAAATGGTGGTTTTCCGGGGGTCTACTTTTCCACGCGTCAATAGGCCTATGGAATCGCTCCACAACCGGAAAATACCGCTTATACACCAAAAGCGGTGCGATATGGGAAATCCACCTTGCAAATCCACTCGCGGTTTTTGTATAGTGATTAACTATGATTCGTGCCGGTTACACTATCCTTCTCGTTCATTAACTCACGTCTAAGCCTCGAGTCCGGTTTCGAAAGCAACAACTCTATCTCTTTATAAAACGGGAAATCTTCCAATTTAAACAACGTTCACGACCACAATTCCTCTGCACAGACCTCGCCTGCAGGTAGTATTGATTTAACAGGGTTTATTCGAATAAATTAAAGAGAAACAACAGACAAAGAGATGCGGAGTTGATACAATGGTTCGGCTCAGTAATTATATATATACACAGAATTCAATTGCTTCACAATTAAAAAACCTCTTCACAGACAAAGGTTCGAGTCAATCCAATGGTAACAAGCTTCGAAATCATTTAACTGGAAAAAATTGTGAACACACGGAGTTTATTGCAGAGATCTCTCTTCTCTTCTTCTTTGTTTTTCCTTCCCCTTTTAATACATCCGAGGGATTACATTTATATACATAAACATATGACTCTTCGGTTCCTCTATGAGGACCGTTATGGTAATTCAAGAGCCTAATTACAATTATTCGAAACTAAAACATGACAGATGGACTAACCATTCGACTTCCACTAACTCTAACTGATCTAAATAATACAGTCAGTTGAGGTATTGACACCTAGCTGTTACAATTTAGATGTTTTCAAACCCTCCTAGCCACAACATGTGGACAAAACTCCTACATTGCTGGCTAGTGTCTAATGCCCCTGCATCAGACTCTCGAGGGAAATTTTCTTCATGGGCTCCTGTCCATGAGCTCTTCCACTGATCTGCCTATCTTCTGCAACATTTCCTCCGTCATCCAAGTGGCATCTTCCTCTGGCTTATCCTTCCATTTGATCAAGTACTGAAAGTACTCTCGCCCTCTGGTCCTTCTGAACACTCTTTTGTCCAATATCTTCTCTGGTTGCAATGGCTGTGCCGGAGGTAGCTGCTCCTTCCACTCAATCTGTCCCTTGTCTGTTGATATTTCTTCTACACCATCATCTTCATACTTGTACAAATCTACAACATTAAAAATGGGAGATATTCCAACATCAAGAGGTAATTCAATCTCATAAGCATTTGCAGAAAAATTTCTAAGTATCTTTCATGGCCCAATCTTTTTGAACTTCAATTTGTTTTACTGCTTCTTTGGGAATCTCTCCTTTCTTAAGTGTGCCAAAACCAAATCTCCTACTTCAAAATGAACTTATTTTCTGCTCAAGTCTACTCTGTTTTTGTATTTGATGTTGCTGCCTTGTAGTTGCTGCTTCACTTGTTCATGGATGGCCTGGATCTCTGAAGAAAATTCTTCACCATCTGCACTCCTTAGCTCTGCTTTTCCCAGATTTCTTAACTCTGATATTCCTCTGGGGTGAATTCCATAGACAATATGAAATGGACTCTACCCTGTGCTCCTGTTTGGTGAGTCATTATATGCATATTCTACCTGGGGAAAAATATGGTCCCACTGCTTGGGATGCTCTCCTGCAAGACTTCTCAACAAATTTCCCAGACTCCTATTCACTACCTCAGTTTGTCCATCAGTCTGGGGATGATAAGATGAGTTGAAAATCAGTTTGGTACCAAGTTTCTTCCACAATGTCCTCCAAAAGTGACCCACAAATCTGGTGTCTCTGTCTGAAACAATACTCTTGGGCAACCCATGCAATCTAACAACTTCTTTGAAGAACAAGTTAACAACATGGGTGGCATCACTAGTTTTATAGCATGGAATAAAATGTGCCATTTTGGAGAATTTGTCCACTACAACAAAGAATACATCATTCCCTCTCTGAGTCTTGGGTAATCCTAGAACAAAATCCATACTCACCATGTCCCAAGGCCTGTCTGGAATAGGTAAGGGAGTGTACAATCCTGCATTCTAGCTCCTTCCTTTAGCATACTGACATATTTTGCAATTCTTCACAAACTTATCCACTTCTGTCCTCATCTTGGGCCAGTAATAGAAGTGACTCAGCTACTCATAAGTCTTATCAGTACCAAAGTGTCCAGCAAGTCCACCACTATGCTTCTCTTTGATCAAATTTTCTCTCATGGAACATTTTGGTACACACAGTTGGCTTCTTCTGAATAACAAGTCCTCCTGCAGGAAATAATCCAGCCACTGGCTTCTATTCATTAAAACAGGGTTACTACATGCCTCAAATGCTTCCTTAAAATCTAGATCTGTTTTATATAATTCTTTCAGAAAATCAAAGCCTACAACTTCAAAATTTGTTTCTTGAACAAGCATGTGCCTCCTACTCAAAGCATCAACTACTTTATTGGCTTGGCCACTTATATGTTTCAAAACAAAATTAAAACCTTGGAGATACTCAACCCATTTAGTATGCTTATGTTTCAAATTGGGCTGTTGTACAATATACTGCAAAGCATGATTGTCAGAATATAATACAAATTCCCTGGACATCAAATAATGTCTCCACTTCTTAAGTGCCTGGACAATTGCATAGAATTCCTTCTCATAAGAGGAATACTTCTCTCTGGTGTCATTCAGCTTTTCACTGAAATATGCCACAGGCCTATCATCCTGACTCAACACAGCTCCAATAGCCTCTCCACTTGCATCACATTTTACTTGAAATGTTTTTGTAAAATCAAGCAGAATCAAAATAGGCTTTTCAGTTATCCTCTGCTTCAACACTTTAAAGTTTCTTTCCGCTTCAACAGTCCACTTAAATGGCTGTTTACTCTTCTTTATTGTCTCAATTATGGGTGCATTGATCTTACTGAAGTTTCTTATAAACTTCCTGTAAAAACTAGCAAGTCCATGGAAACTTCTTACCTCAAAAACATTCCTGGGTGAAGTCCACTCCACAATTGCCTTAATATTTTCTGGGTCCATCTTCAATCCTTCTGCAGAAACAACAAAACCAAAATACACCAACTCTTCCTTCATGAATGAGCATTTCTTTAAGTTTATCAGCAATTTCTCCTGGTGCAGCTTCTTCAAGACATGATTAAGATGCCTTAAGTGTTCTTATTTAGTTCTGCTGAAAACTAATATATCATCCAGATATATGATCACAAATTTACCAATGAATTCTTTTTATACTTCATTCATAAGTATCATGAAAGTACTATGTGCATTTGAAAACCCAAAAGGCATTACCATCCACTCATACAGTCATTCATTTGTTTTAAAAGCAGTTTTCCACTCATCACCCTCTCTTATTCTAATCTGATGGTATCCACTTTTCAAATATATCTTTGAGAAATATTTAGCACCACTCAAACAGTCCATTAAGTCCTCAAATCTGGGCAAAGGGAATCTATACCTGATTGTGATCTTATTGATTGCTCTGGAATCAGTACACATCCTCCAACCTCCATCTTTCTTTGGGCTCAATACTGCTGGTACAGCACATGGACTCAAAGTTTCTCTGATCAACCCCTTTTCCACCAATTCCTGTACTTGTCTCCTGATTTCCTCATTTTCCTTGGGAGTCATTCTGTAGGCTTCCTTGTTTGGCAAACTTGAACCAGGGATAAAATCTATCTAATGGCTGATCTTTCTCACAAGTGGCAGCTCATCAGGAAATCATCCAAAATAATGTCACAGTAATTGTCTAACATCTCTTGGATTTCTACTGGTAAATCAGAAATCTTTGTAGAAGTAAGAACTACTTTAGGTTTGCAAACTAAAGCGAAACTTACCTCTTCTTCTTCTGTTTGATGCAGATATTCCTTCCCGCTCAGCAACAAGGTCTTTGGATCAATCACTCTGCTGGATGGCTCTCCTTCTTCCATGGGTATCAATGTATGGTGTACCCCATCTTTGAAGAACTTGTAAGTGTTCTTCTTGCCATCATGCACTACTGCTCTGTCAAACTGCCAAGGTATACCTAGCAGTATATGACACACATCCATGGGAATTACATCACACATGACCTTATCTTTGTATTTTCCCATTTGCAGCTCTATCTCACACTGTTCTTTCACAACCAGTTTGTGCCCTTTATGTAGCCAGGACACCCTGTAGGGAGTTGGATGCTCCGTTGTCTTCAACTTCAACTTTTCTATTACCTCAGTGGAAACCAGATTTTCTGTGCTGCCACTATCAATGAATTGCTGAAAACATTTCCCTTGGACTTTGCATATGCTCCTAAACAAAGTCTTCCTTTGTGCAGGCTCAGTGGCCTCTTTGGTTTGCTTCAACAGGACCTTATTTACCACCAAGGACTCTCCCCTCTCTGGAAGAATTTCTTCTTCAATTTCTGCCTCTTCTCCAGCCTGGGAAACAATAACATTTCTTGGACCAACACCCACATTCTCTAGACATTCATAGTGCTTATGTCCCTCTTGCTGACATCTATAGCACCTCAACTCTCTACCCCTGCCTCTGTCTCTGCCTCCTCTTCCTCTTCCTCTGTAAGAACCCCTTCTGCCCCTTGCATCATACTCTGTAGATGCATTCTGAGGTGAGCCACTGTTAGCTCCATCCCTGGGTGTAGCAGGCTTTCCTCTACCACCCTGACTTCTCTTTCCCCGGAAAGTACCTCTCTTCTTGGCAGATTGTTTCCTCAGGAGTTTCTCCTCTGCTTTCAAGGCCATCTGGTAGGCCTCTTCCACTGTCTTAGGAGATAGAATACCAATCTCATCTTGGATCTCCAGCTTGATACCATTCACATATCTGGTAGTCTTCTCTGGTGTATCTTGAAATTTCCCAGCCCTTATGCTTACTCTGTAGAATTCCTCTGTGTATTCTTTTACTGTCAGCAACCTCTGTCTCAGGTTCTGCAATTTCTTATTCAATGTCAGCTGATAATCACTAGGCAAGAATTTACCTTTTAATTTGGCCATCATTCTGGTCCAGCTCTTGATAGGTTGCTTGCCAACTCTCCTCCTTTCTACCTGCACTCCATCCCACCAAAGTGCAGCATGTCCTTTCAGATTTGTTACTGCAAGCTTGACCTTTTTATCTTCACTTATTTCTTCATAATCGAAGCACTTGTTCATTTCGTTTATCCAGTCCACCAGTTCCTCTGGATTCAGTCCCCCTGCATAACTCGACACTTCGATTTTGGGCTTAACTGAAAACCCCAGAATAGTTCTAAGGAGCCTCATGTCAGGAGGAATCTCAACATTTTCTTCAGCTTCTTCTGTTTCAGGTTCACTGGTGTCTTCAGGATCTCTGGGCTGCCTTCGCTCCATGGCATCCATTCTGGCTTGGACCCTCTGCAACATCCCCAACACCTCTGCGTTGGCTACAGGTCTCCTTCTGCCAGCACCTATACCAACTCGGATCGCCATGTCAGCTCTTCTGCAAAAAAAACCTTTAAACAATGGCTCTGATACCAGAAATGACGCAACAAAACTGAAATTTGGACCCCAAGGAGAGATGGTCAACCGTCGTCGTAGCTTTGTCAGCGCTTCCCTTTTTGGTTTACCCACGTGGCTCTTTATCTTCTTTTGATTTATTTATCAATTTCAAAGAAATTGACAAATAAACTTATTCACAACTTTCGAAGGTTATATTATACTTCCCGGCCTATATATTATCTCCGAACCTTTACAATCACTGGTTAACTTTCAAGACTTTGTATTAATACTCCATGCATTTTAAACAAATGACTTATAATAAACCTTTAGCTCTAGGCCCCACCTTTACGACCAATAGACCAATCAAGCGCATGCACCATACCTCACTTATCGTTCGCGCATCTACAACAAGCGACCACCGTCCGATGGCCCTTTCCCAGATCAACGACTCTCGGCAATATCGCTCGGCATCCTAGTACGAATGTTAACGTGCGATGGCGCGGTTTAAACAGTGGTTTTCTGGGGGTCCACTTTGCCACACATCAACGGGCCTCTGGAATCGCTCCACAACTAGAAAATACCGCTTATACACCAAAAGTGGTGCGATATGGGCAATCCACCTTGCAAATCCACTGGCGATTTTTGTACAGTGATTAACTACGGTTCGTGCCGGTTACACTATCCTTCTCGTTCATTAACTCACGTCTAAGCCTCGGGTCCAGTTTTGAAAGCAACAACTCTATCTCTTTATAAAGCGGGAAATCTTCCAATTTAAACAGTGTTCACGACCACAATTCCTCTGCACAGACCTCGCCTGCAGGTAGTATTGATTTAACAGGGTTTATTCAAATAAATTAAAGAGAAACAATAGACAGAGAGATGCAGAGTCGATACAATGGTTCGGCTTGGTAATTATATATATACACAGAATTCAATTGCTTCACAATTAAACAACCTCTTCACAGACAAAGGTTTGAGTCAATCCAATGGTAACAAGCTTCGAAATCATTTAACTGGAAACAATTGTGACCACACAGAATTTATTGCAGAGATATCTCTTCTCTTCTTTTTTTTTCTTCCCCTTTTAATACATCCGAGGGATTACATTTATATACATAAACATATGACTCTTCAGTTCCTCTGTGAGGACCGTTATGGTAATTCAAGAGCCTAATTACAATTATTCGAAACTAAAACATGACAAATGGACTAACCATTCGACTTCCACTAACTCTAACTGATCTAAATAATACAGTCAGCTGAGGTATTGACACCTAGCTATTACAATTTAGATGTTTTCAAACCATCCTAGCCACAACATGTGGACAACACTCCTACATTGCTGGCTAGTGTCTAATGCCCCTGCATCAGAAATTGTCCTGAATAATAATCAAGAAATAGAGGATATGGATGTAGGAATGATTCAACAAATCAAAGAAGTTCATTATTGTGACCCAGAACAGGGAGACATTCTTGAAACATATGATATGAAAAAGAGACTAGCTATCAGTCTCATGGAGAATTTAAATCAGCATACTGATGTGCTGATGGAAGAGGAAATTTCAGAGCAACATACTGAAATGTTGCCAGAGGATAAAGAGGCACTGAGGCCTTATGTTTTTTATTTTAATGATTGTTTTGTGAGTACAGGTTTTATTGCAGATGCTGGAGGAAATTCGACACAAGTGAAAGAAAAGGAAGAATTTTCTGTGGGAATATGTAATCCAAGGAACCGAGAGATTAGATTGCTGGAAACTATGCTGAAGAATCAGGATTCAAGGCATGAAGAAGAATCTAAATTTCAATATTGGGAAATGAAGAATGTGAAGGTGCAAGACAACAGTAAACAAGAGGGCGAGGATGAAAGGGAAAAAGTAAGTATAAAAGTTCAGCAATCACGAAGTGACAGTAAACAACAGACAAAAGATCTATTGGACAGAGAAATTGAACTGATAAGGAGGATAATGATGGAAGTACCCTAGAAGAAGACAACAACAGTAAAACAAAGAAGAAGCAGCAAGAAGAAGACAGCAGAAGACTGTGAAAGCATAGCCAGTGGGGCAATGCAACATAAAATGTGGAGACCTGGAGAAAAACAACAAACAAAAGCAACAACAAATGGGAAATTGCAGAACAAGGTATGGGATCTAGGAAGAAAAAGATTCGAAACACATGATCAGGCGATCATGATTATTTTCAACCTTGGGAGTTTGATGCAGGAGCATCAAGCTTAAATTTTATTATTCATTTATGTAATTTAGGGGGTGAGATGTTTTAATTATTTTATTAATTATTTTTCTCAAATTTAATAAATTAGGAGAGAAAACATAAATGTGAGGATTATTGTAAATATTCATTAAATAATTAAGGATATGATAATCTAGGGATTAGGAATTCCATAAACGGGACTTAGTTGAGTCCAAAATAAGATAAATCTAAATTGGAATTTAGTTGAGATTTGTGTGGAGGAATTTATGGAGTGGAATAAATTCATATTTATGTATAAATAGGAGGGTTGTGTGAGGAAGAAAGACAAGTGAGGAAGTGAGGAATACAGAGAGAGTGAGAAATGGGTTGAGAGATTTTTGTAAAGGGTTGAGAGCCGAAAGGCCATTCATTTTAATATTTGGCCAGATGTTGGAGTTTGTAAATTTCATTATGTTTATTATTATGCCAGCAATTTTGTTTGGATGGCTCTCTCTCCTTTCCTGTATGTATATTTTAAGCTGCAAATTGTTTTCTTAGTGAAGAATTAGATGAGTGTTTTCATGCTGAAGAAAACACATTGTTTTATATGCTAGGATCTGATTTAACCCAGTATCCTGGCATCAACATGGGCCTTTAAACATATTGTTCTTTATCTAAATTAATAAAACAATTTGATGGGAAACCATGAGCATCAGGCTATTCCATCTTTTTACATTTACTTTCTAAAAGATAGAAAAAATCAGGCACGTGCTAACTTAATAAGCTATATGATAGGTGGTGACTAAGTCATTCATTCTTTTCTCAATGCTTATTCTCCTTTTTCATTTTCTTGTGCAAGGAGATTAGTTTCTTAACTTATTCTTTGGTCCTCACAAAACTACTTAGTTGAAAGATGCATTTTTATAGTTGGAACAGAGTTACAACACCCTTCCTCAAATTTGTAGCAATGGTTTTCAATGCATTGCAACATCATACATGTGGTGTGAGTTGCAACAATAGTGAGGCGAGAGTTGCAACAACAAAGAGGCGAGATTTGTAGCAACAGTAACAACAACCCATAGTTGCAACATGTGTGGCAACAACTCAAAGTTATTGCGGCTACACTCGAGCAGAGCGTTGTAGCACCTGCACTTGGACGGTACTTGTCTAGCCTTGTTCTTGTATACCATTGTTAGCATGAAAAGGTAGTAATCTCCTAACTTATTTAAGAGGAGGGGTAGAATGAAACCAAATTTTTTTAATCCCCAAACCAATTAAACTTGAGAAAATTGATTTGTCAAGATTTTTAGTGGGACTTTCCCACTTTATAAGTACCAAGTATTAGTTTTGGATATATTTTTTGGGATTCAACTGCGTTAAGTGAGTCATTCATCTATGACCATTTCTATGAGAGGTAGTCGTAACTGACTAATTTCTCATGATTTTTTAATAGTCCACTTAGCACTCATTGGATCGGGTGATGCTCACAGGGGTGAATAAGTGGGACTAAAACTAGTGAAATGAATCAAATAGTGTCAATGATCACTTCCAGGGTTTGCACCCAGTAACCAGGAATTCCCAGGAGGACACCCATCCTAGAAATCCTCTGGATCAAGTGCGCTTAACTGTGGAGTTTTTCCCCACAATCAAGCCCACTTAGCTTGCTACCCCATTTGAAAAACCTTAGCAAGTATTGTGCCTCATGAATCATTCAAGTAGAGCTCCCTTTACTCTTTGTGTTTAAGCACGAGGGGTTTCCATAGTGCATTATATCGGATATCATTTTTGGGATTCAACTACGTTAAGTAAGTCATTCATCTATGACCATTTCCATGAGAGGTAGTCGTAACTGACTAATTTCTCATGATTTTTGAATAGTCCAATAGCACTCATTGGATCAGATGATGCTCACAGGGGTGAAGAAATGGGATTGAAGCTAGTGAAATGAATCAAATAACACCAATCATCACTTTCAGGGCTTGCACCCGGTAACTAGGACTTCCCGGGAGATCACCCATCCTAGAACTCCTCTGGCTCAAGTGCGCTTAAATGTGGAGTTTTTCCCCACAATTAAGCCCACTTAGCTTGCTACCCCATTTTTAAAACCTTAGCAAGTATTGTGCCTCATGAAACATTCAATTAGAGCTTCCTTTACTCTTTGTATTTAAGTATGAGGGGTTTCCGCAGTGCATTATATTGGATATCATTTTTGGGATTCGACTGTGTTAAGTAAGTCATTCATCTATGACCATTTCCATGAGAGGTAGTTGTAACTGACTAATTTCTCATGATTTTTGAATAGTCCACTTAGCACTCATTAGATCGAGTGATGCTCACAGGGGTGAAGAAGTGGGATTGAAACTAGTGAAATGAATCAGATAGCGTCAATCATCACTTCTAGGGCTTGCACCTGGTAACCAGGACTTCCCGGGAGGTCACCCATCCCAGAACTCATCTGGCTCAAGCGCGCTTAACTGTGGATTTTTTCCCCACAATCAAGCCCACTTAGCTTGCTACCCCATTTGAAAAACCTTAGCAAGTATTATGCCTCATGAACCATTCAAGTAAAGCTTTGTTTACTCTTTGTATTTAAGTATGATGGATTTCTGCAATGCATTATATTAGATATCATTTTTGGGATTCAACTGTGTTAACTAAGTCATTTATCTATGACCATTTCCATGAGAGGTAGTCATAAATAACTGATTTCTCATGATTTTTGAATAGTCTACTTAGCACTCATTGGATCAGGTGATGCTCATAGGGGTGAAGAAGTGGGATTAAAACTAGTGAAATGAATAAAATAGCATCAATCATCACTTCCAGGGCTTGCACCCGGTAACCAGGACTACCTGGGAGGTCACGCATCTCAAAACTCCTCTAGCTCAAGCACGCTTAACTGTGGAGTTTTTCCCCACAATCAAGTCCACTTAGCTTTCTACCCCATTTTCAAAACCTTATCATGTATTGTGCCTCATGAACCATTCAAGTAGAGCTACCTTTACTCTTTGTATTTAAGTATGATGGGTTTCCACAATGCATTATATTGGATATCATTTTTGGGATTCAAATACGTTAAGTAATTCATTCATCTATGACCATTTCCTTGAGAGGTAGTCATAACTGGCTAATTTCTCATGATTTTTGAATAGTCCACTTAACACTCATTGGATCGGGTGATGCTCACAGGGGTGAAGAAGTGGGATTGAAACTAGTGAAATGAATCAAATAATGTCTATCATCACTTCTGGGGCTTGCATGATATCCAATATAATGCACTGCGGAAACCCCTCATACTTAAGTATTAGTGTTGTTGGATTAATTTTAACACGAATATTAGTTTAATGATAAATTCATAGCTATTAATACGAATTAAACCATTAAGTTACACATCCATATCATAAATTAAATATGTGTTACAAGTTGTTAGCACAAATTAATGTTAAATAGCAAATCGATGATATGGATAAATGTTAGATTGCAAGCAACTAATCAAAACAAACAACATAAAATAAATACAGTTATTTATACAATATTCATGGGTGGCTATCTAATTCAAGAATTGTATAAATAAACCAAAGTAAAAGAATTATCAAAGGAATATTTTACTATGAAAGTAAATCGAAAACAAATAATCATAAAATATATATAGAATTAACATATACACATAGAAATATAGTCTTTATTATCAAATTGTTTGGAAAATCGAAATACATAGCTTAAGTACATGGTTGATAACTGGTTAATCTCCCATAAGCGGGATGTTTTTAAAACCATATGCTACTTGTAGTAACAAACAATGAAATACAAGGATTCCTAAATACTGAACACTCTTTAAGAAATCAACACCCAAGCTAACTACAAAAATATTTAGAAATGGTTGAGTTAGTCATAAAGATTTGATAAATGTGTGTGACCATGTATGAAAATGAAAAAATGTCCCTTCTAAAGAAAGCACACTCATTTTCACCCTAATTCTCAACCTTTGTTGTAAGCCATCTCACCATTATAAACTTCTATTAAGCTACTCAAGAAATAAAAACAATATTAAATTAATTTCATGTGAAAAACTCAAGCATACCCTCTCTTTTTTCCTTCTTTATTAAGTATCCATCTCCTCTCTAATAAAGTTTAGGAGGGAAGATGAAGAGCCATAACTAAATCTATCCCCAAATTCATCTAGTAGAATTAGCTCAATATTTGCATATAATCTCATGGAGGGAGTGTTTAATCCCTTTTGAGGATGAAAATCATGTGGATTAGGTTTTAATGATTTTAATTTCATGCATTTAACACGATATGCATTGATCATAAACTTGAATTATTAATCATCATGGTTCTTAGAAACCTAAGATAACAATTCATTATTTCATAGGGTTCTTGGCTCATGGTACACTATAAGAATCACACCTTGTAGCAAAGGTTCTTACGAAACCTCCCTAGAAATGATATCCATTATTTGTCTACAGTTGAGGTGTCTAGCAAAGGGGGGCTACTAGAGGTTTTTGTAAAGGTTTTTATATCAGTGCGCCTAAACCACAAGTGCACCTCGGTGCTCTCAAGAAAAAAATGTACAAGTGGTTATATAATATAGTGCACCAATAATTGTTATTATTATGAAATTTTAGAATATTGTTTTCATTTTTAAAACAAATGATGCATAAATATTCTATGCACTAAATTAAGAGCACCAATGCACATGAGAAGAATGCACCATATTAGGATAGAACAATATATTTTACTATTCAATTTCTTTTACTATATTTTAATAAAGCCATAAAATTTTACAATGTGCTTAAGAACCATAAGAACCAATACATATAAAATATTAATGTGTAGAAAATCCACATAGATTCAAGCAATCTTGTAATATGCTAAAAAAAAATACTTGAATCTATTCTACAAATTGCGGAAACCAATTACAATCGCACAATCACATGAATAAGAAAGAGAAAGAATTTCAATCACACAACACAAAGATTTATTTGGGGAAAGCCTCAGCTAAAAACCCTGTTATCTATGATGAAGGATAGCACCTTTCCTTCACTTGTCCTATGGCTTTGTGACGAAGGAAGACCTTTCCTTTTCTAAATATCACATCATAGCCATGGTCACTCCAAGATAGCAATAGAAACTAAATTCTTCTTTAAACCAGGAACATACATGAAATATTTTAATGTGAGAGTAATATCATACTCCCTCTGAAAGGTAATTGTACCTATGTTGGTCGTGTTATGGCCTAAATCTACCTCAGGCTGAAAAAGGCAGAATCTAGATTAACATCAAACCACGCTTAATCTGGTAGCTAGCCCTACCAGATCATGAGAGGGCTCTCTCCTGGTCAATCTCAGCAAAATATGATCAGTGAAGCTTGAGATGACTTGAATAAAGGCTGATTTTAGGCTAGGTATATATATAAGAGAGTTTGGTTTGATTTTGAGGGTGTTTTGTTGGATCAAAGGGAAGGGCAGATTTTGGGTCTGGGGAATGATCAGTTTTGCAGAGAGCTGAATGGGGCAAGAAAGGAATTGTTTTGACACTTCAAATTTGAATGAAATGGATAGCTCATATCGGTGAGGAGTTGAAGAGGGCAAGAGGCTTTCATTAATCCTCTTCAGACAGTTGAAAACATAGAAAATTAAACAAAACTCAAGGTAGAGCACTGCAAATCTAATGAATTCCATCTTTATCCTTGTTTGTTTAACTTAAGAAGAAATAAGAGAGAATATGATACACATAAAACACCAGTAACTTACAATAACAGAGAGAAATACATCATCAAAACAAAGAGCCACATGGATCCCAAGGAGTGCTGCAAACCCTGGTCTATTCCTTTGCCAAACTGCAGAGATGAAATGTACAATGAAGCTCAAAGTAATACCAAGTGTCCAACCTTGAAAATGATTGAAAAAATACAAGATATAGACAAGAATAACTCATCCCCATGCCTCTAGGGGTCGATCTCACAAGTTTAGGAGCCTTTTCAACAAGATCTAAACTAAGAACTAGAAAATAGGCAGTGGAACAGCTAGCCTCTATAAGATAGGAAACTGATTCATTCAATTACAATTCACCTTTTGATGAATGAATCTACTTCCATGAGTAAAAATTTGTCAAAATTACATCAAGAGCCATGAAATTACATCAAATTACATCAATATTTTTACATGTGGAAGTAAAAAATTCAAACTGGCCAAAACTAGGCGAAAAACAGAGTTACTGAGTCAAAACTGAGCCAAAATCCCCAATGCGTCGCACCTGAAATCTCTATGCGTCGCGTCACTTTGGAGCTGATTTTGAAGGCCTTCCTGGTGTCCAAATTAAGTTTAGGATATCTTGTTGGAAATATCTACCTATCTACTTTCCAACCCAAGTGGAATTTCTGAATTTGGTTTCCATTTACCCCTCCAAAAACGAGTTTTCCCAACACTGCTTCCTGTGTGTCCAAAAAGGGGCAGAAAGGTCAATTTTAGGGTGTTTTTGACCCCTCCAGCAACCGAAAACTTGTCAAAATATCTGGGTAATGGGTAGGAATGCATAAATTTTCATGAAAAATCCAAAAATATAAATTTTTACCCAAGAGGAGCTCCCAATCATAAGCGCGCGCCAAGTGGCGCGATGCGTCGGGCAGGAAAATATGTGTTAAGGCCAAAAAAAATCAAAATTGACAAAATGTGTCCCAAATTTCTTGAAATTTGGGCTGAATGTCCACCATCATGTGATATTCTGGGCCAAGGAAGCTTCAGCCAAAATTTGGAGTCTATCATGCCTTTTGCGACGCTTTAATGCCCTCTTTAACTTTGCCTTCAGGATCTTGATTCGTGCCTTGCAAACATGATTTCTCGCCCAATAATGATTCTTCATGTGCCTTAACATGTTATTTTTCTTGTTGTCCTTCTCCAACAGCTTCTCCAAATGAATATTGACCCTCTCAAGCCAAAGTCTCTCGATCAGCCTCAATCTCTCGCTTAATGGATGTCATCTCGGTTTGGCTTCTTTGGGCAGCTTGCCGATTCTCACGGATATTTTGCAACTCCATGATAGTTTGCTGATATTCCAACTGTTTGTTTCACTGCTCAAGGTAGTTGATAATCCATTGGGCTCTTTACAACTTGACAGACAAAGTGTCTATCTCCGCCTTCTGCTCCTGGATAGTCTCTCTCAACTTTAAGCTTGGTGAGTCCAAATCCTCATCAATGAGTATGAAATCTGTATCCTGGCCTCCTGAAGGCCCCTCATCCTGCATGGGCCTCTTACCTCTATCCTGTACCTGTACCTGTGCTATTTATGATGAAAGCGAGACCCCTTCCACCCCGGGTGGAGATAATACTCGCCTGGCTACTGCAAATAACCCTCTAGTGCCTCTCTGAAAAGTGACATACATCGACATACATCGACACACTAGTAGTCTTTGTCTCCTGACCCCCATGCTGATATGAAGGTTCACCTGCCTCATGAAAAACCTCCGAAGGAACTTGAGGAGCTATGAAGAAATCATTAGAAATGAAATCCTCCCATGAAATACCCCGTGCCCTACCATGCCATGCCACAATTCGATGGAGGCAAAGTGACAGATACTACCGCATCGCTGCTCAGAGTTTCTCTTGCACGGAGTGAGCCGCCTTTCAATATTCGTACATGAAATAAGGGGAGGTTCTCATGGGGAAAATACCGAGGGGGGGGGGGGGGGGGTGAATCAAGATTAGATCCGACCGAATACTTATTATTTTTTCTCTTTTCTCTTTAACCTATACACTACTTCCTTACAAATCCATCCGCGTATACACGGCGTATATCCTTAAGAAAACTTGGCGATACTAGATCTTATTATGCATGTAATTCTTTACTTAGATCAGTGCATCAGGTGTTTAGTAAGAAGTAAGCATGTGCAGTAAGAACAGAATAAATCATCACACATAAGAAACACACATGAACACCAGGATTTAAGGTGGAAACCCAATTCGGGAGAAAACCACCACTGCTGTTGTCTCTGTCTTCAATATTTATTATTTAGAAAACCTTTTACAACATAGTACTGATGCAGAATCATATCAATATGTAGCCTTCTACCTGCAGAAGGCTGCAACCTTCTCTCATTTTCCAGCTGCAACTGGAAGGGAGCTCCAACCCCCTGATCTCGTTTACCAGCCTCTCCTGGAAGGGAGCTTCAACCCCCTGATTTCAACACCAACTTCTACTGGCTGAAAGCTTCTACTACCATACTGAAGGCTTCAACCTTCAAACCCATTGCAGACCACATTTCATCAATTTTCATACTGGATCAAACAGCTTCAACACAACCCTTCACTTAACATCAACAAACATATTTTTCCCAAATCAAATGAATAATGAGACCATCACAGCTTAATATCGAAATAACCCAGACTTCAAAAGAGATATGCGTGATACAACTCGAATCCTAATATCTATTTATTCAAGAAATACACGCTACTTTTATTTATCAAGCCGCGTACATACAAGCGCTCTCGCATACCAACCCGCGCATCCTCTATGCATTTAATTCTTTCTAAAACCCTATACGTGTTTTTTTTTATTAACTAAACCCGCGTATACACGCGTGTCGAGATAAACTAACGTATAGATCCGTAAACTAAAAATTCTGCGTAAATGCACTGTGGACTGCAAACTTACCCAAATTTCTTCATTACCTCTTTAACAGTATTCTCATGGCTGCATCTTTCACCATTTCTTCTTCGCATCATTTTAGAGATTCATCATCATCGCATCTAGAGATCTTCGAACCATCATCAGATCCATGGGTGCATCATAGATTCATATCTATCAATTAAGAACACAGTTCATCCATGCAGATATTCCTTAGAGAAATTTATTCATCAACAACCCTTTTTCTTGCACACCCTTGCACTATTATCTTCTTCTCCTTATATAGATTTAGCCTTTACCAATACCATGAGTCAAAACCACGCAACCACAGATGGTATTCTTGGACGGGATCAATTTGACAACCCAGCGCTCAATACTATGGGCCAATACCATGGTAATGCCCCTTGTTTTATAAATTTAGAGCGCAAATAGGCATACGCTACTTGGCACGTACTTTTCCGCATATATACGCTACTTAGCCTTTACAGACCCGCGTATGCTTTGTGACATACTTTGTTCATCATTACTCTGGCACTTACTGGAATTTCTTTCTTCATTACATCTGAACTGCTCTGTAGATACATCAGATTTACATCATTAACAAATAGGTTGATGTCCAAAGACAACTTCATCAAGTAGGTTTCCATCAAGGAAAACACATTGCATCATATTGCCAACAATCTCCCCCTTTGGACTTGATGGCAACCATGACTAGAAATACATTCAACAACAATATTCTCCCCCTTTGACATCAAGGGCAAAGGGTAGATCAAGATCCTTTGTATTGACAATACCATGCTCCCCCTGAGATCATGCTGCATCTTTAAACATAGTTTTTCAATGACTCTATGACCTTTCCTATCACCAAGGACTCATACTTACATCAATGATCCAACCAAGTGGATTTACATATGTGACTCAAGTACCCAACCAAGTGGGTTTACACATTTTGACTCAACTACCCAACCAAGTGGGTTTACAAAATTGAACAATTCCTTACATGACTGAATATTACAATTTTACATCATAGGTCTCAACATGACCATTTTCATCAAGTTACAAAAATGAATTATACAATCAAGATCAAATATTCTCAATCATGAAATCAAACTACAACAGATAATTAGAATGCCAAAAATGCATCCTTTCCACATGACCAATTCTCCCCCTTAGCCTGTGCATCCTGAACATCAAATCATCAAGGCATCTTCATCAGAAGCATTAGAAAATGAAACAGAAATATGAGAGCTGGAACATCATCAGAGATACCCAACAGCACTACAGCTGTGCTAAAGAATGCTGACATAGAAAAATTTTGTCAGCAAACACCCATACGCGGTTTTCTATCTATAAACTAGCGTATATACGCGAATGTCCTTCCGGAAATCCGCATATCCAATTTAATTTTCTGAATTTAAGCAGATCTGATCTTTTGAGAGGCAGAGACAACTCCCAGATTCTGTCTGAGATATTCGAACGCTTCCCTGGGTAAAGGTTTGGTAAATATATCAACAACTTGTTCTTTGGAGGGGACATACTCCAACTTCACCTTTTGTTCAAGCACTTGTTCACGTAAGAAGTGATACTTGATGGGAATGTGCTTGGTCTTGGAATGCATAACAGGATTCTTCAAGATACTGATGGCTCTTGTATTATCACACATAATGGAGATAGGAGGTGAACATTTGATTTGAATGTCTTGTAAGGTTTGCATCTTCCAAAGAAGTTGAGTGCAACATGATGCGACAGCCACATATTCTGCTTCTGATGTAGATAAGGCAATAGAGCTTTGTTTCTTTCTGAACCAAGATACTAACCGGGGCCCCATATAGAATGCACCACCACTAGTGCTTTTCTGATCATCAACATTTCCAGCCCAATCTGCATCAGTGTAAGCATGAAGAGTAAGATCAACATTCTTTGGATACCATAGTCCAAAGTCTCGAGTTCCTTGTAGATATTTGAATATTCTTTTGACAGCCTGGAGGTGAGACTCTTTTGGATTAGCTTGGAATCTTCCAACAATCCCAACAACATGCACAATGTCTGGTCTTGTCCCAGTGAGATACAATATACTTCCTATCATAGATCTGTATTCTAGTTGATTCACCATGGGGGAGTCATCATTAGAACTGAGTTTACATCTGATTACCATTGGTGTACTTACAGGTTTGCAATCTTCCATGCCATACTTCTTCAAAATTTGCTTAAGATATTTTGCTTGTGATAAGAATATGCCATCTATTGCTTGTTGCACTCGCAAGGCAAGAAAGAATGTTAGTTCCCCTAGAAAAGAATTTCAAATTCTTGTTGCATAACAGAAGCAAATTTCTAACTCATAGACTCTTCATTACTTCCAAAAATGACATCGTCAACATATACAACCACAATCAAAAGTTTATCATTTTCAGTTTTTGTGTATAAGTTGCTATCAGCAGACCCCTTTGAAAATCCTTGTTGATGAAGATATTTGTCAAGACGATAGTACCATGCCCTTGGAGCTTGTTTGAGACCATATAGAGCCTTTTTAAGTCTAGAAACAAGATTTTCATCATTTCCCAAAATGAATCCTTCTGGTTGTTCTATATAAACTTCTTCTTCTAAATCACCATTGAGAAAAGCAGATTTAACATCCATTTGATAAACTTTGATTTGTTGGAATCTTGAAAAAGCAAGAAACATTCTTATGGCTTCAAGTCTAGCTACAGGAGCAAAAGTTTCTTCAAAGTCTATACCTTCTTGTTGGGCATACCCCTTGCAAACAAGTCTAGCTTTATTTCTTATAACATCCCCATTCTCATTTAACTTGTTTTTGAATATCCATTTAGTTCCAATGACATTTTTATCATGAGGTCTTGGTACTAATTCCCAAGTGTAATTCTTTTCAATTTGATCAAGCTCTTCATTCATGGCTTGAATCCAACATTCATCTTTGCTAGCTTGATTGACATTGTGTAGTTCAATAGTGGATAGAAATGCCAGATAGCTAGAAGATCCCACAAGAGTCCTTCTTGTTTGTACACCTGATCCCTTGTCTCCCAAAATTTGAGATTCTGGATGATTCTTTTGAACATATCTGGATGGATCTTTTTAAGATAAATCATCTTCGGGTTCTTCATTGGGTCCACTATCTATATCATTTCCATTTGATGTAGAAGGATATACGTCATCATCATCTTCATCTGTTGTTTGTTTTTCTTCTTTTGGAGCTGCAGGAGACTCATCAATAACAACATCAATACATTCAACAATCTTCCGAAGTCTTTTATTGTAACATTTATATGCTCTACTCCTAGAGGAGTAACCAAGAAGTATTCCTTCATTTGCTCTAGTTTCAAACTTGCCAAGTTTTTCATCATTATTTTTGATAAAGCATTTACTTCCAAAAACTCTAAAATGCTTCACAGTGGGAGGATTACCATACCAAAGTTCATATGGCGTTTTATCACTATTTACATGAACATGTGCCTTGTTAAGAATATTTACCGCTATATGTGTTTCTTCTCCCCAAAAAGTATCAGGTGTTCCGGAATCATCAAGAATAGCTCTAGCCATTTGTTGAAATTTTCTATTCATTCTTTCTGCTACGCCATTTTGTCGTGGAGTGCCAGCTACAGAAAGCTGTCTTTTTATGCCATGTTGTTCACAAAATTCAAGGAATTCATCTGATGTATATTCTCCTCCTCGATCAGATCTAAGACACTTGATTTTTAGATCCAATTCATTTTCAACCAGTGCTTTGAAGATCTGAAATTTCTCAAATGCTTCATCTTTGTGTTTAATCAACCCAATCCAACACATTCTAGAGAAATCATCAATAAATAAGATATAGTATTGTTCACCACGTGGTGAATTTTTCCTCACAGGTCCACATATGTCAGTATGAATGAGTTCAAGAGGCTTACTTGATGATCCTTCCTTGGCATTAAATTTCACTCTGGTTTTCTTTCCGAATTGGCAAGATTTGCATATGATACTTTCAGGTAGATTAATATTGGGAAGATCACGAACAGCTTTGAGTCTGCTTGATTTGTTGATTTGAGAGAAGCTTAGATGCCCCAACCTTCTATGCCATAGCCAGTTTTCTAAAGATTTACTCAAGTAACATTGTTCTTTGCAGTTCTTTAATACATACAGGTTGCTTGGAGTTATGTTTCCTTTTATAATTGTTTTACCTGTATCAAGATCACGTACCACACATTCTTTTGAACTAAAGACAACTTTAGTTCCTTGATCACACATTTGACTTACACTCAACAGGTTATGCTTTAATCCATCCACATACATGAAATTATTGGCTTTCACTTTTTCTTTTAGAAAAAAAAACCCTTTTCCCTTAATGACAGCAGGAGTATCATTTCCAAATGTAACATTCTTTTCTTTTTCTAGAGCACTATATGCAAGAAGTTTGTTTTTTTCACCTGTCATGTGTTTTGAGCATCCACTATCAATGTACCATTGATTTTCTTCACCTTTTGCAAATAAAGCTATGCCACAATTTTCAACCTGTAATTCCTTCTTTTTCCACACTTTGGAGCTTGAAGGAAAATGTTCTTTTGGATGGACTTTGCTCCTGCATTCAGATTCTTCATGTCCAAAGTTATTGCAATAAGCACATTCAACTTCATTTTGAAGAGGAGAAAATTTGTTATAAGTATTCTTCTTCATTCCAATATCAATCCTTTTCTTTCTTGCTTCTCTTTTCATGATTTTTTTATATGCAACACATTGAACAGCTTTATGACCAAAATTGTGACATGAGAAACATTGTCCATTGAAGTAGAAATTTCTACGATCATGAAATATTCTATTTGAATTTACCTGTTGGTTGGTGTTTCCTTGAAAGGTATTCTTGTTAGTGTTCTTTGAATTGAGCTGGTCATGCTTTACCTGTGAAGATTCTTTATTCCCTTGCTGAGTGGCAGAATGTTGTATACTGGCTGTAGTTGCTTTTAGATAATTTGGTGCTGAAGTCTGAGAAGATTCTCCAATATATCCAAGACCTGTCTTTATAAAAGGAGAACGTTGTACCTTGATAATATCATCTAAGGTTTCAGATCCTTTAGCAAATCTAAGATTCAAAGTCTTCACTTTCTCAATTTATTTTCTTAGACTTACTACTAACATTCTAATTTCTCATTGTGTTTCTCCTTTTCTTCAAGCTGATTTTTCAGAGTTTCTATGGATATTTTACTTTCTTCTAAGCATATTTTGAGTTAATTGAGTTCATCAAGAAAATAATTGTCCTCTAGAGCATTCATAAAAGTATCTTTTTCTTCTCTAGATTCTTTTTCAAATGCCATGAGAAGTCTAATATCTTATTCACATTCTTCCTCACTGTCAGATAACCCATCACTGTCTTCATGAGTATAGTAACTTTTTCTAGTGCTAGACCGATTCTTATTCCTTCTTTCTACTTCCTTCCCTTTTTCATGTGTTTCTTTATGAGGACACTTAGCAGCATAGTGACCAACTCTTCCACAAGCAAAACATTTGAAAGGAAGCTTACCTCTGAACCGTTTTGTGCCAAGTTGAAGTTTCTTTACAAAATTTGCCTCATATTCTTCTGAGATATACCCTGATCCTTCTGTCTCTTGTACTTCTTTCCCTTTTGTAGCAGTTCTAAAGACGACTTCTTTGACTTCAGATGGTCCTCCTCTTCTCATTTCACATGCAGTTAGTATGCCATGAAGTTGTACCACAGTAAGATTTTGAAGATCCTGCTTTTCTTCAAGAGCTGAAACTTTTGACTCAAATTTTGCCGTTAGAGATCTTAAAACTTTCTCAACCAAAGTAGATTCGGATATTGTTTCTCCCAGATTTCTCATACGATTTACAATATCATCAAGACGTAAAAAGAAATTGGCAATGCTCTCCTCATTATGCATTTTTAGATTCTCATATTGAATTATGAGAGTTTGGAATTTAGCACTTTTTACCTTTGCATCATCTTCATAACTTAGAATGATTTTGTCCCATATTTCCTTTGCTGTATCCAGCTGCATGAATTTGACAAATTCTGATTCAGTTAGAATCCCAATACAGCATTGACCGCCTTTGCATTTGTTTCATAATTCTTTCTTTCCGTTGGATCTGTTGGTGTTGCGGTTGGATATTGATATCCTCCTTCAACAATAGCCCATACATCTGCTCCCAGAGACTGAAGATAGGATCTCATCCTTGTTTTCCAGAAGATTAAATTATTTCCGTTGAAGAGTGGAGGCCTGATAGATGTTGTTCCATCTTGATTGCTCATCTTGATTGATATTCCTTCTAGCGGCTAAGCTTTTTCAGAAGGACATGCTCTGATACCAATTGTTGGGAAAAATACTAAGAGGGGGGGGGGGGGCGGGGGTGAATTAGTATTTAGATCTGACTGAATACTTATTAATTTTTCTTTCCCTAAAACCCATACGCTACTTTATTGAATCCAACCCGCGTATACACGCGGATATCCTTAAGAAAACTTGCGTATTACCAGAGATATTATTATGCATGTAATTCTTTATTTAGATTAGTGCATCAAGTGTTTAGTAAGCAGCAAACATGTGCAGTAAGAACATAATAAATCATCACACATAAGAAACACACATGAACACAAGGATTTAAGGTGGAAACCCAATTCGAGAGAAAACCACCGCTGTTGTCATCTCTGTCTTCAATCTTTATTATTTAGAAAACCTTTTACAACATAGTACTGATGCAGACTCATATCAGTACGCAGGCTTCTACTTGCAGAAGGCTGCAACCTTCTCTCATTTTCCAGCCGGAACTGGAAGGGAGCTCCAACCCCCTAAACTCGTTTACCAGCCTCTCCTGGAAGGGAGCTTCGACCCCCTAAATTCAACACCAGCTTCTACTAGTTGAACACTTCTACTTCCATACTGAAGGCTTCAACCTTCAGACCCACTGCAGACCACGTTTCATCAATTTTCATACTGGATCAAATAGCTTCAACACAACCCTTCACTTAACATCAACAAACATATTTTGCCCAAACTTCAAACAGAACAGTGAGACCACTGTAGCCAAAATATCAGAAATAACCCAAACTTCAAAAGAGATATGCAGATACAAACTCAACCCTGAACATTCATTAATTCAAATAGCATACGCTACTTTTATTTACTGAAGCCGCGTACATACGCGCTTTCCTGCACACCAACCCGCGTATCCTTCTGTGTATTTAATTCTTCAGAAAACCCTATACGCACTTTTCATTAACCAAACCTGCGTATACACGCGCTTTTGCCGAGACAAACTAGTGTATAGATCTGTAAATGGAAAACTTTGCAGAACAGACCAGATCTATAAACTTACCCAAATTTCTTCATTACCTTCAGCAGACTTTGCAACAGATCTTCACCATTTCTTCTTCTACAGATCATTTTAGATATTCATCATCATCAGATCTAGAGATCTTGAACCATCATCGGATCCATGGGTGCATCATAGATTCAGATCTATCAATTAAGAACAGAGTTCATCCATGCAGATATTCCTTAGAGAAATTTATTCATCAACAACCATTTTTCTTGCACACCCTTTCACTATGATCTTCTTCTCCTTATATAGATTTAGCCTTTACCAATACCATGAGTCAAAACCACGCAACCACAGATGGTATTCTTGGACGGGATCAATTTGACAACCCAACGCTCAATATTGTGGGCCAATACCATGGTAATGCCCCTTGTTTTATAAATTTAGAGCGCAAATAGGCATACGCTACTTGGCACGTACTTTTCCGCGTATATACGCTACTTAGCCTTTACAGACCCACCTATGGTTTGTGACATACTTTTTTCATCATTACTCTGGCACTTACTGGAATTTCTTTCTTCATTACATCTGAACTGCTCTATAGATACATCAGATTTACATCATTAACAAATAGGTTGATGTCCAAAGACAACTTCATCAAGTAGGTTTCCATCAAGGACAACACATTCCATAAAATTGCCAACAGGTTCATCATCCTCACCCTAGTGAAATGCATCAGCAACCTAATATGATAGGCATAAAGACGTGAAAACCGACCTTCACAACTGAAATATTTGATGATAAGTTTCATCAGAGGAGCATAGGAATCCTTTAGGAACCGGAAAGGAAACACTCTGCTGAGTTGTTTCACAAAGCTAGGCCTAATATATGGCTCATAGTGTACCCTGTCAACCTGTTGTCTTTTGTTCCATTGTTCTCCAACATTTGGTATTTTGGTTGCTTGAGAGATGGTTTCAGGTGTTAAAGTGAATGTCACACCAGCAAGGGTGACTTGACCATCATGTAAATGCAACACAAACAATCGGGCTAGCTCCTGATGATGATGGACCCTAGCAACCATTTCACAAAATTGATAACAAGACTGATGTTGAAAACATGCCATAGCAAGTGGACAAGCCTGAAACTCAGCCAATGAAGTGGGATCCTCCCTCACATGTCTGCCACTCTTATGAGGTCTTCTAGGTGCATGTAATTCAGTGGTGGAATCACTGTCTCGGTCATAAGATGTATCGGTATCTGTCTCCATGATGTCCAAGGTCTATGTTGTCTTGGATGAAAATGAGAAGTTTGGTGCCTTTGATTTTTTTTCCAATTATGTGATAACAAGTGAGGGACTATGGAGGGATAGAGTAGGGGAAATAATGGACTATTTTCAAGTGAAATTTGCCGTTTGCAATCTATGAATTGAAAAGTTTAGGGATAGCCACTTAATTTCTTGGGATAGCCTTGGGGTTTGGGGAAATTTACAATTGGGATGAGGATAGTGGGAATGGGATAGGAAATGAATGATTTAGGGAAACAAGGGAATAGGGAAATGGGTTGTTGTGAGAAGATAGACAGTGAGGAGGGACTAACAAGGTGGGGGAAATGGGAATGATTGACACCAAATCAATTTCAAAACCCTAAAGGAGCAATCTTCAAACAAGAGAATAGGGTTTGATTTTTTGTATTTAAACTCTCATAAACATCACCAAACACATGACATGGGCAATGGAGAGGTGGCTTTGACTTACTTGAACAAGAAGGGACCGAGTCGATTTGAAGACTTGGAAGAAATAGCAATGAATTTGTTTCCGGCCCTATGCGTCGCGTGCCAAACCCAGTGTGCCACACTGCTTCTATGCGTCGCGCAGGAGTAAATTTTCACAAAGGGAGCCGACCCAATGTGTCACGCTCGCCCGATGCGTCGCGACAATCACCCAATGCGTCGCGCAAGGAAACTTCACACAATTTGCCCTCCAAATTCTTTCTTCACTCCTCACAATTTCTCTTTGGCTTTCTCCTGTTCTCTTAGCATTCAAATGGAGTCTTGAAACATAAAAATGATATTTATACCAAGGATTTTGATTTTCCATTTGAAAAGCCCACTTTGCAATGTTTGAAATTTGACATTTCACTTTAAAAACTCTGTTTTGCTTCATTTTTGCTTTTGGACTGAATGATGAGCTTTCTGTCTGTCTTGCAGGGAATGGATGGCATGGAGCTTTGGCAAAGGCGACCAGGGTTGCCAGTGGAGTGTTATTACAACTGAAAAAACTTGAAAATCACATTGCATTTATTACATAAAGATGAAATAAACTATTTTTATTCAAAACAGAGTTTTGAAGAAAAATCATTATTAAGCATATGATGATGAAACTTTTAGCACTAAAACCTTATTTCAGACTTCCTCATGTGCCTCCTAACCATTATTAAGCATTCTGAAGACCTGATTAATGAAACCCTAGACCTAATGAGACTAAAAACCCTAAAATGACTCTTTGCAAACTATGAGACCAAAAATGACTGTAAATGATTTTAATGAACATAAATAGGCCAGCAGGTAAAGGACATGAGGGACATGAGTGATAAGCCACTACCGTCAGATGATCCATGCTTCTAATGGAATGCAACTGACTAAATGAGACACCTAATAATGCAATGCAACAAGAGAAATTTGATCTCTGACGGAGGGATGAAGATACCGACACTAAAATTGGCTCCAATGGGGATGGTAGCTCCTTGGAGGTGCCAAGAACTACAGATCTCTGGGAAAGTAGGTAGTGCCTTCGTCCATTGGGCTATGGAGTCAATAACTTTGACAAACCAAAACAATACTCTTGACCCATTTTCAGAATTGAAAACTGACTCAAAATTGACTCAATTTCGAAACCAAAAATGACTGAAAGACCTGACTCAACAAACTAAACCAAAACTGGAATCAACCTTCAGTTTTATAGCCTTCACCTCGAGCCCCAAACTGAAATAATGATGACAGCACACACTTGCAATGAAACTTAAACAAACCGGTATGTACAGTGATACATGTGACAACAGAAAACATTTCAAAAATGGTACCGTTTGAGTAGCCGACCATTGACCGGCCCTCCTGGAAAATATTCTCCATTCATTTGTTTCAAAAGGAAAGCATTTTGGCCTCGATATGCAACAATTTTGAAAGGTCCTTTCCAAATATTCTCGAACTTGCCATGCTTACCTTTATCTTCGTTTCTTGCATCCCATTTTAGCACCACTTCTTCTAATTGAAACTTGTCCGCCTTTGCCTTTTGATCATATATCTTCTTGATTCTCTCTTGCAACTTGAAAGTGTTATGAAAAACCTCGTCTCTAGTCTGCTGTAAATGGATCATTTGATTTATTCTCCATTGCATATGATCATCTTCGCTGCCAACTTCCTGCAGAAGTTTAACCACTCGAACTGCGAGAGAGGTAGGGAATACCGTGTCAACACCATACACGAGCTCAAAAGGGGACATGCCTATAGATTTCTTTTGACTCACTTTGTCTGCCCAAAGTGCATTAACCAATTTATTATGCCAACCTTTATTTTTTATTTCCAGCATCTTTTTGATAATATTGACCAAGGATTTATTTGAAGATTCGGCAAATCCGTTGCCTTGTGGATGATATGCAGTGAGTGCCCCAAAGTGATTTGATACTTATTACAAAAATCAATCATTATTTTAGATTTTAAAGTTGCTGCATTATCAATGATCAACTTATTTGGACAGCCAAAACGAGACAAAATATTGTTTTCAAGAAATGAAATTATTACCGAATCTGTGGCCTACCGAGTGGGAATCGCCTCAATCCATTTAGTAAAATAGTCCGTCGCTATAAGCATCCATCTATGCTGCGCTGAAGAAGCAGGATGGATCTCGCCAATGAAATCCAAACCCCACTATTGAAAAGGAGCACTTACTTCAATGGGCTTAAGCGGCAAAGGCTGCAATTTTTTCCTCCCTTCAAAAATCTGACATTCATGGCGGCCTTTAACAGTTTTGTACACATCAACAAAGAGAGTCGGCCAATAATATCCTGCTCTCAACATTTTTTTGGCCATTTTTTTCCAGAAAAGGTGACCTCCGCAATCTCCCTTATGAAAATCCTCCATAACCTGCTTTGCTTCTTCTTCAACCAAACAATTTAGCAAAACACCACCGGGATCTTTCCAATAGAGTGCATTATTCATGATACAAAAATTGGCAGCCTTCAATTTCAGAGTCCTACTTTTTTTTTTAGCCATTCCTGGTGGTGGTGACAGATTTTGAAGCACATATACAATGTCCGAATACCAAGGAGAAAGAACAAAGATTTCTGATACCTGAATTAGTGAACTTTCTTCATTTTCCTCGGACATAGCAGCAATGAGATTAATGTCCAAGGCATGCAAATTTGACTTAGCCATTAGCTTAGCCAGCCCTTGTCCTTTGATAAGCTTTGTAGGCTTTATCTCCACATCATACTCCAACAAGGCAGCAATCCATTTGCCTCGTCTCCCTTCTGGATCTGTTTGTACTAAGACATCCTTAACAACAACATTAGGAACATAAGCAAGAATGTGAGAATGAAAAATATATACTCGAAAATATTTCAACGCTTTCACTAAGGCAAGAGCTTGCTTTTCAATAATGTTATACTTTAAGGCTGCATCTCTTATGTTTCGGCTGAAAAAAGAAATTGGTTTTTCATGCTGATCTCTCTTCTGCATCAAGACTGCTGTCATAGTATGATCCGAGGCAAATGAAAACAAAATAAAATCCTGAGTATAGTCTGGGCTGATCAAAACCGGAGCTGATGAAAGAGCCAATTTCACTAAATTGAAATACTTTACTACCTCCTCAGTCCACTTCACTACACTATCTTTCTTAAGCATGTTTGTGATTTCCCTTAAATGTTCTGCAAGATTGGGCACAAAGCGACGTAAGAAATTCATCTTACCATTGAATGATTGGATCTCCTTTTTGTTTCAGGGAAGATCAATTTGCTGAATAGCTTCTACTCAAGCTGGATCAATTTGGATGCCATCCTTTGATATAATATGACCAAGAAGCTTGCCCTCATCCATGGAAAACAAACTTTTTTTTGGATTGAGAGACACACCATATTTTCTACACCGCTGAAAAACAATCTTCAAATGATAAAGGTGCTCTTCATCTGAATTAGAAAAGACTGTCAAATCATCAAGATAAACAACCAAAAAGACATCTTTTTCATTCGCAAATGCCATATCCATTGCTCGCTGAAAAGTCGCACCAACATTCTTCAAACCGAAAGGCATTTTAGCATAATGGAAAGTTCCCCACGGAGTGGTGAACGCTGTTTTGTCTCTATCATCCTCATGGAACAGAATTTGGTTATAACCGGAATAACCATCGAGTAGCGACATACGAGATGCTCCAACTACTCACTAAAGTATGTGATCCATTTTGGGAAATGGATAATTATCTTTCAAAGAAACTTTATTCAGAGTTTGAAAATCAATGCATAAGCGAATCTCACCTATTTTCTTGCGCATAGGCACCAAATTAGAAATCAAATCTGAAAATCTTATGGGAACGATGATACCAGCCTTGTACAACCGGTTCACTTCCTTCTCTATTGAGGGTAGCAACTTTGGATTTATTCTTCTCAATTTCTTCTGAAAGGGCTTTTGATTTGGCTTGATCGGAATGGTATGCTGAATTATGTTTGAGTCATATGTCTTCAAATCTGAATATTCCCAAGTAAATACATCAGCAAAGGAAGATAATAAACTGATATACTTTGCTTCTACCTGTGGGGGAAATGCTTTGGACAATTTCACCATTCTTGGATTTTCTGTTGATCCAATGTTCACATCCTCAACTCCTTTCTCTGTTGGTTGCAAGGTTGGTTTTCGAGCTACATCATCTTGGTCGAAAATCTCTTCTAAAGGTATTAGACCTTTAAGAATGACATTATCCTTCATCTGCAAAACTTCCATCTGATTTACTTGTACATCAGCCTCGCCATCATCATGCTCCACATCAATAGAATTGTCTTTGAATTTACCTTCATTTTGCATAAATTCATCAATATTTTCATCATCTTGAAACACTTGCCAATACCTTTGATTGTCAGGGACAGTGGGACGATGCTTCACATGAATTTCAAATTTGTTGCTTGAATTCATCGGAATTTTCAAATTACTTGTTGCTTTTGCAAGTGCATCTGCAATACCATTCTAAATACGAGTAACACATGTCAAAGTATAATCTGAAAACAATCTTAGGATATCTAGTACCGCATTGCGATAGGCCCGCATTCGAGGATGATTAGCTTGGTATTCACCTTTCAATTGCTTGATAACTAACTCGGAGTCGCCATACACTGCAATCCTCTTAGCATTCAACTTTATAAGAATTTTCAGACCAAAAATTAAAGCTTCGTATTCAGCCTCATTATTTGAACAATCAAAAGCCAATTTATAAGAACAGACCCTTACATTACTTGGCACTTTTTTTGGGGAGGAAAAAGGGTTGCGTACCCAAATTCCAATTCCAGCACCGTCATTTCCTACCGCACCATCAAAATCCATGGTCCAAAAACCATCTTCATCCTCTTCCAAATGCTGAAATTATGTTTGCTCTGTTATTTCTGCTTGTTGTCCATCAACATTTTGTTGTTGTCAGAAGGCTGATTGCTCAGTGGTACTTTCAAGTTTTTGTATCTCTTTCTTTAGGACCTCTCTAAAATTCTTAGTGATTTCCGGAATGTCTTATACTTCAACTAATTGGCTATTTACATCATTGAAACTATCTGAGTACAAAAAAAATGGTTCTAAATCAGTATGTACATAATTGTTTGGATGATTTACCGGTTTCTCCTTGCTAGTGATCATATACTTCATCTTTTACTCCCGAAATAATTTCCTCATCTGACCAAACATAGGAATAGTAGCATAGGATAAATCAAGCTGCAATATCCCTTTAAGTTTCGCTCCCCAAGATCTGGAAAGAAGCATGCCAAATCTAGGAGGAATATCTTCCACAACCACGTCCATCAAAACATTTTTAGTCGGAATCTGATCCAAACTGACCACCAAATATTTGATAAGCCCAATGCATCTTACTCTACTAGAATCGAAAGAATAAAGGTCATGATACTTTCTAGTGATGTCCAATCCCAATTTCTCCATGATTTCCATGGGCATGAGATTATGAGAGGCACCAGAATCAAACATAGCATTGTGTAACACATAGTCGTGCAATCTAAGGTTGTTGTAAAAACGAGGTACATCACTATCTGGAGACTCACCATCCAATGCTGGACCAAAAATCAACTCAGGTTGATCATCTTCCACGTTTACCATATCAGACAATGGATCTAAACTCAAAATCTTAGACACCTGACCCTTATAGCTGCTATTCTTCATCAATTCAGTCAAAGGAATGGACACTTTTAACTTAGCAATTTCATTTTCTAAGTTAAAAACTGAAGTTTTCTCTACTTCTTTAGCTGGGACATCCTTCTTTTCAGTTTTCTCCCTTGATATATTTGGCTGATTGGATCTTTCATTTGCCGATGGTGATTTTCTAGTAGTGGCATCAACTCTCTCTTTTCCCTTCTTCTGCACAATCGGTGAATCATTCTTTGGTGTTGTAGCTTCCTTTCTTTTTTGGATTGGATTAATGGGAACATCTCTATTTCTAAGTGAATATTGTCGCTGCTAGGCTGTCAAGGCATTCATATGCCCTCTCTGACACTCATCATAATCTTCTTCAAGAGCTGTCTCATTTGCCAAGATGAAATCCTCGTCCTTTTGTACATCTGAGTTTTTGGAATACTCCTCATCTTCAGTGATAAAAATCGGCATATCATCAGGTGTAAAGAAATGATTCTCTTCTCCAATTGCATTCTCCTCATCATCTGATTCCAGACCATGAACAAAATTCTGCTGTAAAGGTGTCTTCACTTGCTGTTGTACTGCTGGTTCTTGTGCTCGTTGCTCTCTTTGCTTGATTCTGAATTGTGGCTGCTGCTGGCCACGGAAGTTAGGATTTCTGATCTACGGTTCAGGCTTATCAATTGCTAATCTTTCAAACATCTTTTCCATCTTACAGAGCACTTGATATGACGTGGAAACCTCTTCCTTTATTGCTACTTTATTTTCAGCTTTCATTCTAGCTCTCCTGGCATTCAAATTGGCTTCAACGATGACTGCAATTTTCTGCATGTCTTCTAAAGTGCCAGGATCTCTTTCTCTTAACTGATAGGCCATGTTAGGATAGAAACCATCCGAAAAATTAATTAAATCCGACCCCCTAGGTGGCTTTATATCAGCAGGAATTGCATTATAAACAGTATTGAACAGACTCACCAACATTCCGCTTGATATTATCATATTTGGAAAGGATTGAAAGAGGGTATTTCTTCACTTCCCATTGATCCAAGAATTGTCTCTGAAGATTAGGCAATGTAGCAATATTTCTAGCTGGCAAAGCTCTGAACCATTTTCTCACTTCACCTCCAAAGGTTTGTACAAACAATCTCATTGTCACATTTTCCGCATCAATCTCATGAAGGTCAAAGAAATCTGCCATCCTATCCACATGTTGCTGAGCAGTAACACTTTGAGGAGTGCCATAAAACAATGGAATTTTGATTTGATAATTAGCGGGCATGTCATCCAAGTTTTGAGGCAATACAAGGGGTGAAAATCGGGTAGCCATTGCTCTAGGTGGATTTACAACCGGGTTTGGGGATATAGGAGGAGTCGAAGCAGTTGATGTATGAGGTGTATGTGGTGTGGAGGGAGGCAATACTACTGCAGATTTTTTATCAGAGATAGAAGGTTGCACGGGAATGGTGGGAGTGAAAGGAGACTCGGTAGGAATTTGTGAACCAGATGTGATTGTTGATGATCCAAGAGTTGCAGATGCAGACTAGATGAATTCGGGAATGTTTGTTGCCACAATGGAATTCTAAATATTCAAGATGTAACTGTCAATGGATCTATTAGCTTTTTCAATTCAAGATCTTTGACAAACTCTGGATTTAGGACAATAGAATCAATAGCACTTTCAAACTTAGTCTCAAACAACGACAACTCAAATTTTTCATCAAACTCAATATCTTCAAGATACTCAAAAACAGTGGGACATGAATGAGATTTGAACACAGGAATAACAGGACTTTCTTGACGAAGGATTCTCGAAATAAGATTGGGATTTTCATACACAGGAGGTGGATTAGGATCCGGATTTGCTCTGGTATGTCGTCTGGAAGCCAGTGTGTTGAATTATTCTCAAAAATCAAATGAACAAAAACAACTTGTTCAGCCTTTCAAATTCTAAACTCATCATCCAAAAGTCTAGAATGATCTGATATACTGGGGCAATTTACAAGTCAAGTGTTACGTTTACAAACTAGACCGAAGATTGACTGAAGCAACGTTTATCTACTTTTGCTAATGCAAAGCAAGAGTGTTTCGAAGGTTACCTGGCATAACTTTAGGCTCTGTCTGTAGCTTATAAAACAAATAACACTAACAAGAAAACCATTTTGTGATCCCCAGTATGGTCGCCACTATGTTATGGCCTAAATCTACCTCAGGCTGAAAAAGGTAGAATCTAGGGTAACATCAAACCACACTTAACCTGGTAGCTAGCCCTACCAGATCGGGAGAGGGCTCTCTCCTAGTCAATCTCAGCAAAATATGATCAGTGAAGCTTGAGATGACTTGAATAAAGGCTGATTTTAGGCTAGTTATATATATAAGAGAGTTTGGTTTGATTTTGAGGGTGTTTTTTTGGATAAAAGGGAAGGGCAGATTTTGGGTCTGGGGAATGATCAGTTTTGTAGAGAGCTGAATGGGGCAAGAAAGGAAATTTTTTTGACACTTCAAATTTGAATGAAATGGATAGCTCAGACCGGTGAGGAGTTGAAGAGGGAAAGAGGCTTTCAGGAATCCTCTTCAGACAGTTGAAAACATAGAAAATTAAACAAAAATCAAGGTAGAGCACTGCAAATCTAATGAATTCCACCTTTATCCTTGTTTGTTTAACTTAAGAAGAAATAAGAGAGAAGTTGATACACATAAAACACTAGTAACTTACAATAACAGAGAGAAAGACATCATCAAAACAAAGAGCCACATGGATCCCAAGGAGTTCTGCAAACCCTGGTCTATTCCTTTTCCAAACTGCAGAGATGAAATGTACAATGAAGCTCAAAGCAATCCCAAGTGTCCAACCCTGAAAACGACTCAAAAACTACAAGATATAGACAAGCATAACTCATCCGCATGCCTCTAGGGTCGACCACACTAGTTTAGGATATGTTTCAATAAGATCTAAACTAAGGACTGGAAAATAGGCAGTGGAACAACTTGCCTCTATAAGATAGGAAACTGATTCATTCAGTTACAATTCACCTTTTGATGAATGAATCTACTTCCATGAGTAAAAATTTGCCAAAATTACATCAAGAGCCATGAAATTACATCAAATTACATCAATATTTTTACATGTGGAAGCAAAAAATTCAAACTGGCCAAAACTAGGCGAAAAACAGAGTTACTGAGTCAAAACTGAGCCAAAATCCCTAATGCGTCGCGCCTGAAATCTCTATGCATCGCGTCATTTTGCAGCTGATTTTTAAGGCCTTCCCGGTGTCCAAATTGAACACAGGATAGCTCATTGTAAATATCTACCTGTGTACTTTCCAACCCAAGTGGAATTTCTGAATTTGGTCGCCATTTACCCCTCCAAAAATGAGTTTTCCCAACATTGCTTCCTGTGTGTCCAAAAAGGGGCAGAAAGGTCAATTTTAGGGTGTTTTTGACCCCTCAGGCAACCCAAAACTTGTTAAAATCTCTAGGTAATGGGTAGTCATGCATAAATTTTCATGAAAAATCCAAAAATACAAAGTTTTACCCAAGAGGAGCTCCCAATCATAAGCGTGCGCCAAGTGGCGCGACGCGTCGGGCAGGAAAATCTGTGTTAAGGCCAAAAAACTCAAAATTGACAAAATGTGTCCCAAATTTCTTGAAATTTGGGCTGAATTTCCACCATCATGCGCTATGCTAGGCTAATTAAGCTTCGGCCAAAATTTGGAGTCTATCATGCCTTTTGCGACGCTTTAATGCCCTCTTTAACTTTGCCTTAAGGATCTTGATTCGTGCCTTGCAAACATGATTTCTCGCCCAATAATGATTCTTCATGTGCCTTAACATGTTATTTTCCTTTTTGGCCTTCTCCAATAGCTTCTCCAAATGAATATTGACCCTCTCAAGCCAAGTCTCTCGATCAGCCTCAATCTCTTGCTCAATGGATGTCATCTCGGTTTGGCTTCTTTGGGCAGCTTGCCGGTTCTCACGGATATTTTGCAACTCCATGATAGCTTGTTGATCTTCCAACTGTTTGTTTCTCTACTCAAGGTAGTTGATAATCCATTGGGCTCTTTGCAACTTGACGGACAAAGTGTCTATCTTCGCCTTCTGATCCTGAATAGTCTCTCTCAAATTTGAGCTTGGTGAGCCCAAATCCTCATCAATGAGTATGAAATATGTATCCTAGCCTCCTGAAGGCCCCTCATCCTGCATGGGCCTCTTACCTTTTTCATGTACATGTACCTGTGCTATTGATGATGGAAGCGAGACCCCTTCCACCCCGGGTGGAGATAATACTCGCCTGGCTGCTGCAAATAACCCTCTAGTGCCTCTCTGATAAGTGACATACATCGACACACTAGTAGTCTCTATCTCCTGACCCCCATGCTGATATGAAGGTTCACCTGCCTCATGAACAACCTCCGCAGGAAATTGAGGAGCTATGAAGAAATCATTAGAAATGAAATCCTCCCATGAAATACCCTGCAAGCCGAGCTGATGCATAACCACAATCTTGATGAGTGCAAAGTGATAGATACTGCTGCTCAGGAGTTTTCCTTTGCACGAGAGTGGTCATCTTCTCAATATTCTGGAACATGAAATAAGGGAGGTTCATCATCCTCACCTTGGTGAAATGCATCAGCAACCTGATATGATAGGCATAAAGACATGAAAACCGGCCTTCACAACTGAAATATTTGATGATAAGTTTCATCAGAGGAGCTTAGGAATCCTTTAGGAACTGGAAAGGAAACACTCTGCTGAGTTGTTTCACAAAGCTAGGCCTGATATATGGCTCATAGTGTACCCTGTCAACCTGCTGTCTTTTTTTCCGTTGTTCTCCAACATTTTGTATTTCAGTTGCTTGAGAGATGGTTTCAGGTGTTAAAGTGAATGTCACACCAGCAAGGGTGACTTGACCATCATATAAATGCAACACAAACAATCGGGCCAGCTCCTGATGATGATGGACCCTAGCGACCATTTCACAAAATTGATAACAAAACTACTGTTGAAAACATGCCATAGCAAGTGGACAAGCCTGCAACTCAGCCAATGAAGTGGGATCCTCCCTCACATGTCTGCCACTCTTATGAGGTCTTCTAGGTGCATGTAATTCAGTGGTGGAATCACTGTCTCGGTCATAAGATGTATCGGTATCTTTCTCCATGATGTCCAAGGTCTATGTTGTCTTGGATGAAAATGAGAAGTTTGGTGCCTTTGATTTTGTTGCCAATTATGTGATAACAAGTGAGGGACTATGGAGGGATAGAGTAGTGGAAATAATGGACTATTGTCAAGTGAAATTTTCCGTTTGCAATCTGTGAATTGAAAATTTTAGGGATAGCCACTTAATTTCTTGGGATAGCCTTGGGGTTTGGGGAAATTTACAATTGGGATGAGGATAGTGGGAATGGGATAGGAAATGAAGGATTTAGGGAAACAAGGGAATAGGGAAATGGGCTGTTGTGAGAAGATAGACAATGAGGAGGGACTAACAAGGTGGGGGAAATGGGAATCATTGACACCAAATCAATTTCAAAACCTTAAAGGAGAAATCTTCAAACAAGATAATAGGGTTTGATTTTTTGTATTTAAAATCTCATAAACATCACCAAACACATGACATGGGCAATGGAGAGGTGGCTTTGACTTACTTGAACAAGAAGGGACCGAGTTGATTTGAAGACCTGGAAGAAATAGCAATGAATTTGTTTTCGGCCCTAAGCGTCGCGCGCCAAACCTTGTGTGCCGCGCTGCTTCTATGTGTCGCGCAGGAGTAAATTTTCAGATAGGGAGCTGACCCAATGCGTCGCGACAGTCACCCAACGCGTCGCGCAAGGAAACTTCACACAGTCTGCCCTCCAAATTATTTCTTCGCTCCTCACAATTTCTCTTTGGCTTTCTCCTGTTCTCTTAGCATTCAAATGGAGTATTGAAACATAAAAATGATATTTATACCAAGGATTTTGATTTTCCATTTGAAAAACCCACTTTGCAATGTTTGAAATTTGACATTTCAATTTAAAAACTCTATTTTGCTTCATTTTTGCTTTGGACTTAATGATGAGCTTTTTGTCTGTCTTGCAGGGAATGGATGGCATGGAGCTTTGGCAAGGGCGACCAGGGTTGCCAGTGGAGTGTTATTACAACTGAAAAAACTTGAAAATCACATTGCATTTATTACATAAAGATGAAATATACTATTTTTCTTCAAAACAGAGTTTTGAAGAAAAATCATTATTAAGCATATGATGATGAAACTTTTAGCACTAAAACCTTATTTCAGACTTCCTCATGTGCCTGCTGACCATTATTAGGTATTATGAAGACCTGATTAATGAAACCCTAGACCTAATGAGACTAAAAACCCTAAAATGACTCTTTGCCAACTATGAGACCAAAAATGACTGTAAATGATTTTAATGAACATAAATAGGCCAGCAGGTAAAGGACATGAGGGACATGAGTGACAAGCCACTACCGTCAGATGATCCATGCTCCTAATGGAATGCAACTAACTGAACGAGACACCTAATAATGCAATGCAACAAGAGAAATTTGATCTCTGACGGAGGGATGAAGATACCGACACTAACAGGTCGCGCTATACCTCTTGTCATCTCCCATGTTGATGTGCATCTGGAGATCCTTCTCCTCCAAGTTACTGAAGAATTCTTTATTTCGGGCATATGGAATGAAGCTCCACTATCCAAGTACAACACATAACCCATCACTGATGACACCATGCATGCGATGAGAGTGAAATCCAACTCAAATTTTGAAGCAAGTGCTTCACCTACCACTCCTCCTGAGGGCTTCTTGTTGGTATTCTTGTGCGGACACTTTGTAGCATAGTGTCCAAGATCATGACAGTGAAAACATTTTATCTTTGACAAGTCTCACTTCTTTCCTACCTGCCCAGAATCTAATTTGGAATGGGACGCCTTCCCTTTCCCTTTCTTCGCCTTTCTAGCCAAGGCACAATTCTCCTCATCATCAGTTTTTGATGAGGATCCATCTCTAATGTTCTGATGAATCTCTTCTTGTACCAAGTCAGACCACAATCGCTCCCACTCTGGTAGCTTCTCCCTCCCATTCATTGAATCCAGGTAGTTGTGCCAGCTCTTAAGAAGGCCTAGAAGTTTTAGGCTCACCAAATCATCCTCGAAAACTATCACACAACCACTTCCAAGCTCATCTCGACATTGAGTGAACTTCGTCAAGTATTTTGGTATCATGTTTCCCTTCTCCATCTTGATCTTTTTGAACTTTTCCTTCAGCGCCAACTTCCTATAGTCACTGCTATTCTGAAAAAAAAATATCAAGCCCTTCCACATAGCATATGGAGTTTCCTTTCCATGGAGGTTCGAGACAAAATGATCTAGAACTCCTTCTAAAAAAATCCTTCTTGACTTTGCTACATTCTTATTATATGCATTAAGATTTTGAGCATCTTTTGCTGCGAGCCTGGGAATATAACTGTCTATGAATTCGTTCGATCCTTGTCCTACAACACTGCCTCCATATTATCCTTCCAGGCTATGTAATTAGAACTACCCTCAAGGGCATATTCGAGTCTCAAACCACAGAAATACATCTTGATCTCTTGTTGGCCTTGAAGAATAAATCTGAAAATTTGATTCACCTATTAAAAAAAAATCTTATTCTTCTCTTCTATAGTGATTCCTGCTTCGATATTGTTAGCAATGCAATATTTCAAAAAATTTCAAAGTATGGTCATCATTTTAAGTTGTATTTAACCCTCTCTTGTCTCCTAACCTATGGTTGAAGGCCCTAGAGGGCTAAAATTTATTGGTTTTTATCATTTTTTAACCAAAATTCAAAAGAATTTTGAGTCCAGTAGTTTTTTTATGTCATAGAGTTATTAGGGTACATTTTCTTTTAATAAGTCTTTTAACTGCTTTGAGTAGTTAAGGTCATGGGTTTAGCTTGAGAAGTCTTATTCATTCACCATGATATTTCTATCCAAGGTTAAAGACAAAATTTCAGAGTCATCAGTTCTGTTAGGAATAACATGGGAATAGCTACCTTTCCTAGAAAGGCGGCTATTTTCTTTAGAAGATCTCATTTTATAAGCAACACACGAATAGGTGCCCTTTTAAAAAAAGTAGCTATTTCCTGCAAAATTTGAACAAGGAGATAAAAGAAGCATTACTCAGGTGAAAAGATACTGCTCTTTGAATATTGAAGTTCTTCTAAAACAAGAGGTATTACTCTAAAAAGGTGGTTATTTCTTATTGGAGGATTCATCAAAAGGAGGTTGGTTATTTTATTTTCTAAGACTAGTTAAATCTAATGCTACTCATTAAAGTGAAATGTATTAAAGTTGAAGTATGAGTAACTATTAGTTAATAATGTGATGCAGTGAAAGGTTCAGTGGAATAAGTTGGCAGCAGAATTTAAATCATTTTGGTTTCGTGTCATTCCCTCTCACCGTGATTTAGGGCATGAAGAGCTTTGTTCCCGTTTACCCTTGTACAGTAAACCGTTGTTATCTTCCATCAAAATAGTTTATACCTTGTGCCAGCATTTAGGGCTTCGTAGAGGGTTTTCGTTCCTTTTCTTACATGTGTGTGTTAGTGGTTAGGTTAACAGTTAACAAGATGGGTAAGGGAGGTAAGGTGAACCATTCAGAACTATCCAATACCCGTTTTGTTGACCATCGTGCTAAGCCTCAGTTCCAAGCAGCAGGGTGGTATCATTTTTTAAACAAATTTTCAAGTGAAAATGTGGGAGTGGCTCAGAAATTTGCTGAGACATTTAATGGAGAACGGGTCAAGTTGGGGTCTCGGACCTTCAGGATCACAAAGACAATCATTGCAAGGTCTACCCAAACATCAGCTACAGGTGAATCCTAGTACAAGAAGAAAAATCTACTTAAAGATGATTTGAATCCATATCTAAAGCGTGAACATGAAAATACTAGTTGGACCCCTACTATTCATATTTCGTATTTTAGGCCTGAGTGGAAAGATGTTATTATGATTGTGCAACGTTATATAACCTATGAGGGTAGGTTCTCTACTATGCATAAATACCATATGAGGTTTCTAGCTCACATATTGGGCTCTAAACCTATGAATCTACCATTTTTCCTTCATAAATATTTGTTGTCAATGTCCCTAAAAATACAGATAACCCCTGACTATTCTCTTCACAATCTCTATCACAGAGGTTTTATCAAAATACTGGTGGTTTATCATCTGAGAAAGAAGAGAACCACAAGGGAAAATCTTTTAGCAGATGAGGGATTTAGCAATGTTAACTCAAGGAGAGGGGTAGGAAGGCCTAGAAGGCTCAGGACCCAAGAGCAGTAGTCAAGCCCTACACCTCCATTTATCCCTTCACAAGCTGGTCCATATTCTACACCATCTAGCAGACAGACAAGGAATTCAGCTAGGAGTGCTAGAGTTCAAACAACCACTCCTACACCAACCATCACTCCTATACCTACACTGCAACCAACCAAGAAAGTTTACACTAGAAGACCACCTAAGGAGCCACAGACCGTAGGGTCTTTCAGGTAGGAGCACGCAAGAAAACTCAAACAAAAATCTACCCTGCCTGACAAAAATACTATGTATAAGAGCAAGGAAGAGGTAGCTTCCTCTTCAAAGAGTAAATGCAGAAGAAAACTTATTTTGACAGAGGGACCTTCAGTGGAATTCAACCCTCAAACCTTGACACCAAGCCCTGTTATAGAGGCTAGACAGAAGAATCAAGAAAAAAATGCCACTCCAGCACTAGAGAAGCCTACACTTGCACAAGTCTCTTCCTCACTCAAAAATGGGAAAAGAAAAGTTTCAGAGACCACTACAGTGGAAGAACCTACTATAGCTTAGCTTTACTCATCTATTAGTTCTTCAACCAAAGGGAAGAAGAAAGCTATAATCCACTTATACTCATCTTTTGAGGAGGATAGCAGTGAAATTGAGTTTAGTGAGTCAGAGTTTCAAGAAGGGAAGTCAAGCAAAGTTATACATGGGAGAAGGAGGCCTTCATACATTCCAAATACATACATTCAAAGGCCTCACACCAGACCAAAGAACAAGCCCAGACTAGCAAGTAAACTCATAGTCAACCTTGCTCTCAGAGATGAAATAATAAACATAGATGAAAGCCCAGAAAATGAAACAAGGAAGAAGATGACTCAGAAGAAAAAGAAAGTACATAGAAAAATCAAGTACATAAGAGAAGGCCAAACAAGAGGGTCACTAAGGCAGAAGCTATTAGGATTTTTGCTTCTATACTAGATATTTGATGATTGAATGTACAAAACCATGAAAATAATAATAATAATAAATAAATAAAAATCATATCATTTTTGGCTTATACATAGTATTTTCAGAAATAGCTACCCTTTTCAGAAAAGTAGCTACTATTTTCGGATTTTGTATAAGATCGATTGCTTTTTGGTTTTGGTTTCAAAAGAATGACACTAAATGATTATAAAGTGAATGTAGCCTCAATGGTAATGGTATTTTTCCAATTATCATCCAATCAAGCTATCTTCCAGATGTCATTTCAGTTGGTTACTCCTACACTTTTGTAGATAAGGGTCCACGTGTCCTTTTCAGTTGACAGTTACACTTTTTGTGGAGGAATTTTTTCCAGGAAACGAGGAGCACTCAACCACCTCAACTAAGCCATTTCAAACTCCATACTGTCATGTTCTGTCTTCAGTTGTATTTCATTCTACTTTTTGTTATGTTTAAGATAAACTCTCCTATATGTAGAGGATTGTAATAAATTCTCTAAAACATAATTGCACTTTTTATGGAGGCTTTAACATAACTCATTTTTTGTATATATACTATGTAAAGCAAGGAAGAAAGGGTTAGTTGGTTGTCTATTTCATTGCATACTATGTTGTACATTTTTGAACATATAATATATCTAGAGGCACTCTTGAGCACTCACAAACTATATGGGGTGTGTGTTGTTTATCTCCTTATGTGTTTCCATAATTTACAATTTCATTCCAGATTATGATTTACATAGTTCTATCTCATGTTTTATCAGTCTTATGAACTTCCAAAGATATATTGAGTTGTTTTTGTAAGTCTTGTTCCAAGATTTCCTGATTCATTATGAATTGAATATTATTCATAAGAATTTCTTGGGGTTGAATTAAATCATGTCTCATATTCTTATAAGTCTTTTGGTCTAGCATGCATGATTAATCTATTTTTGTCAGTCTTTATTTATCAAGCATTCCTGATTCATGAGGTCATGTTAGTTGGAATCATTATATGTAATGGGATTTGTTAGAGTCGGTCTCTTCATCCCTCCGTCAGAGATCAAAATCTCTTTTGTTGCATTTCATTTTAGGTGTCTCATCTAATTTAGTTAGTTGCATTCCATTAGGAGCATGGATCATCTGACGGAAGGGTCTTTTCACTCATGTTTCTCATGTCTTGTACCTACTGGCTCAGGTTTATTCATCAAAATCCATTAAAATCGTTTTACAGTCAAGGACATTCAATGTTTGGTCTTTTGGTGGGCAAAGAGTCTGTTTAGGGTTTTCAGTCTCATTAGGTTTAGGGTTTCGCAAATTTAGTCTTCAAAGTGTCCAATAATGCCAGCAGGAACATGAGGGAGGCTCAAAGTAAGTTTTCATCGCAAAATTTCATTGTTATAATGATTGATTGTGACTTTTCTTCAAAACTCTGTTTTGAAGAAAAATCGTCCATTTTATCTTTTGTAATAAATTGCCATGTAATTTTAAAAAAAATTCAGTAGTAAAATTCTTCAGGCGTAGCCCTGGTCGCCTTTGCCAAAATCCATGTCATTTATCCCTGCAAAAAATAGACAAGAGTTTTGTCAATTCAGTCAAAAAATCAAAGGAAACAACAAAAACAGAGTTTACATTAAGAAGTGAAAAGTGCCAAAGCCAAAACATTAGAAAGAGGGTTTTTAAGAAGCAAAAATCAAGTTCTTCACTATATAAGATATTTTCATTGTTTCTATAATCCATTTGCAAGCCAAAACAAGAATGAAACCAAGAAAATCGTGGAGGAAGTGAAATTAGTGAGTTGGAGGCTGGACTGTGTACTAAAGTTGTTGCGCGACGCGTTGGTTGGAGGTCGCGGCGCACAGGGCCTCTTGCCACTATGTATTTTTGAGTGTGTGCGGCGCATACACCAGGCGTAGCACGCTGGGTTGTGCACGCGGCGCACAAGGCCAACAAGCGAAATTTTTCCACTGCTTCATAAAATTTCAAAACGATTCAGCCTTCTATGTTCTAAGTAAGTTTGTAAGGTTGTGAATTTCTATTAGCCTGTGTTTGGTGTTGTTTGGAGGGAAGAATATAAAAGTTTGAAAGTTGAAAACATAAACCCTATCATTTGGTGAAAAACTGCTCCTAGGGTTTGAATTTGAGTGTTAGAACTTGACTTTGGTGCCAAAACACTCCCACTCCATTTTTCACCTGTGTTTCCCATCACTGTCATATCATCATAAGGCCCCTCTCCTATTCCCCTATATCCCAAAACCACTCATATCACTTGTTCCCATTTTTCCCTATCCCTAAACCCTATCATTCCCTATCACTCTCCCTCTCTCATTTCACTTATAAAATCCCAAAAATTCAAGTAGCTGTCCCATTGCCTCTACATTATCAAATCAGAAGTTTTAAGAAAGGGAAATCTCACTTGGTTATAGTCCATTGTTCCCACTGTCTTATTTACTACAGTCCCTCTCCATTTGGCACATATTTTGGAAATCAAGACAAAGACCCCAAATTCTCATTTTTTATCTCATACAAATCAACATACACTTGGCATAGACTTTCAACACCGTGGAGACGGATGCAGATACATCATATGACAGAGACAGTGATTCCACCACTGAACTGCATGCACCAGGAGAGCACTAGAGCGTCGCAAAGGCATGATAGACTCCAAATTTTGGCCGAAGCTTCTTTGGATGAGCATAGCACTTGATCAGGGACCTTCAGCCCAAATTTCAAGAAATTTGGGAAAAATTTTGTCAATTTTGAATTTTTTGGTCACAAAACAGATTTTCCTGCCCGACGCGTAGCGCCACTTGGCGCGCGCTTACAATTGGCAGCTCTTCAGGGGGGGAACTTTGCATTTCTGTATTTTTTATCAAAATTTATGCATGCTCATGGATTACCTAAGGATTTCATCAAGATCTGGGTTGCCTAAAGGGTCAAAAACACCCTAAAAATGGCCTTTCTGCCACTTTTTGCACACACAGGAAGCAGTGTTGGTAGATTGAACTTTTGGAGGGCGAAATGGCAACCAAATCCAAAAATTCTACTTGGATTGGAAAGTAGACAGGCAGGGATTTCCAACGAGCTATCATGAGCGCAATTTGGACTTCGGGAAGGGCCTCAAAATCAGCTCCAAACTTGTGCTACACATAGAGATTTTGGGTGTGGCGCATAGAGAATTTTGGCCTATTTTTCACTCAGCAGCTCAGAATTTCGCCTAGTTTTGGCCAGTTTCACTTTTTCATGTAATTCTTGATGTACCTTGATGTAATTTCATGACCATGATGTAATTTTGGAACATTTTTACTCATTCTAGAAGATTCATTCACCAAAAGGTGAAATGTAAGTGAATGGATCATTTTCCTAGCATATAGAGGCAAGTTGTTTCATTGCCTATTTTCTAGTTCCTAGTTTAGATATGGTTGAAATAGCCCCTAGAATGGTGAGCTTGACACCTAGAGGCATGGGGATGAGTTAGGCTTGTCTATATCATGTAGTTCTTGAATCATTTTCAGGGGTTGGACACTTGGGATTGCTTGGCACTTTATTGTACATTCTCTGCAATTTTGGCAAAGGAATAGACCAGGGTTTGCAACACTCTTTGGGATCCATGTGGCTTTGTGTTTTGGTGGTGCTTTTCTCTATGTGATTGTAATTTCACTGATTTTTATGTGTATCATTTCCCTTCTCCTTTTTTCTTAAATTAAACAAATGAGTGATAAAGGTGGAATTCATTAGCTTGCTTTTCTCTGCCTTCAGTTTTGTTTAATTTTCCATGTTTTCATATGTTTGAAGAGGATTCTAGAAAGCCTCTTTCCCTCTTTAGCTCATCACCGGTCTGAACTATCCATTAATTCAATCCAAAGCATCAAAAAAATTGCCTTCCTTGCCCCATTCAGAACTCTACAAAAACTAGGCCTAATCCCCAAACCCAAAATTGTCTTTCCCTTTGTTTCCAACAAAAACCCCCAAAATCAAATCAAACTCATTTACTTATATACCTAGCCTAAAATTAGCCTTTATTTCAAGTCATATCAAGCCCTATTGATTATTTTTGCTGATATTGACCCGGAGAGAGCCCTCTCCTGATCTGGTAGGGCTAGCTACCAGACTGAGCGTGGTTTGATGTTACCCTGAACTCTGCCTTCTTTCAGCCTGAGGTAGATTTAGGCTATAACATAGTGGGGACCATACTGGGGAAGAAAATGGTTTGCGTGTTAGTGTTATTTTTTTTATAAGCTACAGACGGAGCCTATAGTTATGCCAGGTAGCCTTCGAAACGCTCTTGCTTTGCATTAGCGAAAGTAGATAAATGCTGCTTCAGTCAATCTCTGGTCTAGTTTGTAAACGTGACATCTGACTTGAAAATTTCCCCAATACATGTATCAATTTAGATCTGATGGTTGATGGTGGACAACGATCAAACATAAGAAGGCTGAAATCATTCACCTGGTGACTCCGACTCAATGTAGAGACTCCATTGGAGGACTAACTCTATCTCTGAGAAAATGGAAGGATCTTACACAAAGTTCAGGTATCCAAAGCGGAATGGTATTTAGGATCTAGTCTGCTTTCTTGTAAATTACTTCTTTGCTATTCTTGAAGTTGTCCTGAAAGTTTTTCAGAATTTGTTGTATGATAAAGGTGATCAAAATCTTCACTCAACCTATTCAAAAAGTGTAAATACTGAGTTTCCCTTTGATCTTGGCCTCCTTACTTTTCCCACATCTTATGATGACTATTTTTAGAGTGATGAGCCTAAAGAAAACAAAAATGATCCCGTAGCTCTTCTATATACTCCTACACCTTTTATAGTCCCATATAGGTATAAACCTCTTGTTTTACCTTCTATTCTCCATTCTTTCCCTGCAAATTATCACCTATATTTTCCGATATTTGACGGTGAATGTAACAATGTCAACACTGAGAAACAAGTGCAGAATGTTGAGACTTTTCTAGACCTTTTTGAAGTTGATGATGAAGATGTTAGTATTAGGCTTTTTGATCTTTCTTTGCAAGGCAATGTCAAGAGTTGGTTCAAAGCTATACCTGATGCGAGCATCTCAGATTTCCAACAGTTCGTCAAAGTTTTCCTCGACAGGTGGGTGATTGGACAGAACCCTTTCCTTATTTTAGACGAGTATGCCCAGCTGAAAAGACAGCCAGGGGAGACAGTACAACAGTTTTCCGCTAGATTCAATCGAGTCTACTATTCAATACCTGTCGATATAAGACCCCCTCCTGGCTCGACCCTTTTACATTACCCAGGTGCTTTTGATCCGGAAATGGAATTTCAGTTGAGAGAAAGGAATATTGCAACACTTGAAGAGATGCAGAACAGTGCAGTAAATGTAGAAGCTAATCTGTTGATCAAAAGAGCAAGGCTGAAGGAAGAAGAAAAGAAGAATGTTGCAGAGCACCTGACACCTTCAAAGGAGAAGCTTGACCTTTTGGTAAACACAGTAGAAGAGATGGTGCGGAAAATGACTGCAAAAAATGAAAATGGCATTCATGAACAAGTGGCTAATCCAAAACATTTTGTTTCTTATTCCATTTGTCATAGTGATTGTTTTGTAGATCATCTTGGAGAAGAGAGATCTGTTGATTTGACATGTATGCTTGATGATGTGTTTTATACTGATGATTTGCCTTAGTTTGATCAGTATGATGATGATTATGTTCTCCAAACAGAAGCTAATCTTGCAGACAAATCAACAGCTAGTTTGTGGAAGGAGGACATTCACTTTCAGCAGCTTGAGTACAGTGATCAATCGATGCATATCAGCTATGACAATGAAGAGGAAAGCGTAGAAAATTTTGAAGTAAGTGAAGGATCTTTGCCTTTTTGTTTTGATTCATTTTAGTTCATCAGAGACAACTTCCATGCAATCAGAAATCAACTGTCAACAAGTCTTGATTTGGACCATCTTGAGGGCAATGAAAACCTTGTTCAAGACTTCTCATATTCAGATTTGCAGCCCCCGAAAGCCATTGATTTTCATGTTGCAGATGAAGACATGGAAGTGGGCACATTTGATCAAATGATACAAGATGATTCCGTACCATTTTGTTTTGAATCATTTCAGTTTTTGAAGTGTAAATTGCATAGTAAATCTTCAAATGAGCGGCTTGTAGGAAATCAGCAATCTCTCAGTTTTAATGTTGAGGATGAGACAGATAGCAAAATTCTTGAGCAAGTTTTTAATGAGAAATCTTCCCCTGAAACGACTAATGAAATCATTCTGGATACAAAACCCTCCCTAGCACCAGATTTGCAGCCACCAAACGCAATTGAAGGTCAGATTACAGATGAAGGCGTGGAAGCCGAAATACATGATTTAATGATGCAAGAGGATTCTGTACCCTTTTGTTTCAAAGCATTTCAGTTTATAAAGCAGAATCTTCGTAATATTTCCAAAGAAAAAGATGAACAGCCAGTAGGATGCCATACAGTTTCAATGGATACATCACAACAGTCTTCTCAATTTTTTGATGATCCTATTGCTCGTGTGTTGGATGATGTTTTCTGTAAAATTTCTTCTCCATTGGCTAACCATGTGCCAGAAAAGAATGTTGAGAATAATCTTATTCAAAAGTCGCCTTCATTGTCTTGTTTAACATATTTTTCATTACAAGGCCCATACCAAGGTTTGCAGTCATATGCAGAGATTGATAAAGGAGACTTTTGTTCTGTTTGGAATTAGCAACAGATTTTGGTTATTCATGAAATTCAGGATCCTTTTGACAGCCTGTTGCTGTCCCCAAATAAAGACAACACAGATGTGAGAAAAATCTTAATATCCAGCTATGAATATTACCTGGACCAGAGCAGTAATGTGTTAATGGAAATCAATAGCTATGTTTATGAAGATGCTTTCACAGTATTCTTGAAGTCATCTAGTCAATTCATGCTTTGCAAGTTTATCAACAGTCAACTTGATTCCAAGTTTCCATGGGAGTTGCCTTTCGATGCTTCCCTTTTCCTGCGCATCAGAAAGCATTTGGGAAGAAATCAAATAGCAGCCAGGATGCTTACATGGTTGCATTGGATGTTCCATTTCACTTGATCAAGTGGTGAAAAGAAAATTTAGAGTAGGTTTGATGAATAAGCTCAATTATGAGCATCTTTCCAGTTTGTTAGTTATGTTTTAGTCATGTTTGGTTTTATTATGGTTTTAATTTTTAGCCTTGAGTCAGAGTCAGTCTGCATAATGTCAGTTTTTGTGTTTTGACTCCATTGCCCAATGGATGAAGGCACTGTCTGCTCTCCCAAAGATCTGTAGTTATTGGCACCTCCAAGGAGCTACCATCCCCATTAGAGCCAATGTTAGAGTCGGTCTCTTCATCCCTCCGTCAGAGATCAAAATCTCTTTTGTTGCATTTAATTTTAGGTGTCTCATCTAGTTTAGTCAGCTACATTCCATTAGGAGCATGGATCATCTGACAGAAGGGTATTTTCACTCATGTTTCTCATGTCTTGTACCTGTTGGCTCAGGTTTATTCATCAAAATCCATTAAAATCATTTTACAGTCAAGGACAGTCAATGTTTGGTATTTTGGTGGGCAAAGAGTTTGTTTAGGGTTTTCAGTCTCATTAGGTTTAGGGTTTCGTAAATTTAGTCTTCAAAGTGTCCAATAATGCTAGCAGGCACATGAGGGAGGCTCGAAATAAGTTTTCATCGCAAAATTTCATTGTTATAATGATTGATCGTGACTTTTCTTCAAAACTCTGTTTTGAAGAAAAATCGTCCATTTTATCTTTTGTAATAAATTACCATGTAATTTTCAAAAAAATTCAGTAGTCAAATTCTTCAGGCGCAGCCCTGGTCGCCTTTGCCAAAATCCATGTTAGTTATCCCTGCAAAAAATAGACAAGAGTTTCGTCAATTCAGTCAAAAAATCAAAGGAAACAACAAAAACAGAGTTTACATTAAGAAGTCAAAAGTGCCAAAGCCAAAACATTAGAAAGTGGGTTTTTAAGAAGCAAAAATCAAGTTCTTCACTATATAAGATATTTTCATTGTTTCTATAATCCATTTGCAAGCCAAAACAATAATGAAACCAAGAAAATCGTGGAGGAAGTGAAATTAGTGAGTTGGAGGTTGGACTGTGTACTGAAGTTGCTGCACGGCGCGTTGGTTGGAGGTTGCGGCGCACAAGGCCTCTTGCCACTGTGTAATTTTTAGTGTGTGCAGCGCATACACCAGGCGCGGCGCACTGGGTTTTGCACGCGGCGCACTGGGTTGTGCGCACGACGCACAAGGCTGACAAGCGAAATTTTGCCACTGCTTCATAAAATTTCAAAACGATTCAGCCTTCTATGCTCCAAGTAAGTTTGTAAGGCTGTGAATTTCTATTAGCCAGTGTTTGGTGTTGTTTAGAGGGAAGAATATAAAAGTTTGAAAGTTGAAAACATAAACCCTCTCATTTGGTGAAAAACTGCTCCTAGGGTTTGAATTTGAGTGTTAAAACTTGACTTTGGTGCCAAAACACTCCCACTCCATTTTTCACCTGTGGTTCCCATCACTTTCATATCATCATAAGGCCCCTCTCCTATTCCCCTATATCCCAAAACCACTCATATCACTTGTTCCCATTTTTCCCTATCCCTAAACCCTATCATTCCCTATCACTCTCCCTCTCTCATTTCACTTATAAAATCCCAAAAATTCAAGTAGTTGTCCCATTGTCTCTACATTATCAAATCAGAAGTTTTAAGAAAGGCAAATCTCACTTGGTTACAGTCCATTGTTCCCACTGTCTTATTTACTACAATCCCTCTCCATTTGGAACTTATTTTGGCAATCAAGACAAAGACCCAAAATTCTCATTTTTTATCTCATACAAATTAGCATACACTTGGCATAGACTTTCAACACCGTGGAGACGGATGCAGATACATCATATGACAGAGACAGTGATTCCACCACTAAACTGCATGCACCAGGAGGGCACTAAAGCGTCGCAAAGGCATGATAGAATCCAAATTTTGGCCGAAGCTTCTTTGGATGAGCATAGCACTTGATCAAGGACCTTCAGCCCAAATTTCAAGAAATTTGGGAAATATTTTGTCAATTTTGAATTTTTTGGTCACAAAACAGATTTTCCTGCCCGGTGCGTAGCGCCACTTGGCGCGCGCTTACAATTGGCAACTCTTCAGGGGGGAAACTTTGAATTTCTGGATTTTTTATCAAAATTTATGCATGCTCATGGATTACCTAAGGATTTCATCAAGATCTAGGTTGCCTAAAGGGTCAAAAACACCCTAAAAATGGCCTTTCTGCCACTTTTTGCACACACAGGAAGCAGTGTTGGGAGATTGAACTTTTGGAGGGGCAAATGGCAACCAAATCCAGAAATTCATTAATCCATAAAACTTATTTTATAATTCATTTTATTTTTCTGGAAATAATATAATGGAATTTGCAATCAAAAGAAGTTTAAAATTGAAATATTCCACAAATTATTATCCACAAGGTAATGGTTTAGCTGAATCAACTAATAAAAATCTCATCAAAATCATCAAAAGAACAATTGATCAGAGTCAACAAAATTGGCATAAGTCTTTAATTTTTTCACTTTGGGATAATCGCATAACTCACAAGGCTTCAATAGGCACTTCACCTTTTAATCTAGTTTATGGAAAAGAAGTTGTAATACGGTCAAACCTAGTACTTCCATCTTTGGCCCTAGTTCAATTCATTGAAGAGAATCCTTCATCATCTATTCAATTAAGATTTGATCAAATTCTTAAATTAGAAGAAGATAGAGAGAAAGCTAAAAGTGTTCATACCAAACATCAACAACTCATAAAATCTTCTTTTGATTCAAGTTCTACCGGATTTAAAACTTTACAAATTGGTGATCTTGTTTTGAAATGGAACAAAGCACATGAAGATAAGGGTAAGCATACCAAATTTCAAAAGATGTGGCTTGGACCATTTCAGATTGTTGAAAAAATAAGCTCTTCAACATTCATATTGCAAGATTAAACAGGAAAGACAAAATCTCTTCCTGTTAATGGGCTTATTTTGAAAAAAATATTTTCTTAAAGAAGGTAACCCCTTCTTACCTGTACATATTCCATTATGCAAGTTTGTTAGTTAACAAATAAAGTTGTTAATAGTCTTTAATTGACTTTTTACTATTTGAAAATTGTTGAAGATTGCAACAAGAAACAGTGAAGGAGGCATCCTGAAACATCATTCCTGATCCTAGTTGGAAAATAATCACCTAAACTAGGTGGGGCCCACACAGGTGATTTTTGTCACAAAGTCTGTTTTTAGACTATGTCTATTTTTAGACATGTCGACAATATTCTATGAGTTGCGGGTTGCTATTTTTGGATGGTTGGTCAAGTTGGAAAAATAGATGGACTTCTATTTTTAGACATATTGGGCAAAATCAATTTTCAGATTGCCAGTCTAAAAATAGATATGTCGAATATTATTAGCTCTTAATAATATTTGGACTTTAAACATTATCTTATTCTCTTGGAGCACTTCAGTTAAGTGCATAGATGTGGCACAGGAGCTGACAGAAGGAATCACGCTATTCCTAAGGGTTTAGTGGAGCTATTTCATGGAGGACTTTAGTTAGAACTCATGTGACAGAGTTTGGTGGAGTTGTAGAAGTAGTTGGTGGAGTTGTGTTTCGTTTAACTCAGTTAGACACAGTTGAGCTAGTTGTATCTAGTCTAACTTATTGATACACTAGTGAGAGTGGTGTGCATTAATTAATAATCAATTCACTAAATATTAACTCATTAATCAACTGAAGAATACATCAGTTAACTACAGTGCATGGATAGTTCATTGGAGACCAGTGGAGAGGTAGGTGAAAGAGCAAGTGTGACTATCAGTTGTGACTATAGTGTTGCATTGTTTGCACCACAAATTTAGTGGAGATGCATTTAAGGATTGCGTGAGCAAGGCTGGAAAAATTCGAGCTCATCTAGAGCCATTCTTCAGCAGGGATTGCGCAATAGAGGCAGGCTAGCAGGCTGGCAAAGATCGGTGCATGGATTTGGAAGATCGGGCCTAATTAGTGTGTAGCGATTGTATTGTACTGAGAGCTTGATATGATCAGATTTGTATGAGGATTGTTACATGATCTATATGACATATATTATATACATATAGTTGGGGTTTTTAGCTTCAGGCTTTCCCATTAAAACAATTGTGTTAATGTGTGTGAATTTTTATGGTTTCAATGTGTGCATGCAATTGATTTAATTTCCGCATATGATGATCAATAGTAGAAGAGATTCCATATTGTGCATGAAGTTAAAATAGTGTGTGATCAAGAGAATCTTGAACATATGCATGCGTAGTGCATATAATTTATACATGGTATCAGAGCGGTTGATCATTGGAGCAGATTGCAATTATTGAAGAAGTTGAGTTTTGTGCTGGTGGAATTCGAATTTGCTGCAGTGTTTTCTTGGTGTCGAAGTTGAGCATTCATTGAAATGTCTTTCAACAGATTGCGATTGGAGTATGCCCTTGAGGGCAGCTCGAATTATATTGCATGGAAGGATAGGATGGAGGCGGTGTTGGAGGATAATGGGTTGAAGGAGTTCATAGATGCTGATATCTTAAATCGGTTCTAGGCGACGCAAAGAAAAGACTTGGACGATGGAAAAAGAAGGGCAGCAAGGTGTCGAAGGATTCTCGTTGGAAGGTGTGGAAGAATCACATTTATTGTGTCCACTCTTCATGGGAAAGCCACTCCATTCTTTGATGTGAAATCTTTGACATACTAATTGTTCCAAAGGTATGGACTGTGAGGAAGTTGGCACTTAGAGACAAGCTCAGGAAAATAAAAATGGAGAAGAATGACACTATTCCGGTATACTTGACAAAGTTTTTCCACTGCAGGGATGAGCTTGGGAATGTAGGAGTTAGTGTGGATGAAGAAGACTTGGTGAGCTTGGCTCTCCTTAGGCTTCCGAAGAGTTGGCATAGCTACAAGGACTCTATCAATGGACGGGAGAAACTGCCAGGATGGGAGCGACTTTGGTCGGATCTTGTGCAGGAGGAGATAAGGCGGAGTACCAGGGATGGCTCTTCATCAAAGAATGATGATGAAGAGGATTTCAATTTGGCTGCCAAAGAAAGGAAAGGGAAGGGGAAGAAAAATCCTTCTCAATCCGATGCGGATGGCAAAGAGCGTGACATGTCCAAAGTGAAGTGTTTTCACTGTCACGAACATGGGAATTTCGCCACACATTGTCCACAGAAGAAGAAGAACAAGTAGTTTGCTGGAGCTACAGCTGGTGAGGCTCTTTCCTCGCAATTTGAGCTGGACTTCTCATTGATCTCATGCATGGTGTCTAGTGCATTGGGATCGGGGTGGTACTTTGATAGTGGTTCTTCCTTTCACATGACGAGAGATGTGAACCTTTTAAGTGACTTGGTGGAGAAAGATCTCTAGTTGCATGTTGATTTGGGCGAAAATGGATGATATAATGTGACCAGCATTGCTATCATTACCTTTCAGAGGGAGTCAGGTAAACTCATTCTTTTACAAGATGTAGTGCATGTTCCAGGTTTAAAGAAGAATTTAATCTTAGTCGTAATGTTAGAGGATAAAGGGTATGATGTTGTGTTTAGTGAAGGAAAAGTTTTCCTTCGGTACAAAGCAATAGGACAATTCAAGAAAGTTGGAATTCGAGTGAAGAATCTCTACAGACTTGAAGTAGATGGGATTTCTACAGAGCTTCCTACTGTTGGGAAGTGCAAGAAATCCATGCAATTGAAGCTTGAGAGGGAGCTGGATTTGCATGCAAGTAAGAGTGAACCTCGGGATATGGAGCAGCCACAAGATGAGGATCATGGAGTGGGAGCAACCACTGATGCAGAGAAATTTCGTGTCAGATGGGCAGAGGGAGTGCATGCAGCTATACCACCAGGTGAGAGGTGGGGCAACATGCATGAGTAATCCCAAGAGGATATTTCTGGGCAGTATTCATTGAGATGGTGTGGATATCATGAATTTAACCTGGCTAGGAGGTGTCCACAGAGCAACAGTAGCATGATCAGTTGGATTGATGCAGGCAGATCAAAGCAACAGTGTCGGATACTGGAGCGCGGTTCAGAGTTGATAGCAATTGCAGAGTGCATGGGTGCAGAGTTCAACAGCGCAGTGGTTCCTGAAGACATGTGCAATAGCTAAGCAGAAGTCGAAGACTTTGATGATAGATGCACCAGATTGATTGAGTTGTTTGGAGCCTATTCAGTTTTAGAAGATTTGTATAGCAAATACATGGAGTTGCATGGCGCTTGCAAAGGTTGCAGGGCGAATGCATGGAGTTGCATGTCGCATGCAAAGACAGTCCTTTCTTGTTGAGAGGGAGTGTTGAAGATTGCAACAAGAAACAGTGACGGAGGCATCCTGAAACATCATTCCTGATCCTAGTTGGAAAATAATCACCTAAAATAGGCAGGGCCCACACAGGTGATTTTTTTCGCAAAGTATATTTTTAAACTATGTCTATTTTTAGACATGTCGATCATATTCTATGAGTTGCGGGATGCTATTTTTGGATGGTTGGTCAAGTTGGAAAAATAGATGGACTTATATTTTTGGACATATTAGGCAGAATCTATTTTTAGATTGCCAGTCGAAAAATAGATATGTCGAATATTATTAGCTCTTTATAATATTTGGACTTTAAACATTATCTTATTCTCTTGGAGCACTTCAGTTAAGTGCACAGATGTGGCACAAGAGCTAACAGAAGGAATTATGCTATTATTGAGGGTTTAGTGGAGGTATTTCATGGAGGAATTCAGTTAGAACTCATGTGACAGAGTTTGGTGGAGTTGTAGAAGTAGTTGGTGGAGTTGTGTTCAGTTTAACTCAGTTAGACACAGTTGAGCTAGTTGTATCTAGTCTAATTGATTGATACACTAGTGAGAGTGGTGTGAATTAATTAATAATTAATTCACTAAATATTAACTCATTAATCAACTGAAGAACACATCAGTTAACTACAGTGCATGGACAGTTCAATGGAGACCAGTGGAGAGGTAGGTGAAAGAGCAAGTGTGACTATCAGTTGTGACTATAGTGTCGCATTATTTGCACCACAAATTTAGTGGAGATGCCTTTAAGGATTGCGTGAGAAAGTTTGGAGCAATTCGAGTTCATCTAGAGCCATTCTTCAAAAGGGATTGCGCAGTAGAGGCAGGCTAGAGGCTGGCAAAGATCGGTGCATGGATTTGCAAGATCGGGCCTAATTAGTGTCTAGCGATTGGCTTGTACTGAGAGCTTGTGATAAGCTTTGTATGAGGATTGTTACATGATCTCTATGACATATATTATATAAGGATATTTGGGGTTTTTAGCTTCAGGCTTTCCCGTTAAAACAACTGTGTTAATGTGTGTGAATTTTTATGGTTTCATGTGTGCATTGCAATTGTGTTAATTTCTGCATGTGATGATCAATGGTGGAATAGATTATGTATTGTGCATGAAGTTAAAATAGTGTGTGATCAGGATAATCTTGGACATATGCATGCGTAGTGCATATAATTTCTACAAAAATTATCTTTGAGAAAATATTGTAAATACCTATTTATGTAAATAAGAATTTTTAAAGAAATGATTACAGTTTTGGATAGTTAAAATAAAATATTAAACTTTGAAAGTCTATTTAAACATTTGCAAAATCTTCCAAAAACTTTGAAAATATTGTAAATCATTAAAATTTTGTTAAGTAGAGAAATGTTATCTGTGAAAAGTAAAGACTTTTCCAATTTTGGCACTCAAAACTCTAAAAAACTGTCATCCATTGACTCCTACGGAGAAAATCATTCACCCCATCCATTAAGGTTGTGATTTTTTAGAATGTAATTCTAAGAAATTATTTGTCTAATATTAAGAGATAAGAGGTCTCATCACGAGCCTGCTTACCATGATCATAAGAAGTGATTAAACTGACATTACCACCACTGCATACCAAAACAGGGTAATGGCTTATAATTATAAGACAAGGGGTCTCATCACGAGCCATCTTGTTCAGTTTAGTTACAACTAGTGAGTGGCATTGTTATCAGCTGGCTACCAAACCAGAAAAATGGCTTTTAAATTAAAAGAAAAAGAGTAAAACACCAGATAGTATATCTTAAGAATTTATCTTTTAAAGAGTCATGCTCTTAGATGAATGGGACAATGAATGATTAATGGTTAAAAGGTAAACCTGTCGAGACTATGAATGTTTGCAGGCAGCAGAGGCACTACCTATGGCAATAGAGTAAATCACAAAGCTAAGAGTGGAGAGGCCCCCTACTTTATCTTTATCAACCAATCAAAACTTGATAAAACCAAAAAATGTTTTTATTTTTGAGGAATTCAAATGAGATTGTAAGTGATTTTTATTTCTTTTTCAAAGTTAGATTTTATTTAGATATTTCTAAGATAGTTTTCATTATCTTTAAAACTTTTTTACTTACTAAAAGTATAGTGTTCATTTTATTTTTTCAGAGATAATTGTTTCTTACAGTGAATCGCCATTTGTTGTACTGTACAACAACCCTCCCCATTTCTAAATTTTTATGTTAAATTTCAATAAGAAATAGGGCCCCCTTTTATTTATTTTTTAGATAGGAATAAAACTTTGAGGAAATCCGATTATCATAGAAAAAACAATAAAAAATATTCATTGTTAAAAAACACACAAAAACATCAATTGCATATCTCTTATCCCGAATGCAAATAAACAAATGTGATTCCCAAACTAATTTTAATCCAATCAATCATAAGATTTATATCGCATCGAAGACAAAGTTTGATGTTCTCCTTCGTAAAATCGCGATAAAGTAAACGTGTTTGTAAATCGCAGGATTATTATATTTCCATATCTTTTGCAAAGCTCCGATGTGATGACTTATCGTGTAATCATATTTCGGATGAGCTTCTACTTCATTAGGTTATTTTGAGAAACTCCGATGCGATGTAATTCTTAATCGTTGTGCTTGCATTTTTGTGCATCAAAATCATGGTTACTGTCTCGATGCAATGGCTCACTACACGTAATCTCCAAGCTCAAAGAAAAGTCACATATCAATTCCATTCCTTTGAAAGATCTGATGCGACATGACTTTATCGCAAATCGCAAATCAGTAAAAAAAAATGGTATGTCTTTTGGCTTCCCTTTCGAAAAATCCGATGCGATAGACTATCAGTTATCATTAATCGCTATTTCTGCTTCGCATATATCATTCATCGGCAAATCGCAATCGGAAGTTCCAAAAGGTAATTCTTAGATCAAGATTTTGATATTGCCGATCCCCGATGTACGACCATCATTAAATCTCAAATCAAACGGATTATGACAAGCAATTCAAATATGAATGCGTGAATGTGACTTTCCCTAAAGGCATTCAATTTTAATACATAGATAATCAATTTAGAATCATGAATAAAATCCTTCGCAATATTTTTTTTAACTAATATCCTTTTTACTTAATGGTGTTTTTTCTGACTTAATTTATTCCCGCTTCTAAGAGGATTTTCTCATTTACAAGTCTGTAGAACAACAATTTCACTTATTCACGGAACTGTTGAGATGATACCAGAAAGAGAGAATGTCAAAGAAGCTTAAGAAATCAAGAGTTGTTGTTGTCTCAAAGGTTACCACCATGCCAAAAGAAAATCCAGCCAAGATAAAGCTAGTTACGGATACTACATGCCAGGGTCTCGGAAAGATTTCCTGGGAAGAAGTTTATAATTTGCTTGAAGAAAAAAACCCTACAGCTACAGAAGTAAAGGCGATGGTGCTAGATGAAGAATCGAATTCAGATGATAGTCCCCTTAAAGAATTGGCAAACTCTTTTCTCCATAGAATTGCAGCTCGGGCAAGTGTATTTCCATACTATGATATAATACGATGGGTAATAGAAACAACAACCATCACAGACAAAACATTTGTCACAGTTGGGGGAAAGATGTTTGGGTATTTTAGAGCGGAAGACATCAAGGCAATGTATCATCTGCCAAAACCTCAGAACATCTACAACAAGGCCTTCATATAGTATTTCGCTTCAAGCAACAAAATAGAATCAGACCCTATTAGGCAATGGAGACAAGCTCCATACAAACATAAGCATGAGACCTCAGGTATGTATTCTGTAGAGTCTCTCGCACCTCCGTATTGCTATGTTGCTGCCATGATGTGCAGAATTTTTGGGAGTAATAATTCTACAAGGTTTTCTATTCAAATGGTACCCCTGATTGAGGCCACTGTAGGTTCTGTTATTATGGATTGGTCCATCATTCTATCTGATAAAATAGAAAATTAAATTCTGGATTATAAAAGAAATAAACATACTGGAACTACACCCCCATTTCATTTTTATGCTTACATTTTAGATGCCTTATGCTTTAATTCTGAGTTTCCTATTATGGGATGGAAATGGACTCCTCAGGATCCTACTCTTATACAAATCTATCATAAATACTTATGGAAATCCCATTTCAAGAAACATGTATACAGAGTTTGCCATGGCTACATGTTGCCTATTTATCAAGCTATTTTTAACCAACCCCCTCCTCGTCTCTCAGAGAAGGCGAAACTTGATTTAACCCCAATCAGAAATTGGTTCGGGGAAGAAAATTTTACCTATATCAGGGTATTTGGAAGCGTTGTTGAACCTCACATCCTGCCCTTATATGTCCTCGATAAAATATTGGCTCAAGAAATATCTTACCAGTTGACCACAAAGGGAATGTCCAGAATTTTAAGGAATTCTAAAAAATTGACGTGGCCTACATTTCCTTTCCAATGTGGAACTTATACCCTCAATGATTTTAAGCATGCAGAAAAAGAAACCCTTAAGATAAAATAACTCAAGCTTGCAACTCTTACCAGTAGGCAATATGATCCAAATCAAGTTGCCTTCAACTTCACACTATGGTGCAAATTGCTAAATTTGAGCATGAAACTGATGATTTTGATGACCTATTTGTCTCGATTGAGAAATTTTCGCAGGTTTATGATTCAGCTAAATCAAAGTTTCAAACAGAGGATATGAATAAGTTTTTACAGTTTAGAAGCAAAAGACTGCTTATAGTTCCCCTCGACCAGTTAAAGACTACTTTACAAGAAGAAGAGAGTACTAAAACAGAACAAAAGAAAGAGGATATAGGCAGTAAATTTGTTGTACAGACAGAGAAAGAAGATACAATAAGCAAGCCTAATGATCAACTTGAAAAAGAGAAGACCAGTGAGAAAGAGGGAGATTCTGCTGAAACCAATATTAATGAAGAGTTGTTAAAAGAATATGAACAATTTTCTCAATAGATAGGAGACCAGGGCAATTCTCAAATTGATAACATCGACTCTCAAGATATTGAGATCATTCCTGAAAACCCATTTGAGGAAATTGTACTAAGAGTTGAAGACATACCCCCTCTAGATATATTTTACAGCCCTAAGCATAGAGCTGTAGTAAGAAAACAAAGAAAGAGAAGGAGGATTGATCAAGGAACACTTTTGACTCCCCAGGTTGAACTAATGAATGTTGTTTGGAAGCACTATGAAGTAAATCCTTCAGAGGATCTAACCAAGCTATCTCAATATGCAGGGGCTTATAGTGCAGCCATAATGGATAAAGCTACTGAAGTTACTCAAATGGTAAAACAAAAGGACTTGCAGATAGCATTATTAGAAGAAAGGACAACAAATGATCAACAAAAGATACCACAGTTAGAGCAGTAGTTGGGAGAAGAAAGAATGAGAATTAAGCAACTAGAAGAAAATTTTAACATTGAAAATCAAATGCTTGATCAACAAGCTTTAAACAAACAACAACAGTTGTCCCAGGAAGTAACGAAATTGTAGACATTGCTGCAAAAAGAGAAAGCTGCCAAGGAAGAGAAAAGTATAATATTTCAAGCAAAAATGGATAAATTCAAAGATTATCCTAAACTAGACCACTTCAAAACAGAAGCCCTTGAAGTGAGTAAATTGTTATCCCAAAAATTGGATGATCTATGCCAGAAAATATCACAAGCTGAACGCCTCTGTGAAATAACATCATCCATCATCGAAGAAGCAGTCAATACAAGATTAGAAATTGAAAGCGTCGATGAGAAGATTTCAGAATTTATCACATGGCAGGAAACATAACAGGGTAAAATTACAAATCTTCCTAGAATTGAAGCATCACATAAAGAAATCCTATTTGCTGAGTGGGAAACTCAAATAATTAAAGAAGAACGTGCTACTTCTAGAGCAAGGACTATAATGGATAATTTGACACAACTGGTTAATGATAGTCTATATGCAGCAAATTTAATCTCAGATTGCACTCCAGGAAAGTTGTCGAAGGTTAAAGAAATAGATAACAGATGGAAACAAGAATTAATCAGTAAAGATCAACAAATTAATAAAACACAAGAAATTGCATGGGATGCCTTGTGGTCCCATTTGATCAAACCACACAGTCAACAGATGGCAACCAAATGTCTTTCCAATGCCATCAATTATATCATTCCAGAACTTTCTGATGACACATTCACCAGTCAACTGCATTCCCGGCTGATTCACCCTACTGAAGTGAAAGATATGCTCAATATCTACCAGCTTCGCACATTAGATATTATGGAAATCCAATGAACCTGTTTTTATTGAAGATCACAATCCTATTTTCAAATCTCCGATGGTCTTTTTTAGCAATAGTTTTAGTTAATTTGTTTTTTGAATTTCTTATTTAAACCCCTTTCAAGAATTTTAGAAAGGGTCTTGAATTTGTAATATTTTGGGCTTGGATAATACATTTTTGTACTCCTTGAATATCTTATTTTTATAAAGGATCACATCCTGTGATTTTATGGTGAATTATTTTTTAGAGTTGCATTTTTGTACCTTGAAGATTGTTCTAAGCTAAATTGCAGGATCAAAATATCAAATTGCATCAGGAAGATATCAAATGTATCTGGTATTTCTATCGATTACGTTTTGTTTTCTTTATGTGATGAAATATTCTGATTCAAATTTGTTATCGCTTATGTATACTTGTTTCTCAAATATTTCTTTATCATATCATTTCTGAAGATATAGGAATATCATCTTTCATAGTGTGTGTAAACGATATAAATTTATGAATGCGGTGTGCTATTATAACTCTGTTTAATTTCTTAAAAAGAGTTATCATTATATGATATTGCATCTTTCTTTTAAGTAAATAATGCATTTTCATGGTTATTTGTTTGATTGAAACAATCTTTAACTTGTATTCATATTTAATACTCGGGTTAGTTTTAGAGTTATTTGCAAGTCATAGATTAAGTTAGATAGATTATTTCAATTAGTTAATTTCATTATCCACCTGCACAAACACCCCATCACCAATCCATTTCATTATTAGGAAACTCGTCCTATAAATACAGTCGAAGCCACCATCCCAAACAGATAGGGTGTTGTTCTAAGGTCCGGACTGGGTGGTTTCCCCCCAATGTTTGAAGCAACTATTTTCGAGGCTTCAACACTTTCCCAAATATGTATATGTATAAGCTTATATCTTTCATATTATGGATTCTTAGCTTATGTATATGTTTTATTTTTCATTGATTTAACTGATTAAAGTGAATAGCCATTTGTATATTGAAATATCCTTGTTGTTTAGTGTTTATACTTGCAGGAACTATTCTGGCGATCAAGCTTGGATTGGAAGCTACAACAAGAGCGACAGAAGGAGAATAGGAAGCGGTTGGACTCCAAGTAAATTTCTCCATCTTTCTTTATGTATATTTACTATTAGGAAAAGTATCTACAAAGTCTTTGATGTGTTGTTCTAAATGAATAGCACCACATTTAGGGAAATTGTTTTATCCGTAATCCATAATTCTACATAACAAATTAGCAACTCTGCTGGGGATTTTACCTTCATCCTTGGTGTTTTTGCCTCTGCTTATCCACCCAATAACATTTACTCTCAATTACTAGGCTTTTGAAACAAAGAATTGCATTAGAAGTGTGTCAGTAGCTTGAGTTTTTTGTTCTCTGCTGCACCCAACGCACTGTTGGACAAGACATAGTGCTTTGCATAGCACTGTCTCCCACTCAAGGGTGCTTTGCAATGCACTGTCTCCCAATAGAGACTACATTGCCCCCTAAGCCAACTGTTGGGAAAAATACCGAGAGGGGGGGGGTTGAATCAGTATTTAGAGCTTACTGAAGTCTTTTACTTTTTCTTTACTGAATTCCATACGAGGCTTTTATGAACCCAACTCGCGTATACACACACATATACCAAAAGAAACTAGCATATACTGATATAATTTTATTGTTTAGAAACAATTTTCAAAAACATTATTTAACTCAGTTTATCAGTCATGCATCTGTTAGATAATAAACAAATATGTGTAGTAATAGTAGAATAAAACATCACACATGTATAACACACATGAACACCAAGATTTAAGGTGGAAACCCAATTTGGGAGAAAACCACCGTTGTTGTCATCTCTATCTTCAATATTTATTATATGGAAAATTGTTTGCAATTTTGTACTAATGCAAACTCATATCAGTACACAGGCTTCTACCTACAAAAGGCTGCAACCTTCTCTCGTTTTCCAGCTACTACTAGAAGGGAGCTACAACCCCCTGAACTCGTTTACCATCCACTACTGGAAGGGAGCTTCAACCCCCTGATTAGAACACCACATTTTACTGGAAGGAAGCTTCTACTTCCATACTAAAGGCTTCAACCCTCAGAACCACTGCAGACCATGTTTCATTAATTTTCATACTGGATCAAATAGCTTCAACACAACTCTTCATAATTATCAATAATAAACTTAACCCAATACATCAACTAGAACAGTGAGATCACTGTAACCATAACTCATGAATAACCCAGACTTCATAATAGATATGCAAATACAAACTCAACCCTGAACATTTATCAACTTAAAATGCATACGCTACTTCGCTTCACTGAACCCGCGTGTATATGTGCTTTCCTTCACACCAACATGCGTATAGCTCTATGAATATTGTTTTTCAGAATGTAATCAGTCTGAGATCTAGATCTGAGGCTTTCAGTTAGATATATTTAGAAATGAAGAATCATTCATCAGTTAGGCACCATCAACCATGTTTATTCTCTCATTGATCAGATTTGTACATAATCAACTTAGCAGCATATACAGTATTCAAACAACCCAGATCTACAAGAAGACTTCATTGACAGACAACAGAAATGTAGCAGAAATAAGAAAATAACCTTTGTAATAAGCTTCAGAAAACCCAGACTGCCATACATGCCTTTTCTGAGACAAAGCCGCATATATACGCGCTTTTTCAAAGACAAAATAGCATATATATCTGTGAATAATCAATTTTTAGTTTGTTTCAGATCTATAGAACTTACCCAAATTTCTTCACTTTACTTCAGCAAGATTGCGCCAGATTATAGATCTAATCATCTCTTCAATATATCACACAAGAGCATAGTCATTTCAGATCTAGAGATCCTGAACCATTAGTGTATCCATGGGTGCATCATAGATTCAGATCTATCAATTAAAACAGATTTCATCCCATGCAGATATACCTCGGAGAAAATTATTCAATAACAATCCTTACTCATGCACCCCTTTGCACTATGACCTTATTCTCCTTATATAGATTTGGCATTTTCAAATACCATGAGTCAAAAGCACACAACATCCAATGGTATTCTTGGATGAAATCAAATAGACGACACAACGCTCAATACTGTGGGCTAATACCATGGTAATGCCCCTTGGTTTCATAATTTAGAGCGCAAAAGGCATACGCGACTTAGATCATTCTTATCCGCGTGTATACGCGACTTCTCTTCATAAAAACTACATATATACTAATTCTGAATGTATACGTGGGTTTCCTTCATAAAATTAGCATATATATTGCCTCCATACACGGGTTGACTTCATTAAACCTACGTATACATTGAGAGATATTTCCTGTTTCATTTCTTTTGCACTTACTGGAATTCATTTCTCTATCACATCTGAACTGACCTGTAGAAACATCACCATTACATCTTTAACACATAGGTTTCTTATCAAAAGTCAACTCATCAAGTAGGTTTCCATCAAGAACAACTTCATCAAGTAGGTTTCCATCAAGGACAACATATTTCATCATATTTCCAACAATCTCCCCCTTTGGACTTGATGGCAACCATGATGGTGTTTGATCACCACAAAAGATAAATACATTAATCATAACCATTATTCAAACACCTGGAATTCTCTCCCCCTTTGACATCAAGGGCAAAGGGCGGATCAATACCGAAATAGGGTTTCTGATGTGTACTAAATTGACCATGCTCCCCCTGAGTTCATGCTGAATATTTAGACAGATTTTTCAATGAAGTACATGACTCTATAACTCAACCGAGTATGAATTTTTCTTATAACCAATTACTCATACTTACATCAATGATCCAACCAAGTAGAATTACATATTTGACTCAACTTCCCAACCAAGTGGGTTTGCAAATTTTGACTCAATTACCCAACCAAGTGAGTTTACAAATTTGAACAAGTCCTTACATGACTGAATATAACAATTTTACATCATAGGTCTCAACATGACCTTTTCATCAAATTACAGATATGAATATTTATGACCAAAACCAAAGAATCTCAAACATAAGATCATAACACAACAACCAATCAGAATGCCAACAATGCATCCTTTTCCACAAGAAAAGTGCTCCCCCTTAGCTTGTGCATCTTGAACACCTTCAACAAGCAAATCATCAAAGCATCTTCATCAAGGAGATAAATATGAGAGAATGATACAGAAAGATGAATATTGGAACAACAACGGAGATTAACCAACAGTACCATAACTATTCTGAAATGCTGACCCACAGAATTTCTGTCAACAAAACCCATACGCGGTTTTATGCACAGAAACTCGCATATATACGCAATCCTCCTTTATGAAACCCACATATTGAATTTAATCTTATGAAATTAAGCAGATTTTATCAAAGAGGCAGAGACAAATCCCAGCTTATGTCTGAGATATTAGAATGCTTCCCTGGGAAGAGGTTTAGTAAATATATCAGCAACTTGTTCTTTGGAGGGAACATACTCCAATTTAATCTTTTGTTCAAGCTCTTGTTCACGTAGAAAGTGATATTTGATAGGAATGTGCTTGGTCTTGGAATGCATAACAGGATTCTTTGAGATACTAATGGCACTTGTATTATCACATAAAATGGAGATGGGAGGTGAACATTTGATTTGAATGTCTTGCAAAGTCTGCATCACCCAAAGTAGTTGTGTGCAACATGATGCGGAAGCCACATATTCTGCTTCTGCTGTGGATAAGGCAATAGGGCTTTGTTTCTTGTTGAACCAGGATACTAATCGGGGCCCCATATAGAATGCACCACCACTAGTGCTTTTTCGATCATCAAAATTTCCAGCCCAATCCGCATCTGTGTAAGCATGAAGAGTGAGATCAGCATTCTTTGGATACCATAGACCAAAGTCTTGAGTCCCTTGTAGATATTTGAATATTCCTTTTACAGCCTAAAGGTGTGACTCTTTTGGATTAGCTTGAAATCGTCCAACAATCCCAACTGCATGCATAATGTCAGGTCTTGTCCCGGTTAGATTAAGCAGACTTCCAATCATGGATCTGTATTTTGGTTGATTCACCGTGGGAGAATCATCATGAGAACTGAGGTTACACCCAGTTACCATTGGTGTACTTACAGGTTTAAAGTCTTCCATCCCATACTTCTTCAGAATTTTCTTAAGATATTTTGCTTGTGATAAAAATATGCCATATGTTGCTTGTTTCACTTGCAAGCTAAGAAAAAATGTTAGTTCCCCAAGTAAAGACATTTCAAATTCTTGTTGCATAACAGAAGCAAATTTCTGACTCATGGAATCTTCATTACTCCCAAAAATGATGTCATCAACATATACAACTACAATCAATAGTTTATCATTTTCAATTTTTGTGTATAAGTTGCTATCAGCAGATCCCTTTGAAAAACCTTGTTGATGAAGATATTTTTCAAGACGATAGTATCATGCCCTTGGAGCTTGTTTGAGACCATATAAAGCCTTTTTTAAGTTTGAAAATAATTTTTTCATCATTTACTGATGCAGGAGCATGAGGCTTAGAGACAAAAGGCTTCATTAATTATTCCAAAAATCAAAAAAAAAATTTACAAGAAAAGGTGTTGGTACCTTTAGCTGTCAATTTACAGTTGTACTAGATAGGGTTGAACTAGTATCTAGGAGGATTGAACAATTTTAGATTATATTCAGCATATTTAGCCTTTAGTTGATAGATTTAAGGAATATATTATGTAATTAGGATTTTATCTAAAGTTAGGAGAATTCGATCCTCAAGAAGAGGTCGACTGTTATGTAAAACCTATAAATTGTAACCTCTAAGAAGGAGAAAATTTGGATTTGGGCCGTAGAAGATTTGATTGAGAGGATTTTGCCTCTGTTTTAATAAAATTACAGAATTTCACTATCTGTTGTATTCTTGGCAAATTCCTGGAGGATTTCATCCCTTCAAAAATTCATTGGATTAATGTTTTCTGTGTAGAATTGAGTGTGTATTAATTTCTATGTAAAAATATTCAGAGAAATTGAAGAAATTGGGTTTTCTTGCTTGAGATTGTTTATCCGATAATCGATCTATGTTATTGAGTTATGCAGTGGAAAAGGAGGGTTTCCAAGAGAAGTTGAAGTTTAACCCGTAAAACAGCAAAAAATCCATGCCAACGTGACCGAAAAACAAAATTTTGAAGGGCAAGCTATTTTCGAGAAACCAGACACTGTTGTCACGCCGATTTTGACTTATGAGTGGTTTTTTTTTCATTTTGAATGTGGTCATATCGGATCATGACACGTCATAGTGTTAAAACCACCAATTTCGCGCTGCTTTTGGGTGATAAGTCATGGGGTTCAATCGAACGCGATAGCCGTCCAATTGTAAACAATTGAGATCCGACGGTGTTCGCGTCGGTAGCTGCGTGGGGGTTAATAACAAGGTATGGACCCGAAATTTTGTGCAATAGAGTTTTATTAAAGATTTTAAAGTCAAAAACCCATTTCGAAGACTTTTAAACACTGTTTAAAAGTAATTTATTATATTTTCGAAGGTTTTGAACATTTTTCTGAAGGTCTTTAAACATTGGTTAAAGTGTGTTATAATGTTATGAATGAGAAAAGGGGATTTTTCTTCCGCAAGTATTTTTATTAGTTTTATCAAACAAACTTAATAAATTTTGATGAACGAGAGTGGAAATAAGGGTCAGGAACAAACTCCTCCTGAATTAGAAAACATTGTAACAAAATTTGAGCAGCTCTCCTTAACGCCTGCACCCATACTGCCATCATTTGTGGTATTAGAGTAGTCTTTAGAGCATTTTCCAGATACTGAAAAAGCTTCCAAAAGTAAAAAATAAATCCAATATGGCTGTCATAATTGGTAGAGGGGGTGGTGCTAGTAAAAGAAGAGGTAGACCAGTTGCAAATGCTGAAGTACTAGAGACTATGCAACAGATTCAAGCCAGATTGGCAGCAATGGAAGCAGGACAACGGAGATATCCTGAAGATGTCAGTGAACCTGAAGTTGAAGAAGAAGAAGAAAATGTTGAGCTTACTCCTGATATGAGATTATTTAAATCAGTTTTAGGATCTACATCCAAGGCTAGACTTGAAGTATCAAATTTTGCAAGAGGATTGAATCTAGAAGAGTTGATAGAATGGATCAATGAAATGAACAAATGCTTTGATTATGAAGAGATAATTGAAGAAAAGAGAGTTAATTTTGATGTCACAAGGTTGAAAGGACATGCAGTACTTTGGTGGGATGGAGTGCAAGCAGAAAGAAGGAGAGTTGGTAAGCAGCCAATCAAGAATTGGAACAAAATGGTAGCAAAGTTGAGAGGTAAGTTTTTGCCTAGTGATTATCAGCTTTCATTATTTAGACAAATGTAGAATCTTAGACAGAGATTAATGACAGTAAAAGAATACACAAAAGAATTTTACAAAGTGAGCATAAGAGCAGGACAAATTCAAGATACAATAGAGAAGATTTCCAGGTACATAAATGGTCTCGGAATGGAGATTCAAGATGAGATAAGTATATTGTCTCCTAAAACAGTAGAAGAGGCTTACCAAATGGCCTTAAAAGCTGAAGATATACTCATAAGAAAGAAATCTGCCAAAGGAATAGGTACTTTCCAAGGAAGAGGAAGTCAAGGTGGTAGAGGAATATCTACAACACCAAGAGATGGAGCTAGCAGCAGCTCACCTCAGTAAGCACCCACAAAAGGTGATATAAGTGGCAGAAGGAGTCCTTACAGAGGAAGAGGAGGCAGAAACAGAGGAAGAGAATTCAGATGTTACAGATGTAACAAATTAAGACATAAAACCTATGAGTGTCAAGAGAATGTGGGGACAAACTAGAGAAATGCAATTGTTGCTCAGACTGAAGAGGAAGCAGCAAAGTTTCATGAAACAGAGAAAGAAATTGTGCCAGAGAAAGGAGAATCTTTGGTGGTTAACAAGGTTTTGTTAAAACAAACAAAGGAAGTTGTTGAACCAATACAGAGAAAAAATTTGTTCAGAAGTGTGTGCAAAGTTCAAGGGAAATGTTGTCAATTGGTAATTGATAGTGGCAGTACAGATAATTTGGTGTCTACATAGGTGATAAAGAAGTTGAAATTGAAGACAAGGGAACATCCAACACCCTACAAGGTGTCATGGCTTCAAAAGGGACATCAAATGATAGTAAAGGAAAATTTTGAAATATAATTGCAAATGGGCAGTTACAAAGATAAAATCATGTGTGATGTGATGCCCATGGATGTGTGTCACATATTTCAGGGTAGACCTTGGCAGTATGACAGAGCAGCAGTACATGATGGCAAGAGAAACACTTACAAGTTTTTCAAAGATGGTATGAATCAAACATTGTACCTATGGAGGAAGAAGATGCATCAAGTAAAAATTCTGATCCAAAGGCTTTATTGTTGAGTGGAAAAGAATACTTGCAACAGATTGAAGATGATGAGGTAAATTTTTCTTTAGTTTGCAAACCGAAGGTAGTATTTACTTCTACTAAAATTTCTGATTTTCCAATTGAAATTCAAGAAATTTTGGAGAACTATTGTGATATTATTGTGGATGATTTTCCTGATGAATTTCCACCTATAAGAAGAATCAGCCATCAGATAGATTTGATTCCAAGATCAAATTTGCCAAACAAAGCAGCTTACAGAATGACTCCTACAGAAAATGAAGAAATCAGAAAGCAAGTGCAAGAATTGCTTGACAAAGGTTTGATCAAAGAAAGTTTGAGTCCTTGTGCAGTACCTATAGTATTAAGTCCGAAGAAATATGGAGGTTGGAGAATGTGCACTGATTCAAGAGAAATTAACAAGATAACAATCAGGTATAGATTTCCTTTACCTAGAATTGAAGATTTGATGGATTGTTTGAGTGGAGAAAGATATTTTTCAAAACTAGATTTGAAAAGTGGGTATCATCAAATTAGGATAAGGGAAGGTGATGAATGGAAAACAGCCTTTAAAACAAATGAGGGATTGTATGAATGGATGGTAATGCCTTTTGGTTTATCAAATGCACCTAGCACATTTATGAGGCTTATGAATGAAGTATTAAAGGAATTTATTGGTAAATTTTCAATAGTATATCTGGATGATTTATTAATTTACAGCAAAACAAAAGAAGAACACCTGAGACATCTTAATTATGTCTTAAGGAAGTTACATCAAGAGAAGTTACTGATAAATTTAAAGAAATTTTCATTCATGAAAGAAGAATTGGTATATCTAGGTTTTGTTGTTTCTGCTGAAGGATTAAAAATGGATCCAAAGAAGATAAAGGCAATTGTGGAGTGGCCTTCACCTAAAAGTGTTTTTGAGGTAAGAAGTTTTCATGGTCTTGCTAGTTTTAATAGAAAATTCATAAGGAATTTTAGTAAGATCAATGCAGCTATCATTGAAACCATAAAGAAGGACAAACAACCATTCAATTGGACTGCTGAAGCTAAAAGGAATTTTCAGTTCTTGAAGCAAAAGATAACTGAGAAACCTGTCTTAGTTTTTCTTGATTTTAATAAACCATTTTAAGTAAAATGTGATGTCAGTGGGGAAGCTATTGGAGCTATATTAAGTCAAGAAGATAGACATGTAGCATATTTCAGTGAGAATCTGAATGAGACAAGAAAGAAGTACTCTTCTTATGACAAGGAATTTTATGCAATTATACAGTCATTGAAGAAGTGGAGACATTATTTAATGTCTAAAGAATTTTTTCTATATTCAGATAATCATGCTTTGCAGTATATTATGCAACAGCCTAAATTGAATCAAAAACATGCAAAATGGGTTGAATATCTTCAAATTTTTACCTTTGTATTGAAGCATATAAGTGGTCAAGCAAACAAGGTAGTTGATGCCTTGAGTAGAAAAAACATTCTTGTTCAAGAAAGTCAAATTGAAGTGTTAGGTTTTGATTTTCTTAAAGAACTCTATAAGATAGATTTGGATTTCAAAGAAGCATTTGAAGCATGTTGTAATCCTGTTCTGATATACATAAGTAAGTGGTTAGATTATTTCTTGCAAGAGGGTTTATTGTTCAAAAGAAATCAATTGTGCATACCAAATTCTTCTATGAGAGAAAATTTAATCAGGGAGAAACATATTGGTGGACTTGCTGGACATTTTGGTGTTGATAAGACTTATGAGCAACTAAGTCATTTTTATTTTTTGCCAAAGATGAGATCTGAAGTGGAAAAGTATGTGAAGAATTGTAAAATTTGTCAATATGCAAAAGGGAAAATTCAAAATGCAAGTTTGTACATTCCATTACCTATTCCAGACAGACCTTGGGATATGGTAAGTATGGATTTTGTTTTAGGATTGCCTAAGACACAGAGAGGGAATGATGCAATTTATGTTGTAGTTGACATATTTTCAAAAATGGCATATTTTACTCCATGTTATAAAACCAGTGATGCTACTCATGTTGCCAATTTGTTTTTCAAGGAGATTGTCAGATTACATGGGTTACCTAAAAGTATTGTATCTGATAGAGACACCAAATTTGTTGGTCATTTTTGGAGGACATTATGGAAGAATCTTGGTACTAAACTAAGTTTCAGCTCAGCTTATCACCCTCAGAGTGATGGGAAGACTGAAGTAGTGAACAGGAGTTTGGGTAATCTTTTGAGAAGACTTGCAGGAGAACATCCTAAACAGTGGGATCATATTTTACCACAGGCGGAATATGCATATAATGATTCACCTAACAGAAGTACAGGACAGATTCCATTCCATATAGTTTATGGAATGCACCCAAGAGGAGTATCTGAATTGAGGAACTTGGGAAAATCAGAAATGAGAAGTGCTGAAGGAGAGGAGTTTGCTTCAGAAATTCAAGCAATACATGAACAGATATGAAGATGGTGGCACAGATGACAGACCAAAAGACAGAGAAAATATTGACTAGGTAAAACAGTTACCCATAGTAAAGACATTACAGACAGAGAGGATCTTAAACAAGAAAATGTTTAAGAAGACCAGAGGACAAGAGTATTTTCAATATTTGATCCAATGGAGGGATCAACCAATTGAAGATGCTACCTGGATGACAGAAACCATGCTGCATAAATTGGGCAGTTCTATGGAGGAGCTCACAGACAGGAGCCCATGAATATTTTTGTCCTCAGGAGTCTGATGCGGGAGCATGAGGCTTAGAGACAAAAGGCTTCATTAATTATTCCAAAAATCCAAAAAAAATGTTACAAGCAAAGGTGTTGGTACCTTTAGTTGTCAATTTACAATTGTACTAGATAGGGTTGAACTGGTATCTAAGAGGATTGAACAATTTTAGATTAGATTCAGCATATTTAGCCTTTATTTGATAGATTTAAAGAAGATATTATGTAATTAAGATTTTATCTAAAGTTAGGAGAATTCGATCCTCAAGAAGAGGTCGACTGTTATGTAAAACCTATTAATTGTAACCTCTAAGAAGGAGAAAATTCGGATTTGGGCCGTAGAAGATTTGATTAAGAGGATTTTGCCTTTGTTTTAATAAAATTACAGAATTTCACTATCTGTTGTATTCTTGGAAAATTCCCGAAGGACTTCATCCCTTCGAAAATTCATTTGATTAATGTTTTTTTGTGTAGAATCGAGTGTGTATTAATTTCTGTGTAAAAAGATTCAAAGAAATTGAAGAAATTGGGTTTTCTTGCTTGAGATTGGTTATCCAATAATCGATCTATGTTATTGAGTTATGCAGTGGAAAAGGAGGGTTTCCAAGAGAATTTGAGTTTTAACCCGTAAAACAGCAGAAAATCCGTGCCAACGCAACCGAAAAATGAAAATTTGAAGGACAAGCGGTTTTCGAGAAACCAGACATTGTTGTCACGCTGCTTTTGGGTTGTGAGTGGTTTTTTTCATTTTGAACGCAATCATATCAGATCACGACACGTCACAGTGTTAAAACTACCAATTTCGCGTTGTTTTGGGGTGATAAGTCGTGGGGTTCAATCGAAGGCGATAGCCGTCCGATTGTAAACAATTGAGATCCGACGATGTTCGCGTCGGTAGCTGCGTGGGGGTTAATAACAAGGTATGGACCGGACAGTTTGTGCAATAGAGTTTTATTAAATATTTTAAAGTCCGAAACCCATTCCGAAGACTTTTAAACATTGTTTAAAAGTAATTTATTACATTTCCGAAGGTTTTGAACATTTTTCTGAAGGTCTTTAAACATTGGTTAAAGTGTGCTATAATGTTATGAATGAGAAAAGGGGATTTTGCTTCCGCAAGTATTTTTATTAGTTTTATCAAACAAACTTAATAAATTTTGATGAATGAGAGTGGAAATAAGGGTCAGGAACAAACTCCTCCTGAATTAGAAAACATTGTAACAAAATTTGAGCAGCTCTCCTTAACGCCTGCACCCACACTGCCATCATTTCCCAAAATGAATCCTTTTGGTTGTTCTATATAAAATTCTTATTATAGATCACCATTGAGGAAAGCAGATTTAACATCCATTTGATAGACTTTGAATTGTTGAAAGCTTCAAAGGCAAGAAACATTTTTATGACTTCAAGTCTATCTACAGGAGCAAATGTTTCTTCAAAGTCGATACCTTCTTGTTGAGCATACCCTTTACAAACAAGTCTAGCTTTGTTTCTAATAACATCTCCATTTTCATTTAACTTGTTTTTGAATATCCATTTTGTTCCAATAACATTTTTATCATGAGGTCTTGGAACCAATTCCCAAGTATGATTCTTTTCAATCTGATCATGTTCTTCATTCATGGCTTGAATCCAACATTCATCTTTGCTAGCTTCATTGACATTTTGCGGTTCAATAGTGGATAGAAATGCTAGATAGCTAGGAGATCCTACAAGAGTTCTTCTTGTTTGGACGCATGATCCCTTTTCTCCCAAAATTTGAGATTTTGGATAATTCTTTTGAACATATCTGGATGGAGCCTTTTTAGATAGATCTTCTTCTGGTGCTTCATTGGGTTCACCTTCTATATTGTTGCTATTTGATGCAGGAAGATATTCATCACCATCGTCGTCATTTGTTGTTGGTATTTCCCATTTTGGAGCTGAGATAGACTCATCAATTACAACATCAATGCATTCAACAATCTTTTGAAGTCTTTTATTGTAACATTTATATGCTTTACTTCTATAAGAGTAACCAAGAAATATTCCTTCATCTGCTCTAGGTTCAAACTTACCAAGTTTTTCATCATTGTTATTGATAAAACATTTGCTTCCAAAAACTCTAAAATGCTTTACAATGGGAATAGTACCATACTAGAGCTCATAAGGAGTTTTATCATTGTTCACACGAACATGAGCCTTGTTAACAATATTTACTGCGGTATGTGCTATTTCTCCCCAAAAGGTATCAGGTGTTCTAGAATCATCAATCGTAACATGAGCCATCTTTTGAATTGTTCTATTCATTCTTTCTTCCACACCATTTTGTTGTGGGGTTCCAGCTACATAAAACTGTCTTTTTATGCCATGTTGTTCACAGAAATAAAAGAATTCATTTGATATATATTCCCCTCCTCGGTCAAATCTAAGACATTTTATTTTTAGATCTAATTAATTTTCAACCAGAGCTTTGAAGATCTGAAATTTTTTGAATGCTTCATCTTTGTGTTTTAGTAACCCAATCCAACACATTCTAGAGAAGTCATCAATAAATATAATATAGTATTGTTCTCCACGGGATGACTTTTTTCTCATAGGTCCACATAAATTAGTATGTATGAGTTCAAGAGGCTTACTTGTTGATCCTTCTTTAGCATTGAATTGCACTCTGGTTTGCTTACCGAATTGGCAAGATTTGCATATGGTACTTTCAAGCAGAGTGATGCTGGGAAGATCACGAACAGGTTTGAATATGCTAGATTTGTTGATTTGAGAGAAGCTCAAATTCCCCAATATTCTGTGCCATAACCAATTTTTTGAAGATTTACTCAAGTAACATTATTCTTTTCAACCTTTCAATACATATATATTGCTTGGTGTTCTAGTTCCTTTTATTACTGTTTTTCCTGTGTCAAGTTCACGTACCACACATTCTTTTGAACTAAAGACAACTTCATTTCCTTGATCACATGTTTGACTCACACTTAACAGGTTATGTTTTAATCCATCCACATACATAACATTGTTAGCTTTTACCTTTTATTTTAGAAAAACAAAACCTTTTCCTTTAATGATAGCAGGAGTATCATTTCCAAAGGTAACATTCTTTTCTCTTTCTAGAGCATTGTGTGTGAGTTTATTTCTATCACTTTTCATGTGTTTTGAGCATCCACTATCAATGTACCATTGATTTTCTTCCCCTTCTGCAAATAAAGCTATGCCACAATTCTCAACCTGTAAGTCCTTCTTTCTCCATACCTTGGAACTTGAAGGTATATGCTCTTTTGGCTGAAGTTTTCTCCTACATTCAAATTCTACATGACCAAAGTATTGCAATAAGCACATTCAATTTCATTTTGAAGAGGAGAAAATTTGTTATAAGTATTCTTCTTTATTCCAGTCTCATTTCTTTTATTTCTTGTTTTCCTAGTCATGATGGTTTTGTATGCGACACATTGAATAGCTTTATGACCAAAATTATGACATGAGAAACATTGCCCATTAAAGAATAAATTTCTACGATCATGAAACCTTTTATTTTTGTTTCCCTACTATTGTTCTTTGTATTAAAGTGGTCATGCTTTACCTGTGAAGTATCTTTGTTCTCTTGGCAGAATGTTGTAGGTTAGCTTTAGCTGCATTTAGATAGCTTGGTGCTGAATACTGAGAGGATTCTCCAATATATCCAAGACCTGTCTTTATAAGAGGAGAACGTTGTACCTTGGTAATTTCATCTAAGGTTTCACATCCTTTAGCAAATCTAAGATTCAAATTTTTCACTTTCTCAATTTCCTTTCTTAGACTTACTATTTCACATTCTAATTTCTCATTATGTTTCTCCTTTTCTACAAGTTGATTCTTTAGAGTCTCTATAAAAAAAAAAAATTCTTCCAAACATATTTTGAGCTGATTTATTTCTTCAAGAAAATCATTTTCTTCTAGAGCATCCATAAATGTATCCTAAGCCTCACTAGAATCTTTTTCAAAAGCCATGAGAAGTCTAACATCTTCATCAGATTCTCCTTCTTCACTATTTGAAAGCCCATCACTATCTTCATGAGTATAATAACTTTTTCTACTGATAAACCGATTCTTATTTCCTTTTGCCACTTCCTTTCCTTTTTCATGATTTTCTTTATGGGGACACTTAGCAGCATAATGACCAACTCTTCCACAAGAAAAAAATTTAAAAGGAAGCTTACCTCTGAACCTTCCAGTGCCAAGTTGTAGCTTCTTTACAAAATTTACCTCATCTTCTTCTGAAAAATACCCTGATCCTTCCTTTTCTTGTACTTCTTTTCCTTTTTCAGCAACTCTAAAGACAGCTTCTTTGACTTCGGATGGACCTCCTTTTCTCATTTCACAAGCAGTCAGAATACCATGAAGTTGAACAATAGTAAGAGTTTGTAGATCCTTCTTCTCTTCAATAGCAGACACTTTTGACTCGAATTTGGGAGTTAGAGATCTTAAAACCTTTTATACCAGAGTAGTGTCAGTTATGGTTTCACCCAAATTTCTCATATGATTTACAATATCATCTAGACGTAAAAAGAAACCGAAAATGCTTTCCTCATTATGCATCATGAGATTTTCATAATGAATTCTGAGAGTTTGGAATTTAGCACTTTTTACCTTGGTATCACCTTCATAACTTAGAATGATTTTGTCCTGTATCTCCTTTGTTTTATTCAACTACATGACTTTGACAAATTCTGATTCAGTCAGACTTCCCAATAATGCATTAACCTCCTTTGCATTGATTTCATAGTTCTTTCTTTCTGTTGCATTTGTTGGAACTGATGTTGGATATTGATAACCTCCTTCAACTATAGCCCATACATCTGCTCCAAGAGATTGAAGATAGGATATTGTCTTTATCTTCTAGAAGATTAAATTGTTTCCGTTGAAGAGAGGAGGCATGATAGATGTTGTCCCAACTTGGTTTCTCATCTTAGCTGATCTTCCTTCTAGCGATTAAGCTTCTCCAGAAGGTCCTGCTCTGATACCAATTGTTGGGAAAAATACTGAGAGGGGGGTGAATTAGTATTTAGAGCTTACTAAAATATTTTACTTTTTCTTTACTGAATTCCATACGCGGCTTTTATGAACCCAACTCGCGTATACACGCGCATATACCAAAAGAAACTAGTGTATACTGATATAATTTTATTGTTTAGAAACACTTTTCAGAAACAATATTTAACTCAGTTTATCAGTCATGCATCTGTTAGATAATCAGGAAATATGTGCAGCAACAGTATAATAAAACATCACTGAACCCGCATGTATACGCACTTTCCTTCACACCAACCTGCTTATAGCTCTGTGAATACTGTTTTTCAGAATGTAATCAATCTTAGATCCAGATCTAAGGCTTTCAGTCAGATATCTTTAGAAATGCAGAACCCTTCATCAGTTAGTCACCATCAACCATGTTTATTCTCTCATTGATAAAATTTGTACATAATCAACTTAGCAGCATATACAGTATTCAAACAACCCAGATCTACAAGAAGACTTAATTAACAAAAAACATAAATGTAGCATAAATAAGCAGATAACCTCTGCAATAAGCTTCAGAAAACCCTGACTGCCATACGCGCCTTTTCTAAGACAAAGCCGCGTATATACGCACTTTTTCAAAGACAAACTAGCGTATAGATCTGTGAATAATAAATTTGTAGTTTGTTTCAGATCTATAGAACTTACCCAGATTTATTCACTTTACTGTAGCAAGCTTGCGCCATATTGTAGATCTAATCATCTCTTCAATGGATCACACAAGAGCATAGTCATTTCAGATCTAGAGATCCTAAACCATCATTGTATCCATGGGTGCATCATAGATTCAGATCTATCAATTAAAACAGAGTTCATCCCATGCAGATATACCTCAAAGAAAATTATTCAGTAACAACCCTTACTCATGCACCCCTTTTCACTATAATCTTCTTATCCTTATATAGATTTGGCCTTTTCAAATACCATGAGTCAAAACCACACAATTGTCGATGGTATTCTTAGATGGAATCAAATAGACGACACAATGCTCAATACTGTGGGCTAATACCATGGTAATGCCCCTTGGTTTCATAATTTTAGAGTGCAAAAGGCATACGCGACTTGGATCATTCTTATCCGCGTGTATACATGACTTCTCATCATAAAAACTGTGTATATACTAATTCTGAATGTATACGCGGGTTGCCTTCATAAAATTAGTGTATACATTGCCTGCATATGCAGGTTTACTTCATTAAAATTGCGTATACATTAAGAAATATTTCCTGCTTCATTTCTCTTGCACTTACTGGAATTCCTTTCTCTATCACATCTGAACTGACCTGTAGAAACATCACCATTACATATTTAACACATAGGCTGCTTATCAAAAGGAAACTCATTAAGTAGGTTTCCATCAAGAACAACTTCATCAAGTAGGTTGCCATCAAGGACAACATATTTCATCATATTTCCAACACCAACCAAGTTCCCTTTGAATTTTTAATTGCTATCACTTTCAGCCTTTTGTTTGTTTTGTTTTCAACTGTCTGATGCCTCATAGAGACCAGTGAATTTACCTGAATCTTCCTCCTTTGAAAAGTAAGTTTGTTCAATGTTTCTTTAAGTGTTTTTCTTTATCATTGACAAATCAAATTCAAAGTATTTTATTTCTACATTATATCCATTTGTTTTTGTAAAGTAAATTGTCGTTAAATTCTTCATTTCCTATAGGAAAAATTGTAGTTCTATTCCTCATTTTTCTTAAAAGAGAAATTGTTGTTAAATTCATCGTTTCTCAAAGAAGAAAGCATTTGTTTTTGTTGATTTGATGCATATAGTTTCCTTTTTACATTCACATTAAGGGGACTGAAAAGAAAAACTTGCATTTGGATATAGTGGATTGTGTGTTTTACATAGGAAAAAATTAGGAAAACTACATATTAGTTTGTGCTCTTTTTTGTTTGCTCTCAAAATTGATTGATCTTTCCCTTTAGTAGCTGAGACTTTCATTGAAAAAGATAAAATTGAAAAGTTTGCTTATCAATTTAGTTTTCATTTTAGGAATTTCCATCGCAACATCTCGGTGAACCTTGAAAGGAAAATTGATAAACAAGATCAACTTAAAATTTACATCAATTTACCTAAAAAGGCATTGGAACCATAACAATAACATTTAGAAGGTCTAGGCTAGGGACATGTTCCGGCGTCGTAAAACATAGCAGCTGTCGTTAATTATCTGCAATACATTCCGAGTGTGATACCTCACTCCACATACATAAGTATATCGTAGCTCATCCATGTACCTTTGGGTATATCAGGCGGTGTTATAGTATGAAAAGTATAAAGGGGTTCTCTCACTGTGCGGTTTCACATTAGACAACGCTAATACAGACTTGGGCCTCCACATACCTTCAGGTATATTTTGGAAGACAACTTTAGGTTGTTATCCATCCAGAGTGAACCGAGTCAGCTGCCTTGTAAATTGTGATACATCGAACACAGCATTTGGGGAGATTGCCTGCCCGTACTTCTTGGTTTGCAAGGAGGTATTTTGAAGTTCACAGTTTCTTGGTAAAACTTTTCCTAGCATTACCCTTTTATTTTGTTTTTTTTTTTTTTTGGTCATAAAATAAATCAGTCATTGTGGAAGAAGAAAATCCCTTTCCCCGTCGTTCGCGTAGACTTGCATTGAAACCACATTTACCACCGGAAGTTACTTTTGGGCGGGGAAGGTGACATTTCTCTACCGAAACCAATACCATCAGTACCTCTGGTGAAGCATCATCTTCCCATATACCAGAGTCATGAAAAGTTGTTTCTACAAATCATGTTTTGTCTACTGTTGTCGAGACAGATTCCTCATAGTTACTCGTGGTCACGATCCATCCAATCAGTGAGACCATACCTCCCAAACCCAACATTGTTCAACTGGAAGTTGATCCAGATCTTGTCTCTTTTTTTCCATAAAATATGCATCCCGAAGTTGAACGATCGGAATTTGTTCCTGTATCAGTCACCCCGCACTCTATTGTACCATTGAGTCTCCCATATCATGCAGTAAACCTCCTGAAATATACTTTGGGCTTGACGGCGAAATCCTTCCACCTTTTTTAATTTCCATTGAAGAAATCCCACAAGACGAAACACCTTTAACTCCAACCCATTTTCGGGAGGATCTTTACCTGTACGAGTATTTTCCTCAATCACCATCCTTTAATTTTTTTTATCCTATTCCTATTCAAATTCCTGTCGATTCAAAAGGGTATACATTTGGTCAAGTAACCATGCATGAACCAACATCTTTAGTTGGGCCATCTATTCCAATTGTGTTAGCACCTGCTCTTGCTACCCCGTCGATGTTCACAACCTCACCAGAGTCATATTTTCATGGTGGCCCTTTGGTCCCATCAGGTTATAAATCTTTATCTATAATTTTCTATAGTGCATCTTCAAACCCATGGACTTCACCAATTTCATCCTCTGGTATTATAACTGGTAAACCTATAGTGATTACTGAATGGATTGATCCTTTATATACATCATTAGGGCAATATCAATCTGGTCCTTCTAGGTCTATTCCATCCAGTACCATATCAATTGGACTCCCTGCATTTGGAGAACAATATTTTATGTCTTATTATCCTCCTCATGCTAGGGGGGAACCTTTGGTCACCCACTTTGATAGTACTCTGTCATTTTTTGGTCAACCTAATGTCGAAATGAATGTTTTTCAATGGCAACCCACTTTGCCTATCCAACCACAAATGGTTGTACACTCGTATCAACTAGTTTAACCTATTGCACCCACATCAATTCCACTTGTTCTAACATCTTTACCCCTTTTACAGACTCAAAATGTTGTACAAAAATCGTTTCAAGCGGGTCCTTCAACTCAATACCCTCAAGTATTGGGCCCACAGACTCCAACTACTTCGGCTAATTTACAACAACATGTACCCAGAATCATTTATTCACAAGTTGGATTACCATATTTTAGGATGTCGCAGCCACAACTAGGTTATACCTATCCTCAACTGAATCCAAGTTATCCTAATTTGGGTTATAAAATTTGTGGACAGACCCCTTGGCAGCCTCAAGAGAAAATGCCTCAACCTTCATTTCAACAAGTATCATATTCAGGTTCTGGTCAACAGAATCCTCAAGCGTTTGCCTATCAAAACAACCCCTATCTGGGTTACTAGCAGCATATTCCTTATGCTGGTGCTCAAAGACCTGTTGCCCAAGAAATTCCATCATACCATGGTTATGCTCAACTTGACCTTAATCGACAGTTTCCATTTGTTGCAACTTTAGAGTTACCACACTTAAATCAGCTCACTAATGATCCAATCAATTATGCTCCTTGGTGGTCGGTGATACCTCATAAATTACCCTCGAATATTCCCAAGTTCATTGGAAACCTTGGGGAAGACCCATCGACTTATGTTATGACTTATCATTTGTGGTGTTCATCAAACTCCCTGAATGATGAATCTATTCGGCTACGTCTTTTTCAGCGTACGCTCACTGGTCCGGCTGCAAAATGGTACATTGAGTTACCTAGAGCTTCTTTCGATAATTTCACTACCTTGGCTACTGTCTTTTTGACTCACTTCCAGCTACCCATACGATATGAAACTGGAACAGAACTCTTGACTAATTTTAAACAGACTAATGCTACTCACATTTATGATCATATTCTTGAGTGGCGTCGTCGTCGTAGAATGGTTAAGACATTTGTTCCTGATCATCTCCTTGCTGAGTGGTTCATTAAGTCCCTATTACCATCTATAACTGAGGATGTGTCTAAGGGTGGTGTCATCACTGAAGAGCAGGTCATTGCTCGTGCCCAATATTTAGACTTTATTTTTACTCAGTCTCGCATTCTCAACAAGAAAATTCCTAACGCGCTGCAATCTAATTTTATTTTTCCTCCTTCATCAAAAGACTCTCATGCCAGAGACGGTATGATTGGTATTTCAAGCACACATCATACTACTGCATCTAATCTTGCGCCTTCTTCCGAAATCAATGTCATGTCATTTGACAAAGGAAAAAGTGACAAGCAACCCGAAACTAAGAAAAAAGGGGAATCAAAGAAAAATCAAACTTATAACCCGTAGGAAAGATCATCTGATTGTCTTCTAACCCATAGGAACACATTGTTCAGGATTGTCTTCACCGCTTTGAAGTCTCAAAAATGGTTAAGACTTCACATGCATCAATTGTGTTGACAGATCCGTTTCCAAATCCAGACACAGATTTGGTTGCTACGGATCCAGCTTCTATTTCTCAAGTGCTTATGTTATCTCTCACAAATCCATCAACATATATTTTGGTGTCAACGAGTAATAAATATTACGGTAGTCAGGCCACTAATCAACCTACTACCTCGACCACGAATCTATCTACGGAACCGGTACCGCCTACTGCTATTCCTGTATTAACGATCAAGCCACCGAAGGGAGTCGTTCATAAATCGACATATAATCCTCGAGCAAGAGTCGCTCAAAATTATAATATAGCTGAAGATTTGGCTCAATCCCCTTCAACTATGTCAGCTCTTGAGGTATTACAAATTTATCCCTCCCAGAAACAGGCTTTATTGTCGGCTATTGGTGGAATTGATCTGACTGATTCTAATCTCGTAGTCTTTAAACATATGGGCTATGTGCCACAATTACCAACAAAATTGGAATTCTCCATCTAAGAAAATGTTCTAAATCACCTTGTTCACCATACTATTATTGATGAGGGAGCATCTATGTGCATTATGTCTCTAAAATGTTGGAAGTCACTAGGCTCTTCGCACTAATCTCAATCATCAACGATGTTGAAAGCTTTCGACAGACGTACATATAAGCCTTGTGGTATTATCAATAACCTGCATGTTGAACTAGGGGGAAAAATAATGAATGTTGACGTTGAGGTCGATGACGGACCCCTTGACTACAATATTTTATTGGGAAGACCATGGGTATATGCTATGACTACAATTGTTTCTACATATTTTAGAATGATTGCCTTTCCACATAAAGGTGTTATCACAGTCATCAATCAGCTATCCTTCTTTGCCTCCACTTCACAGGTAATTGGAAGTGTTCCGTTCATTCACGCACCCCAAATCACACTTCAGAACATTGGTGTAGGACTCTTAAAGGATTCCACTCTCATGGGAACCTTTGCATTACCGTTGCCTGCGACGTCGGCAGAAACTGTAAGCATGGATACCTGCTACATGATCTCTTCCACTCGATATGGATTAAGGAAAAGTAGGGGTGATTCTGAAATTGTTACGTTGGATGATTTTCTGTTGCCCAACCCTATTGAGCTGGCATAGCAATCAATTTATCTGGCTTGGGTGGAGAATCCGAAATCAGTGTCGTCGGTTGTTTGGGTTTATCATTCCTTAGATTTTGGTACTCCATCTAATCCTTTTTCCTCAAATTTCTTGACAGATGAGAATATTTTGGAAACCATGATTTCGAAAGGAGAGCCATGGGAAGATTATCATCATCATTATCATCTTCCTAATTATGAAGAAAATAATCTTAGTGAACTATATCACCCATCAATAAAAAAATCATTTTTGAATTATTTTCCTATTAATGCAATCGATTCCGAGCGAAATTTGTTAAATATTGAAGAAACCATTTCTATTGATATTTCGACCAAACCCGACGTTTTAGAAAATATTCATGACGGTGTGCCTTGTTCTACATCAGAACTTGAGACATATCACTCTCTTTTTCGTGAATTACGTGATGTATTTTCTTGGTCTTACGAGGAAATTCTAGGCATAGATACTAGTATCGTTGAACACACTATTAATATGTACTCTAATGTCAAGTCGGTACATCAACGCCTTCGTCTTGTTCATCCGAAGAAATTCGCTTCCATTAAAGCAGAAGTTGAAAAAATTTTGTGTGTTGGTTTCATTTACCATGTTCCGCTAACTGAGTGGGTTTCCAACATCGTTCCTATCATGAAAAAACAAGGAACCATCAGAGTGTGTGTCGATTATCAGGATGTCAATCTTGCTTGTCCAAAATACAACTATCCTACTCCCTTTATCGACCAAATTATTAATGATTGTGCTACATGTGAAATATTTTTATTCATGGATGGATTTTCTGGCTACAATCAAATCAATATCCACCCATAGGATCAATACAAGACAACATTCATCTATCCCTGGGGCAAATTCGCTTATAGGAAACTACCGTTTGGTTTAAATAACACTGGGGCCACTTTTCAGAGAACAATCGATTATGCTTTCAATGACATCAAGCACATTGTTCAACCCTATCTAGACGATTTACCTGCGCATTCAGAAAATCAGACTGATCACCTGATACATTTGAGAGTCATCTTTTTATGCTGCCGACACTACAAAATACACCTCAATCCACATAAATGTGTGTTTTGTGTTGGTTCTGGTCATTTTCTTGGATTTTTCTTATCAAAAGAAGGAATTCGAATCGACCCATTGAAGGTCCAGGCCATTCTTGATTTTCCTGCGCCATCAAATTTACTTCAGATACAGAAACTTCAAGGAAAGGCTAACTTCCTAGGGATGTTCATACCCAACTACGCCGAAATGGCTAAAGGATTTGCTCGGCCCTTTAAAAAGGGGGTTCCCTTTCATTGGGACCAATTTGCGCAAGCTTCTTTTAATTTTTTCAAGGATACTCCTGTTCGGGCGTCATTAATGTATCCCCCCAATTATCAGAGTGATTATTTCTTATATATCGTCATGAGTAATACGACCATTGCTATGGTATTGGTCCAAGTAGAAAATTGGATATAACATCTGATCTATTATTTAAGTCGTAGTCTCAATGATACGGAAGTGAAGTATTCGTACGTAGAAAATATTGCCTTGGTAGCTATACAAGCTGTCCAAATATTTTGCCACTATATCTTGTTCCGGAAGACCATTGTCATTTCGGATTACAACTCCATGACTTATATCTTATCACGTCAATTGCTGGGGGGGGATATTCAAAATGGATTGTCATTTTGTAGGAATTTGATTTGGAATTCATCAAATCCAAGTCAAAGAAGTCTTTAGTTTTGGTTGAGCTTCTCTGTGACCTTCCCTCTGATAGTACTGCTACTACGTCGGAACCATATATTCCTGACAAGTCTTTGTTTCTGATCGGATCATATGATCCTTGGTATGGGGATTTTATCATTTATCTCCAGACCCAGACTTTTCGGCTTGATACCTCTCGCTCTAACCAGCGACGTATTCTATACCAAGCCAAATATTATCTGATGGTCAATGATACACTTTATCGTCATAGTTTCGATACAATTTTAAGAAGGTGCCTCACTCATGAGGAGGCCAAAAAGGTTTTAAATGATTGTCATGTTGGGGCTTGTGGTGGACACTTGTCTGGATATTCTACCACGCAGAAGATACTCTGTGTCGATTACTTTTGGCATACCATATTTCGCGACTGCATCCTCGCAGTCAGGAGTTGTCATGCGTGCCAGATATTTGATTGTAAAATCTGCAAACCTCCACCACCAATGCATCTTGTTGTATTTGTAGGACCATTTTCGAAATGGGGCTTTGACTTCATGACCCATAACCCTCGTTCAGCCGGGAGGCATGATTATATTATTGTCGTAGTAGACTACTTTACCAAATGGGCTGAAGCGATGCCTACATTCAACAACACAGGACAAACAGCTGCATTTTTTTTCTTTAATCATGTCATTGCACGGTTTGGGGTCCCACAGGCTATATTCACAGATCATGGGAAGAATTTTCACAACCATATGATGACTGAATTGACTGCCAAGTTATGATTGTCACATGATAATTCTACTCCTTATTATCCACAATCAAATGGACAAGTTGAAGCCATCAACAAGATTCTTAAACGTATGCTTCAACGAATGATAGGAGTTTGTAAGAGAAACTGGCATTTGATCCTGTACTCAACCTTGTGGGTGTACCAAACCTTAGTGAGAAACGTAACTGGATTTACTCCTTTTCAATTGGTGTATGGTCTGGAAGCTATCTTGCCAATACAATGTGAAATATCGTCGTTAAAACTCGCAATCAACTTGTTACCTAACACCTCAGATGAAGAAGCATGTCTTTTTAACCTCATCCATCTTGATGAAACGCATCATGTAGCCCAATTGGCCAATAAAGTGCATAAGAGACGTATAAAGGCGCAATACAACAAAAATGTCCAGCCTCACATTTTCTCAGAGGGCGACTTGGTCCTTCTTTATGATCAAGAAGCTGATGTAATAGGTACAGTGAAATTTGAGCCATTATGGCATGGCCCCTATATTTTCAAAAGAGTTCTTGCTAAGGGTGCCTACGAGTTGGTGGAATACAATGGAATTCTGTTGGCACAGCCCTAAAATGGGTTGTATATGAAACGTTACTATGCTTAATCATGAGCATAGTAATTTTTTGTATTATATTGCATATATATGCTGTTGATTTGCATTCAATATCTTAGTTTGTTTTTTAGAGTTTTCTTGATGTTAGTAATCCGCTTAACATTTCATCGCAGATGTGTGAATCTTTGGAAACATTTGTTGGATATGTTGATGGAGCTAGTCGTAGTACGCAGAATCTATCCTCTGCAACGTGGGCCATTTTCGCTCCAAATGGCCAGTTAGTGAGTTTTCAAGGGATTTGTATTGGTATATCGACAAACAATATCGATGAGTATAGCACGTTGATCAAACTTCTCTCTGATTCCATTTCATTTGGTATTAACTACATCATCATAAGGTTAGACTCACAACTTGTGGTATTACAACTTAATAGTTTTTATATTGTTATAAATCCAACATTGCATCGTTTGTTCCTAAGAGCTTGACTTTTGGAAAGACACTTTGATTTTATTAAATATCAACACATTTCCAGAAACTTGAATACATTGACTAATTCTTTAGCTAATCATGTTCTAGACAGACATTTGCAACACATGTAAAGAAACATTCACATAATTGAATAGGATTGCGCAATAAACATAGGAAAAAAGTGAAATCAAATAGATAGATAGTTATAAGTTTTTACAAAAATTTGTGCCCATGACACATTGGTCATTTGACCTCAAAATGTATGCAAAATGTCAAAAGTAAACTAGTGATTCTCATGGAAACATGCTATCGATCTAGCTATCCTGCATAGTAACTGTATCTAGTGGTTAGGAACGCCTATAGTGTGGTGATGCAGTCGCATGGGTAACTCTTCGATTCAGCAATCCAGAATCCCAAAGTTCAACCCCTCTATGTGTTGCCAAAGCTCAAACAGAGTCTCAACCATGTCTAGATCCTGAAGGACTGCTTTCCTGTTGTGTAACCAGCTCCAAAAAGAGAAGAAAAGAGATATCAACGCCTTAGAAATGAGCCACTTCGAGGGGGCAACCTCCAATACATTACATAAATGAACAATTCTTGGATGATACAATTTACAAAACCTACTTTCTATATATAGGAGTCCATGGGGCATAATGTAATCCTATTGGGCCACAATGTAATCCTAGCCGACCTAACAATAATAATTTAAGGGCACAATAATAACAAAATGGGGGTTACAAAGGTACAATAATAACAATAATGGGGGCTACAATAACATAATAAGGGGCTACACTATTAATATAGGGACTTAACATGCCCCTCTCCTTCAAACAAGTGTTGTCCTCAACGCTTGATTATTTCTTGATGCTTCTGTATAAAATTCTCATCCTCCCCTGTGAAATATTCTATAGGAAAGTTCTTCCACTTGCTGAGATACTCTGAAATTGATCGTACTTGTCGAGTTCTTGTTTCTATGACTGCTTCATAACTTCTTTCGATGTGATGTTGATCTTCTTGTTGTTTCATTAGATTCTGCACCAAAGTTGGGTTATCCTTTGAGAGTTTGAGAACTTGTTGTTGATGCTCGCTGTGATCTTCCACTAATTTATCATCCATATTAGCTATTATTTGATCCTTCAAACCATCCAACTTAGCCTCCATTTCTGCTTTTAAACCATCTATTTCATCTTCGGTTGCTCTTCGTAACATCGAAATTTGTTGCACTTGGTACCGTAATTTTGATATCTCATATTGCAATTCTTCCTCCTCATGCGTCATAGTATAGCTTTCTGAGGGCTTAATGGGTATGGAATTATTTTTTGGAGGCATAATAGAACCCATTACTAACAAAAATTCTTCAATATTCCCTTGGAACCAATTCAAATTGATTCTTCAAACAAGACTTATGCAATTCGGAAAAAACAATACACACATTTTTCTTGCTTTAAGGAGCTCGATATTAAAATTGAATTATCTCTGTAATTGAAAATCTTCGATATCTGAAATTCAGCCCTGTAGTAGCCCTCTGAAGCTTCTTTCAAATTCCATAGGTCTGACCTAATTTGGATTCTCCAAGACAAAGTTGTGTCCAATCTCCCACAATGACCTAATTCTGGACTGGTTCAGTAGAGCAAACTTGTAGGACTTGCCACGTGTCACTGTTTCGTCCTTTGTCTCTGAAATTGATAGCCAAGAAACTAAAGTCTGTGTACTTGCGACCACTTTTTACGGCACTCAAATCCACTGCCCAGAGAGAGAGTTATTGAACTTTTCCCATGATCACCTCTTTGAGATGAAATTCAGGAGCCTGAAAAAGCACTACCTTCCACAGATCATATCTCCAAAAATATTGCGAACAAAGCTCTGAAATTTTTTGACGAATTTCCTCAGGATTTCAGCTTCGCACCATATGAATTTCAGACTCTGAACCTTCTTACAAAAAACTTTATAGCGCAAATTCCATGACCTTTTTAGGAGCTTGAAAAAAGACCTAATCATACGTACGATATCTCTGAAAATATTGTGAACCAAGTTCTGAAATTTTGTGACGCTGTTCCTCATGATTATTTCTTCGCACTCTAAAAAATTTAGCTTCTGAACCTTCGTAGAAAAAATTTATAGCGAAAATGCCACGATGACCTATTTGGAGCAGTGAAACCCTAGAATCCAAAGGCTCTGATACCAAATGTTGTGAAACCAGCTCCAAAAATAGAAGAAAAGAGATATCAACGCCTTAGAAATGAGCCACTTCGAGGGGGCAACCTCCAATACATTACATAAATGAACAATTCTTGGATGATACAATTTACAAAACCTACTTTCTATATATAGGAGTCCATGGAGCATAATGTAATCCTATTGGGCCACAATGTAATCCTAGCCGACCTAACAATAATAATTTAAGGGCACAATAATAACAAAATGGGGGTTACAAGGGTACAATAATAGCAATAAGGGGGGCTACAATAACATAATAAGGGGCTACACTATTAATATAGGGACTTAACATTTCCTGACAACCCTCTATATTTGCTCATCTGCTCCATGCTCTGGTTCCTCCATCGGTTGAACTCGACAAACATCTGCATTACATTAAAAATTTAGTTTAGTCTTGGGAAAAAATAAAAATACAAAAACATTGTATAAGCCTTAGAAAAATAAAAAATAAAACATGGTCAAAACATCCTTACCTATTGTAGCCCACTGAGCGCCTTCTGGTAAAGCTAAGTCTGGATATCCTCAGAAATCGACGCTTGTGTTTGCATACTCATCGATGGTGATAACCTGTCGCTTGAACTAGGCGAAGAATGCAGTCGAGAACACAATGGAAGATTGGCCTGCATGCTTAGCTATTATTTATACCCATCTCTGCATCCTCATATCTCTAGGGTTAGACACACCCATTGTCACATGCCGAGGCTGCATGGAATCCGCTCTAAGGCAAATGAAATGAGGATTGAATAATAACTGGAGTTTTTCTTCCTTCCTCCCTTTGCCTTGTTCAGCTATTCTTTTATTTAAGAAAGTATAGCTTCAGACCAGTTGAAGACTGTTGGTTCCATGCACTCTAGTGCATACTGCACATATGATCTATTCGCTACATGTAGTGTAACGGTGCTGGAAAGCTTTGAGATCGTGCAAAGAATGATACTCAAAGGCAAATCACGAACATCACGGATGTTTATTTTCCCATCCTTGCTTGGCTCTACCCTTGGATAGAAATACTGCAAAACATAATCTCTCACAGTCTCTCCTCCGAGAGCAGACCCTGAGAGGGAAATAGGAAAGCCTCTCCTCGACAAACCTGTCAGAATATATACATCCTCCATTGTAATAGGAACCACTTTGTTCCTAATGTGAAATGCCTCGATAGATGGATCCCATGCTCGAACTAAGAACTCCAATAGTTCTATTTGTTGCCTCATTGTTGTCCAAGTAAATCCCCTCTACAGACAGAGATGATCCCTCTAGCCCTAGGTTGGGTCTAGCAACTACGGGAATATACTAACATCTACCTTCCTTGATTGTAAATGAAATTCAGAGCAAGGAAGATGACCTACCTTGTCCTGATGCTATGTTTTCGTCTTCTGTTGAAGCTTCTAGATCTATCGTTCTCCTCAAGTTCGATACATGTTGTTGCCAACGTTTGATTACCTATACAGACAGTCAAGACACCACGACAAACATAAAATAATTACAATCTATCTAACTGATCAAGGAATGCTAGAAATCTCATTATGGATGTAAACAAGAGTGGAAGATAAACATCAGATGCATTTTATTATGATAAAGACAAGGGGAGTTTACAACCAAGCCTTGATGTTGAGGCTCTCCTTTGGTAGGTCCATATCCAAGCACATTTGCAACACCCTCACACACAAATGTCTAATATCTCACTATGTTCCCAACACAGAAAAACAATCACACTTTGCACTACTCTCTCGAAGCTATAATTTCTTCTCCTTTCTATCATCACTAACTAAGGCTGTAGAGTTGAAGGAGGTATCCTTATATAAAAATGGAGGAGGAGGTTATGGGCCCTCAAATGATGGGAAAAGAGCTTATCCTTTGGATTATTTCCTATTTCTTGGGAAAAAGTAGCCCAAAGGTGAATTCCTCTACCATATCCTCAAAACAAACTTCCAGCTCAATGCCTTGCGAAGTTTATAATCACGGAAGCTTCCTTTCTATTTAAAAAACTTTCCAAAATAGGATCGGCACGAATTCGACATTAAGACAGAGCACCGATCGGCGCGGGCCTCAGTGTAAATCTCTGCTATCGGCGTGGATCAGACAATGAGAGAAATCATCGACCTTGAAAACCAGGTTTTTACAAATAATTTTTAGAAAAAATTGTAAAGGGAGATGAATTGGCAGACAAAATGTGGTTCAAGGGTATGTATTCCATGTTTGTAAAGTACACAAGGGTCACTATATGGTTCCTCCAATATCAAGGAACAGGGAGTACAGGGACGGTGACAAATTGCTATGTAACAGATGCCCCCTAAAATATGAAGTTCGAACATGAGTGAGGGGTGAAATGCTTTACAAGTACGTGCAAGGAACCAGACGTTGACGTCGGGATACCTGCAAATAAAGCATAGATACATATACATAACTGAAATCTCTGATTAAAATACATGAATCCATGGTATAGGCATAGTTATCCATCAAGAACAGGATGATGTGAATGGATCCTCGGCATGGACGCAGCCATCGGAATGAAGGGATCATATGAAGTAGATCCACGGCATGGGTGCAGCCATCCGTATAGAGAGGATCAAAATGAGAGACCCCACAGTATGATCGCAGCCATCTGTCTAAAGAATCATGTATATAATCATGAATGACTCATCACTCCTTGCAACCTGGACTTTTGTGATCGAAGCCTAGGGTCTTGCGCTCCAACAACACCCAATCAAATTATAAATTCCAACATGTGAATAGACGTGTTGAAGTCAAACATGCTATAAAATCACTTGATTACCGGTCAATGATGTGAACTGTTAAAAATTGAGAGATAAACCACCCGTTTTTGAGATTGCAACAAGATGATGAGCTTAGTGGAAAGAAGTCGCCTTCACTAAGTGGGCCCGCAGGCTATTTTTGGCACAAAGTCTATTTTTAGACTATGTCTACTTTTAGACATATGGATCATGTTCTATGAGTTGCAGGATGCTATTTGTGGATGGTTTGTCAAGTCGGGAAAAATAGATGGACTTCTATTTTTAGACATACTAGGCGGAATCTATTTTTAGATTGCCAGTCTAAAAATAGATATGTCTAATATTATTAGCTCTTAATAATATTTGGACTCTAAACATTATCTTATCTTCTTGGAGCACTTCAGTTAAGTGCACAGATGTGGCACATGCAGCTGACAGAAGGAATTACGCTATTCTTGAGGGTTAAGTGGAGCTATTGCATGGAGACTTTAGTTAGAACTCATGTGACAAAGTTTGGTGGAGTTGATTGAGGAAGTTAGTGGAGTTGTATTCAGTTTAACTCAGTTAAACATAGTTGAGCTAGTTGTATCTAGTCTAACTGATTGATACACTAGTGAGAGTGGTGTGAATTAATTATTAATTAATCCACTAATTATTAACTCATAAATCAACTAAAGAATACATCAGTTAACTTCAGTGCATGGACAGTTTCAGTGGAGACCAGTGAAGAGGTAGGTGAAAGAGCAAGTGTGACTATCAGTTGTGACCATATTGGTGCATGAGTTTGCACCACAGATTAATGGAGATGCCAATGAGGATTGTGTAGTGCATACCAGAGGGATTCAAACTCAGATTGGGCTATTATTCATCTTGGATTGCGCAGTAGAGGCAGGCTAACAGGTGGAGCAGATTGGAGCATGTGTTTTCTAAATCTGAGCTTGTGTAGTGTGTAACAATTGGAGATTGTGCTGAGAGCTTGTGAGGAGTTTGTGCAATGATTGTTACATGATCTCTATCATTATAATATACAGATAGTTGGGGGTTTTTCAGCTTTAAGCTTTCCCATAAATATTGTGTTTATATGTGTGATTGTTTATGGTTTTGATGTGCGCATGTGATTGTTCATATTTCCGCAAATTGATGATCAATAGTAGAAGAGGTTATGTATTATGCATGAAGCTCAAATAGTGTGTGATCAGGATAATCTCGGTGAATAATTTAACAGTTATTCAAATTTCTACACCCGTAATGTCAATGGTTGTAAAGGTACTACTATTACGATCCATGAGATGTGAATAAATATCTAAAGTCGAACACCCGTGAAATCACATGATCGAAGGCCAATGATGTGAAACTGTCATCGAATGCAAAGAACTCGCCATTAGGGCATGCAAGCTCTAAGGTACCAGAAAGGAGTCTCTAGATCGACTTCCTGGATGATGAGCTGAAGTCGACAGGAAGCGATCCGTCAAAGGAGGGTCATAATGAATCCCACATCATCGACACGAAACAGAGAAGTTAATATGAGTGTGAATCAAGACTGAAACAAAGGATCAGGAATGTACAAACTGTAGAAGGATTTTCTCTTGAACATATCAGCTACACGACTCTGGAATTTGGCAGCATTTGACTCAAATAGGATCAGAGGTCATGTTGAAAAAATTGGTAATCGAATGAGAGGCAAACAGATTTTCCAAACCCATGGAGGAAAAGTGACAGAGTGAAGATATCCCAACCCGACACAAACTACAGACAACTGTCATGTTCAAGAGTGACATACTACCGACACAACTGACGAACAACTTCCATTTTCCCCCACCATTTATGGTGAGTACCTCTTTATTTTAACACAAGCTTGAAGAGGATAGCATATGCTTATCATATAAGTTTTTTCTTCGGACAAATCCATCCTAGTACATTTTACGAGCCCTAGGAAGGAGGAAGGAAGTTACGTCATGATGATTATTTCCGATGTCATCAAGGTTTAACGAGTCTGACAAAGGAAGAACTCGACATATTTTCATGTTTAGAGAGTTTGAAAAAGAAGTGGAAAAGAAAACTCCAGCAGCTCCCTTTTCGTAAATAGTCCCTCAGATCTGAAAAGGTAGAAAATTGTGTCTGAGAGAACCTCTTAGTCGTGATAGGCTAAGGTATTATTTTTTCGTAAATAATCTATCCCGGACCAAAAAAGGGTAGATATCGTTTCACAGCCATTTAACGAGTTCAAAACGACAAGAGTCTTGGCAATATTTTCAGTTTTAGAGAGTAAAAAAAGAGCTGAAAGTTGACTCCTCCTGGAGGAATGAGTGGTATTAAGGGTAGAAACTGGTTCCGGTGATGGTGGAATTGCTCAAAACAAGTAAATATCAAGAGGTTGGCTAACAAGACCACTCATTACAGCGGTTCCTCAAGAATGGGTAAAATAATCAAGTTAAAGTGTATGATCAGTCGAGCAGATGATGATGGTGGAATGAGAAAACCAAGGTCGATCTGGAAAAATAGGCTAATAAAATGGAAATCACGAGAGGTAAAATGAAAATGGTTTCATTTTTACACAAGCTTGAAATCAGGAAACTCTGCTTGAAAAAGTGGGCATGCCCCCAGCATGGTGACTCAATTCGAGGTACATGCCTCCAAAGATTTGGTCCATATGAAAGGCAGATGGAGTGAACGTTCAAATTACGAGATCAAGAGAAAGACTCGACTGGGATTTTATGAGATCGGATCAAAGACTCGAATTGAACAGGAACATGTTTCATTATTTTAACGAGGTTGACACATTAAAAGAACTATCCTCATGACCTAATTCATTTTTTAACGAGGTTGACATAGAAGACGAACCATCCTCATAACATATTGTTTCATTTTTTAACGAGCTTGAGACAAGAAAACGAACCGTGCTCCGACGATCTTGTTTCATTTTTTAAGGAGCTTGACAAAAGAAAACAAACTGTGTTCCGATGACCTCATCATGTTGAATAAGAATTCATGGCTTTCAAGACGTTCTCATTAGATGGGAGAACAACATCTCAGAAATCAGGACCCAATGCCCCCAGCAAACGATGTACAATGGCACTATCATTGAATGCAGGCATGGGATAGGTACCCACATGATTAACCTACAACAGGGAAGATATAATCGGTGGATAAAGATCTGTCGGGGATGATGGTGGACCAGTTGCCACCTTAGGATCAAAGAACGAAAGCTGATCAATGGTCACGATCTGACCTTTATGGTGAAAACAGATCACATGAAAGAGGGAAGAGACAAGTGCACCCATGGCATAAGCATAGTCGCGCCCCAAGATTAAATTTAAATCCAAAGGGCATGGAACAACCATCATGTCTATATAGACATTTTTCCCTCCCAAAGTAATAGGCCACTTTGGAAGGATCCCTAACAGTTGACTGGTTCCTCTGTTAGAGGCCAACAGATTCTGTGTAACAGGCACAAGCAGTGGAGAACCAAAAGCTTGCCAAGTAGTTGAAGACAGAACACTAATAGATGTGCCTTCATCTATAATCATGTTAGGTATGACCTATCGAAGGCTTGTACCATGATCTCAAAAGGCACATAAGAAGGAAGGCGATATCCCTCAAATCGACTCCAATCAAAGGAAGCGACCAAACTACTTCGAGGGGGTACCATTGAACTGAGATGGTAATCCCCTAGTGTTACCGAAGTAAGAAGAGCATCCTCCTGGACCACAGACATAGGAGCAGGAAGAGCAACTTCTTGAACTACAGGGACGGGATAATATTTCTTAAATTCTGAGGAATCTGAAGAAACAAGAAGAACGTGAGAGGGATGAGATCCACTCTTGACAGAAAAGACCTGATGAACCATGGGCAGGATCAGATCAACCGATTCCATGACCAATGGTTTTTTGGGAATGGATTCATGGATTTGAATTTCCGAGAAAATGGGATCGACCAAGGATGACTCTTGACCGATCGTTGAATCAACTAGCGGAGGACTTAAAGAAATCTTCTAGTAACCAACCGGAAGGCAGGGTGCAGAAACAGTAGGGTTTTCCAATAGTATCGTGGCTTCATCCATGTACAGACAAATGTGAATGGGATGATTCCCTTCACACAACTTACAGGGATTCGTGATCTTACACTGTTTCTTACGAGTCTTATCATTACTATTCGAAGATGTGCCACCAATATGACTTCCAGAAGCTAAAGGAAACGACGGACGGCCATCAAACCATGCTTCAAGTACCTTGGGAATGCCAAGGAATTCTCGAAGAAAGTGGTCACCTTTGCACAAAATGCAAGGGAATTTGACTTTCCGTGGAAGGTTGGATGATTTATCAAGGGAAGGTTTCTTAGGCACAATAGCCGCAGAGTTAGCCTCTCGCTTATCAAAATTCTTCTTCTTCTTCTTCTTAGCCACCTAGTTACTAGAATCTATACTTTCACCAGGCAAAGTAGAAGAGGACGACGAAGAAACAGGCGAAGAAGGGGAGAGGTCCACCTTATAATAAACATGATGTTGTTCAGGTGGAGGGGAAGGTTGTACAGTGGGTAGAACACTTGAGACCATAGAGGTCGAGAATAACCAAATAGGAAACCCAACAGTTAACCCCAGAAGGGACAATATTGCCATATAAGGAGCACTAACATTCCCAAAAGTAGGAAAAGGACTAGGATTCCCTTCAGAGGGGATTCCTTGGTTGGAAAACTTCAGAAAGTTTCCATTGGAAACAATCGTAAACAAAACGCTAAGGAAGATAAATTTAACAAGGAATATTTCGTGGACAGTTAATTTTTTAAGACATTGAAACAAAACTCTGTCGTTTCATATTTTAAGAGTCGAGAAACAGGCAATAGGTGACTCTATCACTTTCAGGTTGAAACGAGCGTGAAAGAACAAGCGCTCGATGATCTTTTCACTTTTTAGAGATTTAGTAAAGATCAAAAATGACTACTCAAGGTATCTATAAAAGAGAGTGTACCAAGCTCCCGTGAACTGCAATATACACCTTGGTGATAAAATGAAAGAGAAATGACCAAGGACTTAATGTACGTGCAGGTAATCTCCCAGAATGTTGTGTTCGGTGTATCACGGTTACAAGGCGGCAGACTCGACTTCCTATGGATAAAACATTGCAACCTATGAGGGTCTCCCTTTATATACATGATGGTATGGGGATCACAAGTTTATATTAGCGTTGTCTAAAGCCAGATGGTGAACGACAGCTACTAGGTTTAAAGACACCAGAACACATCTCTAGCCTAGACCACTAAAATGTTTGCGTTAGGTTCCAATGCTTCCTTAGGTTGATTAAATAAATTTTAAGGCTGATCTTGAATTATGTCTCAGTTTCAAGGCCCTATAAAATGTCATCTGACAATCTCCTATATGTAGCTATATGGGAAAAGAAATCTTTCAATTCGATGAATTTTATCTAGTTAAGGGAAGAGTTTCAAACAATGATGCAACAAACAGTAATACTGCAAACGAAAAATTTTCCAAACTAGATGACTTTCACTATCCAAAAGTAATCTAAAACATTCGACGATGCGAATTATGCAATGTAATCTATGCAAAATCTTCTTTTTGAAAACTATGAAATTGTAATCTATGAACAATTTCCTTTTTTTTTTTAAGAATCAGAATGCACTCAATGCATTTTTCGATGAAATGAGAATCTACTTAATGCATGTTTGTAATGAAAGAGAATGCACTCAATGTGATTTTTAGCTTTCAATCATTAAACAATGTAATCTAAGTTCAATGATGGATCTCAAAAAAAAAACTTTTCAATGCACTGTGATCTAATGCATTTTAGTGAAAAGCAAACTATGAGACAAAAACTAAATGAACGCAAATTTCCTTAATGGAAGGATGAATGCAAAAGGGATGCAAACAAACACTAAGAATGTAATCATTGTTTTAAACACTTTGTAACGAAATTCCTCAAAAGGCTACAAGACATATGAGTTCAAGCAAAAGAGGACTTCCAAAGTGTGGGCTCAAAACAAGGCATTCATTCCCCTTTACATGAAGAAATCATAGAAAGAATACTTTTCAGGTGAACAACGAGCAATGTAATTTATGCTCACAAGTGAACAAGCGGACCAAATGAACTTGGACAGACACTTGAAACTTGAACACTCAATCAACCAAAAAGCAAAAGGAAATCAACTAGAGATGGCTTACCAAGCAAGGATACTGACTCAATCAGCAGGGCGATGTCCCGCAAATCACGCAACCAAGAAATTGATGCACGATCTTAGGAAAAACTAGGATGTAAGGAATGCACGTCCAAACAGGAAAAACAACCAACAAAAAAAACCAACAAGCCAATCAAACCCACTTGAGTGAAGGGGAGATTATGTAAATCATACGGAGAAAAATACCGGAAGGGAAAGGCACACTGGTGAAGGACTTAGGGAAAAAACCTTAATTTTTCACACACCCTGAAATTGGCATGACTTTTGTGGGTGAAACTAGTGCCAACTGGCGCAACTTGCTAACTGACAACTAGCACTAATGGCCAATTGGCGCGATTTCCTAACTAACAACTAGCGCCAATGGCCAATTGGCTTGGTTTGCTAACTGAAAACTAGCGCCAATCAGCACGACTGTCAGAAAAATAAAAGCGCCAATTCCTGAAAAAGAATAAACAAAGAATTTCTCTTAACCAAGACCAGACTCACCACTTCAAGAAAAAACTAAAAGATCATAATTGATGAAAAACATAGGAACAAACAGGGAAAAGGTTGTTCGACTAAACTCATTGAATGACTAAGACCTCAAAGAGTGACAAACTCAAAGGAAACTCCCTAGTGGAGTCACCAATTTGTTGTCCAGGTAAATCCCCTCTGTGGATAGAGGTGATCTCTCTAGCCCTAGGGTGGGTCTAGCAACTACGGGAACATACTAACATCTGCCTTACTAGATTGTAAATGAAATTCAGAGCAAGGAAAATGACCTACCTTGTCCTGATGTTATGTTGTCATCTTCTGTTGAGGCTTCTTGATCTATCACTCTCCTCAAGTTCGATACACATTGTTGCCAACGTTCGATTACCTGTACAGACAGTCAAGACACCACGACAAGCGTAAAACCACGACAAACATAAAACAATTACAATCTATCTAACTAATCAAGGAATGCTAGAAATCTCGTTATGGATGTAAACAAGAGTGGAAGTTAAACATTAGATGCATTTTATTATGATAAAGACAAGGGGAGTTTACAACCAAGCCTTGATGTTGAGGCTCTCCTTCGGTAGGTCTGTATCCAAGCACGTTTGCAACACCCTCACACACAAAGGTCTAAGATCTCACTATGTTCCCATCACAAAAAAACAATCACACTCTACACTAGTCTCCCGAAGCTATAATTTCTTCTCCTTTCTATCATCACTAACTAAGGTTGTAGAGCTGAAGGAGGTCTCCTTATATAACAATGGAGGAGGAGGTTATGGGCCCTTAAATGATGGGAAAAGAGCTTATCCTTTGGAGTGTTTCCTATTTCTTAGGAACAAGAAGCCCAAAGGGGAATTCCTTGGCCATATCCTCAAAACAAACTTACAGCTTGTCGCATCGCGAAGCTTCTAATCGCAGAAGCTTCCTTTCTATTTAAAAAACTTTCCAAAACAAGATCGGTGCGGGTCTGACATTAAGACAGAGCACCGATCAGCACGGGCCTCAGTGTAAATCTCTGTTATCGGTGCGGCTGAGACATTGAGGGAAATCGTCGACCTTGAAAACCAGGTTTTTACAAGGAATTTTTAGAAAAATTGTAAAGGGAGATGAATTGGCAGACAAAATTTGGTTCAGGGGTATGTATTCCATGTTTGGAAAGTCAACAAGGGTCACTGTATGGGTCCTCCAAGATCAAGGAACAGGAAGTACAGGACGGTGACAAATTGTTGTGTAACAGATGCCCCCTAAAGTATGAAGTCCGAACATGAGTGAGGGGTGAAATGCTTTACAAGTATGTACAAGGAACCAGACGTTGTCATCGGGGGACCTGCAAATCAAGCATAGATACATATACATAACTGAAATCTCTAATGAAAATACATGAATCCATGGTATAGGCGCAGTTATCCATCAAGAACAGGATCATTTGAATGGATCCTCGGCATGGACGCAGCCATCCGAATGAAGGGATCATATGAAATAGATCCACGGCATAGGCGCAGCCATCTGTATAGAGAGGATCAAAATGAGATAACCCACGGTATGATCGCAGCCATCCATCTAAATAATCATGTATATAATCATGAATGACTCATCACTCCTCACAACCTGGACTTTTGTGATCAAAGCCCAGGGTCTTGCGCTCCAACACCACCCGATCAAAGTAAAAATTCCAACATGTGAATAGATGTGTTAAAGTCGAACATGCTAGAAAATCACTTGATTACCAGTCAATGATGTGAACCGTTAACAAGTATGAGAGAAGCCACCCATAATGTCAATGGCTCTCAAGGTACTACTAGTACAATCCATGAGATGTGAATAAATATCTGAAGTCGAACACCCGTGAAATCACCCGATCGAAGGCCAATGATGTGAACATGTCGTTGAATGCAAAGAACTTTCCATTAAGGCGTGCAAGCTCTAAGGTACCAGAAAGGAGTCTCTAGATCGACTTCCTGTATAATGAGTTGAAGTTGACGGGAAGTGATCCATTGAAGGAGGTTCATAAGTGATCAAAAGTGATGGCTTATATCATAAGTGATCAAAAAAATCACTCAAATCATCCTATATATGCAAAGTAGAAAGAGTTAGGGTCATCCATTTTACACCTTGCTACTGATGACAGCAATTGTCAAGCAGAAATAAGTAAAAAAACAACATTTGCAAGTCATGAAAGAGTAGAATTTAGAAGCTGGGAAGATCTGGAAATTGTATTTTGATGGAGCCTCATCAAGAGAGGGACCAGTGGCTGGTGTAGTTATTATTTATCCCACTCAGCATGTAGTGACTTTATCATACAAGTTACAATTTTTCACTACTAATAACACTGTTGAGTATGAAGCACTTATCTTGGGAATGAAGGTAGCAAAAGATTTGGGAGCTAAACAGTTAATTATTTTTGGTGATTCAGAGTTGGTGGTACAGCAAGTGAGAGATAATTATCAAGTGAAAATTTCAAAATTGAAGAATTACAAAAATGAAGTGTGGGATTTAATTGAACATTATTTTTCAGCATTTACTTTGAATTTTGTTTCCAGATAAGAAAATGAAATGCCAGATTCACTTTTCATTGCTACTAGTAATTTTAAGGTTCTTCTTGATGTTAAAGCGACATATGATGTTCAGATTAAAAACAGACCTTCCATTCCTTACAATATCAAATACTTGCAAGTATTTGAAGATGATAAATAAATTCATAAATTCTTGGAATGTGTAGAGGAGTTTTCAGACATTCAGATTGATAATGAACAAGGCACAGCTGAAATTTAGAACAACAAGCCATTCAAAAAGATATAGCTGGAAAAGATATTATTGATCTAAAAACCAACTTCATTCCTAAAGGTTGGTTCCTTTGGATAGGTTGTTTGACAATAATGATGTCTTTTTAAAGCCTGATAGTAAGACAGATGAATAGAGTACAACTGACTGCAATATTGGTACAGAAAATCAGCCTAGATATGTTAAAGTTACTAAATTTCTTCCTCAAGAAACTAGAACTAAATATGTCAAGTTGCTTAAGAAGTATGTCGACATTTTTTCTTGGTCCTACAATGATTTGAAGACATATGACAGAAGTATAATGGAGCATAAAATCCCTCTTAAATCAGAAGCAAAGCCTGTAGCACAGAAGATAAGACATATTAATCCTATGTTGATCCCTACCATTGAAAAAGAAATCAAAAAAATGTGGGAAGCCAAAATAATTTTTCCTTTAATATTTTCCAATTAGGTAGCTAATATAGTCTCAGTTCAAAAGAATAATGGTGAAATTAGAATTTGTGTTGATTTTCGCAATTTGAACCGGTGTTCGCTGAAGGATAACTATCCTTTACCCAAAATGGATCATATTTTGCAGAAGGTTGTAGACTCAAAGAGGTTGTCAATGATAGATGGATTTTCATGATACAATCAAATTTCAGTTGACAAAAAAGATAGGGATAAAACAGCTTTCACTACACCCTGGGGAAATTTTATGTACAATAAGATGCCTTTTGGTTTAATGAATGCAGGTGCAACATTTTAGCGGGTAATGGACATTTCCTTTACAGGGGAAAAGGACAGATTTGTAGTCATTTATTTGGATGACATAACAGTCTTTTCAAAATATGATCGGGATCATTTAAAACATTTGCAACAAGTGTTTGATAAGTGCAGAAAATTTGGTTTGTCTTTAAACCCAAAGAAATAATCCTTTGTTGTTCAAGAAGGAAAAATATTGGGGCATATAGTGGAAAAAAATGGTATTTGCATTGACCCAGGGAGAGTTGAAGCTATACAGAAAATTGGTTTACCCAGAAATAAGAAAGAGTTACATTCATTTTTGGGTAAAATTATTTTTCTGAGGTGTTTTGTTCTAAACTTCGCAAAATTAATTCAACATATAAATTTGTTGTTGAAGAAATATGCAGAGTTAAGGTGGCAAGATGAAGCTTAAAACTCTTTCTTAGCAATCAAATCTACCTTGAATGAATCCCCAGTGTTGATCAACCCTGATTTTGAGAAGGATTTTCTGACTTTTTCATATGCTTCTGAGGAAACTATTGCAACAGTTCTACTTCAAAAGAACGGGGAAAGATTGGAGCGGAAAATTTCTTTTTTCAGCCATGCATTAAGAGATGTTTAGTTAAAGTATATCTTGGTTGAAAAACTAGCATATGCATTGGTAAAGGATTTGAAGTGTTTTCGATTTTATGTTTTGCATTCTAAAGTCATTTATTTTGTGCCAAATATTGTTGTCAAGGATGTATTGTTGCAACCAAACATAGATGGAAGGAGGGTAAGATAGTTAACAACAATTTTGGAATTTGACATTGAAATCAGACCTACTAAGTTGATAAAGGGACGGGGCTTATCCCTCTAGATGGCAGAATCAAATTTCAAAGCTCTAAATCTAAACATGGAGGTAGCTAAAGAAACAGATAAAGAAGGTATACATGATTATCTTGAACTCTTCTATTCCATTTGGTACAAGGACATAGTGTACTTTTTATTAAATCTCTGTTGTCCTCTAGAAATGGAAAAATCAAAAAGAAGGGATTTTAAACTGAAGGTTGTCGAGTATTGCATAATGGAAAATCATCTTGATTGGAAATACCATGTAGGAGTTTTGTTGAGATGTGTAGAGGAAGTTGAAGATTAGAAAGTTATGTCAGAGATACATGCCGGGGTGCGTGGTGGACATTTATATTGGAAAGCTACCACAAATAAAATTCTAAGAGCTGGCAATTATTAGCCAACACTTTTCTCTTATGTTTTTGCTAAAGTCAGAGCTTGCACTGAGTGCCAAAAGTTTGTCGGTAAGAAGAACCTACTCCCACTACCTCTCATTCCCATTTGAGCAAATGCTCCTTTCCAGCAGTGGGGGCTAGACTTCATTGGTGAGATTCATCCACCATCATCGGGGCAGCATAGGTGGATTCTTACAGCCACAGACTATTTCACCAAGTGGATTGAGGCCATTCCAACCAGAAATGCCACTAACATGATAATAATTAAATTTTTGTTGGAAAATATTATGTCTAGATTTGGTTTCCCTCAAAAGTTGGTAACTAAAAATGAAATGGCTTTTAAATCTGCCAAGATGAACAATTTATGTCAGAAGTATGACATTGATTTGACTCATTCTACACCTTATTATCCCCAAGGTAATGGGTTAGTTGAGTCATCAAACAATATCCTGGTAAGAATAATAAAGAAGATGATGACAGAAAACAAAAGAAATTGGGACACTCAGCTAGTTCATGCTCTTTGGACAGACAGGGTGAGTAAAAAAAGATCAATTGGAGTTACTCGCTTTCAACTTGTTTATGGTGCTGATGTTGTGATTCCATTATAGTTATCCCTTCTTCTTATGAAATTTTTACAAGATGAAACTGATCATTCAAATCCCATTCAGAGAAGGATGCTACAACTGATAGAAGATCATCAAATCTGGGAATCCCTGATGGACAAAGCACATAAATATAAAGCCAAAGTAAAATATGTCTTTGACAAAAGAGAAAAACAACAAGTATTCCAAGAAGATGATTTGGTATTGCATTGGGATGCAAGAAGAGAATACCATGGAAAGCATCGTAAGTTTGACAACTTGTGGTTTGGGCCATTCAAAATTGCTCAAGTTCAGGAAAATAACACATTTCTACTGAAGCATTTAGATGATAATCAATTAGCTAGAGGTCCAGTCAATGGTCATTATCTCAAAAAGTTCTTTTTTTGTTGAATTAGTGAGTATTTCAATTGTAAATATATGGAGGGCTACTTCAATAGAACTCCATGCCCAATGGTATTTGTGTATGTAAATAGAGTCAATTTTCAGTTCAGTCAATAAAAGTCAGTTCTTGTCATTAGCTTCTGAAATTTAAAATTCCTGATAGTTTAAGGCACCGAATCTACAGTCCTTGAAGCCTCACAGGGAGGACTTCATCCCCAATAGGAGCCACTGTTAGCACTGCAATTTTTCAAAAAAATTCAAATTTTGGCCATCATTGTAAGTTGTGTCTTTGATCCTCTCTTGTCTCCTAAACTATGGTTGAAGGCCCTGGAGGGTTAAAATTTATTAGTTTTTATCATTTTTTTGACCAAAATCCAAAAGGATTTTGAGTCAAATAGTTTGTTTATGTCATAGAGTTATTAGGGTGAATTTTATTTTAATAAGTCTTTTAACTGCTTTGAGTAGTTAAGGTCATGGGTTTAGCTTGAGAAATCTTATTCATCCACCATGATATTTCTATCCAAGGTTAAATACAAAATCTCAAAGTCATAAGTTGTGTTAGGAATAACACAGGAATAGCTACTTTTCCTAGAAAGGCAGTTATTTTCTTCACAATATATGGTTTTATAAGCAACACAGGAATAGTTGCCTTTTTCAAAAAAGTAGCCATTTCCTGCAAAATTTGAACAAGGAGATAAAATAAACATTACTTAGGTGAAAATACACTGCTCTTTGAATATTGAAGGTCTGCTAAAACAAGAGGTATTACTTTGAAAAGGTGGCTATTTCTAATTGGAGGATTCATCAAAAGGAGGTCAGTTATTTTATTTTCTAATACTAGTCAAATCTAATGCTACTCATTAAAGTGAAATGTATTAAAGTTGAAGTGCGAGTAACTATTAGTTAATAATGTGATGGAGTGAAAGGTTCAGTGGAATGAGTTGGCAGCAAAATTTAAATCATTTTGGTTTCGTCTCATTCCCTCTCACCGTGATTTAGGGCATGCAGAGCTCTGTTCCCATTTACCCTCGTGAAAGTTACAACAAATTATTGTTATCTTCCATCAAAACAGTTTATTACCTTGTGCCAGTAGTTAGGGCTTCGTGGAGGGTTATTGTTCCTTGTCTTACAGGTGTGCATTAGTGGTTAGGTTAATTGTTAACAAGATGGGTAAGGGAGGTAAGGTGAACCGTTCAGAACTGGCCAATACTCGTTTTGTTGGCCATCATGCTAATCCTTAGTTCCAAGCAGCAGGGTGGTATCAGTTTTTAAAGAATTTTTCAGGTGAAAATGTGGCAGTGGCTCAGGCATTTTCTGAGACATTTGATGGAGAACAGGTCAATTTGGGGTCTTGAACCTTCAGGATCACAGAGACAATCATTGCAAGGGCTACCCAGACATCAGCTACATGTGAGTCTTGGTAAAAGAAGAAAACTCTGCTTAAAGTTGATTCAAATCCATATCTAAAGCCTGAACATGAAAATATTGGTTGGACCCCTATGCCTATTCATATTTCGTATTTTAGGCCTGAGTGGAAAGATGTTATTACCACTGTGCAGCATTATATAACCTGTGAGGGTAGGTTTTCTACTATGAATAAATACTATTTGAGGTTTCTAGCTCACATCTCGGGCTCTAAACATATGAATATACCTTTTTTCCTTCATAACTCTATGTTTTCAATTTCCTAAAAAATATAGAGAACCCCATAATATTCTCTTCACAATCTCTATCACGGAGGTTTGATTAAAATATTGGTGGTTTATCATCTGAGAAATAAGAGAACCACATGGGAAAAAATTTTAGCAAATGAGGGATTTAGCAGTATTAGCTCAAGGAGAAGGGTAGGAAGGCCTAGAAGGCTCAAGACTCAATAGCAATAGTCAAGCACTACACCTACATTGACCCCTTCACAAGATGTTCCATATTCTACACCATCTAGCAGACAGAGAAGGAACTTATCTAGGAGATTTAGAGTTCAAACCACCACTCCTACACCAACCATCAATCCTATACCTACAGTGCAACCAACCAAGGAATTTTACACTATAAGACCACCTAAGGATGCACAGACCTTGGATTCTTTCAGGTAGGAGCATGTAATAAAACTCAAACAAAAAGCTACCATGTATAACAAAAATACTATGTCTAATAGCAAGGAAGAGGTATCTTCCTCTTCAAAGCGTAAACGCATGAGAAAACTTATTTTGATAAAGGGACCTTTAGTGGAATTCAGCCCTAAAACCTTGACACCAAGCCCTGTTATAGAGGCTAGACGGGAGAATCAAGAAAACAATGACACTCTGGCACCAGAGGAGCCTACACTTGCACAAGTATTTTCCTCACACAAAAAGGGGAAAAGCAAAGTTTCAAATACCACTATAGTAGAATAACCTACTATAGCTTAGCTTTACTCATCTATCATTTCTTCAGCCAAAGGGAAGAAGAAATCTATAATCCACTCATACTCATATTTTGAGGAGGTTAGAAGTGAAACAGAGTTTATTGAGTTAGAGTTTGAAGAAGGGCAGTCAAGCAGAGTTATACATGGGATAAGGAGGCCTTAATACATTCCAAATTCATACATTCAAAGGCCTCACACCAAACCAAAGAACAAGCTCTGACTAGAAATTAAACTCATAGCCAACCCTACTCTCTGAGATGAAATAATAAACATAAATGAAAGCCCAGAAAATGAACCAAGGAAGAAGATGACTCAGAAGAAAAAGAAAGTTTAGAAGATAAAGACAAACAAGAAGGTCACCAAGGCATAAAATATTAGGATTTTTTCCTCTATACTAGATATTTGATGATTGAATGTACAAAACCATGAAAAAAAAAATCATATCATTTTTGGCTTATACACAGTGTTTTCAGAAATAGTTACCCTTTTCACAAAAGTAGCTATTATTTTCGGATTTTGTATAAGAAGGAGAAAAGGTTTCTTTTTTGTTTTGGTTTCAAAAGAATGACACTAAATGATGATAAAGTGAATGCAGCCTCAATTGTAATGGTCTTTTGCCAAGTTTCATCCAATCAAGCTATCTTCCAAATGTCATTTTAGTTGGTTACTCCTACACTTTTGCAGATAAGGGTCCAGGTGTCCTTTTCAACTGCCAGTTACACTTTTTGTGGAGGCAGATTTTCTAGAAAACGAGGAGCACTCAGCCACCTCAACTCAGCCATTCCAAGCTCCATACTATCATATTCCGTCTTCAATTGTATTTCAATCTAATTTTTATTATGTTTAAGATAAGATCTACTATATGTAGAAGATTGTAGTAAAGTCTCTAAAACATAATTGCACTTTTTATGGAGGCTTTAACAGAAATCATTTTTTGTATATATACTATGTAAATTAAGGAAGAAGGGGTTTTTTGGTTGTCTATTTAATTGCATATTGTGTTGTACATTTTTTAATATATAATATATCCATAGGCACTCTTGAGGACTCACAAATTGTATGGTGTGTGTATTGTTTATCTCCTTATGTGCTTCCATAATTTACAGTTTCATTCTATATTATGATTTACATGGTTCTATCTCATGTTTTATCAGTCTTGTGAACTTCCAAAGATATATTGAGTTGTTTTTGTAAGTCTTGTTCCAAGATTTCCTGATTCAGTATGAATTGAAGATTGTTCATAAGCATTTCTTGGGGTTGAATTAAATCATGTCTCATATTCTTATAAGTATTTTGGTCTAGCATGCATGATTAATCTGTTTTTGTAAGTCTTGATTTATCAAGCATTCCTAATTCATGAGGTCATGTTAGTTGGAAGCATTCTATGTAATGGGATTCTTAAAATGTAGAGTGGGACTTTTGTAAGTCCTTAAAAGAATTCTTTCACTATAAATTTCAAGTCTAGAATTTGTGTCACCCTTTCCTCTTATCAGTGGGCTTCTGTTTTACATATCGATTGTTTATCTTCCATTCTTCTAACCATTAAGCTACAAACTCAACCTTGCTACCACATCATGCACTAGTGCCCTCATATGTGTGAGAGATTCTTATCTGCTCAAAACCCATTTCAATGTGTGTGAGTTTCAACCACTTTCCAAAAAACTCAATCAAATTAGAAGAAAATCCCTTGAGCTTAAGATGTGTCTGGTCAGGTTCTTGTCACAATCCAAGTGTTGATTCTAGCGCTAACAGATACCATGTAGAAAATCCACATAGATTCAACTGATATTTTAATATGCTAAAACAAAATGCTTGAATCTATCCTACAAATTGTGGAAACCAATTACGATCGCACAATCACATGAACAAGAAAGAGAAATAATTTCAATCACACAAAACAAAGATGTATTTGGGGAAATCCTCATCTAAAAATGTCGATATTTGTATATTGCATAAAATCAAGAATATGAAACAATACAATGCTTCTCTCAGGCTTGAGATCTCTCTGCACTATCTCTGACTGTGTCACCCTTATCCAAGCAATTTTGGTCCAATACTTAACCAATTCCTTGCCTCTTTCTGACCATCCTTTCTCACACATTCCTGAGGGAATTGAGTCCCTATTAATCAGGAAATCCCCATTAATTGATTTTGCAATACATCCAAGGAATCTTGTTGACCTCATGCATGACCTATACAATTTTCTAATTATACAACTGAAATTATACTTATCTTTAACTCCAATCTCAACTGGGTCTTCCTTAGAACTGGCATGCAACAACTATTTATAGTGAATTATCAGTTATCTGATTAATCATTACATGTGAATTAAATCAGATTTAATTCACTAGACCTCTCACTAGCTCATCCATCATCTATAACTAGTTAATCTAATTTTAACTCAAATAATTAAGTTAAACAATTGCAACTCAATATAAACTGCAACTGGACCCCTTACAACTTAGATTGAACTCTAAACTCCTCTAGTTTGACCCTGAAATCAAATTGACTGAGCTAAATAACCTTCCCAACTCAGTTAACTCATACAAGTTGTCATGTGATTTGGAATTACAATTTCCTTCTAATTTAATTAAGGGGAAATTAAATTAGAAGCCTCTTCTTGTTTCCAATTTCAACATAATGCACCAAAAACATTAACAATGTGCTTGATAGTACTATAAGATCATATTTTTTAACATATACGAAATTCCACTTAATGTATTACCAATGCACTAATGCATCAATAAATAAAAGCACCACACGGTCATGACTTTCGTTGTGTTATGTTACCCATAGATGCACATGTGTGTTATACTATATAACAAACCATTCTAGGGTTTATTTCAAAAGTGCATCAATGTGTTATGCTACAAAAAATTCCCCAATGTGTCTTACTATTTAGTGCACAAATGTAGGGTTAAAAAAAATTAACAAAACAAATTCACTATCACAATTCCTTCCATGCTTCCTATCTCTCTCACAAGCATCGATGCTCACTCTCTTTATACAACCTCCCTCTTTTCGATTCTCTACAATGTTGCTTCCTCAATTCAATAGTTTTCCGAATCAATTTGATTCATTTTCAAAATTTGGAAAACAATGAAATTTTTCATTTTTTATCTATGAGGCAACCATACCTCCTTGCGCCAAAAGAGCAAGTAAATTTGTTCTTACCTCCTTATTTTCAATTCCATAGAATTAAAATTTATAATTGGGCTTAAATTTATTTATTTATTTATTTTAAATAATCCATGCAATGCACTTCATTGGTTCAACTTCCATCAAATCCATCAACAATGTGTCATGTGGATTTACATGAAGCATCATCAATAGTGCATCATGCAGGACGTCACAACCACTATGTGTCATAAAACACAACCCACCACTTCATGTTAGGAAAAAAATTATCAAATACATAATAGTGTGCTCTTTGGAGCCCTAAAAAGGTTGGTGCATTATAAATAATAAACTGCATTGGTTCATTGCATCACATTTTTCCAGCATCATTACCATTGATGCACCAAATGACATGGAGCATTGTAACAATAATAATGCTTGGTGTGTGACATAATACCCCATAGGTGGTGAAAATTACCTTTATATAAAAACATGCACCTAAGGATTTAGGCTAGACACTTTCTTTTCTTTTTTAAAAATAACATTTTGGTGTACTTGGTGCTTAAGTAACATTAATGCACCAAATAACATGAAGCATTGTTCCCCTGGATGCGGGTGACAGAACTGACACTATTAACAATCATATCTCACACACCCCAGAGGATGGATATCTTCTGTGCAGAGCCTCACCTGCTGCGAATCCTCAAACCGTTGGCCATCTGCACGAGACTAACAGAAGCAGGTACGATGATGAGATGTTGGGAACTGTGTCATGTTGTCCAGGGCACCCTTCCACATCTATCACCATAAATTCTTATCATGGTTAACCCGTATAGTAGCCATCCCCCTTCCCTTGAACTTGCTCAGGTGATCTATCATGGCACATAGCTGCGTGTGAGGCTCACTCATTTCCATCCTCCTCACATGTGTCCTAGCCCCTTTAAAAGGATGAGCTCTCAACCACGAGCAACCCACAGTATTTTTCCTCTGCCTTTAGCTTTTTTATCTCTGCTCTGGCACTTCCTTGATTTCAGAAGGCTGCGAAGCCCTATTCTCAGCGTTGCACTATGCAGTCCCCTCTAAGTTGCAGCTTCCCATTCTACATACCTCTTCCCCAGCCCTTCCCACCCCCCGAGCCCTAGTGCAACTCGCCCCCCTGCTACATATCCCTACCATGACATCTCCCCCCACCTTATTGTGCAATGGCCCCCAGACTTCGCCAGAAAACCATCTGAGGTGGACAGAGAAGGGCTCTCCTTGGTCGTTATCACTGTGGCGAGGAAAATCGGCTGGAGTCGATGGAATTCTCCTCCTCCATCACTTTTGCACGTCAGAGCCCTGACCCCGAGCAGGAGGAAGCAACCCCTAGCCATGCTCCACAGAGAGGTAGGCGACGGCCTGTCGAAGTCCACCAACACTATCCAGACGCGCCCCCAGCCCCTCAAGACTAACTAGATGTCAGTTCAGGGGAAGGATGATGATGAGTCGGATGTCTGGGTGATGGATTCTAATGGATACTAGACACGTGTCCCTGATGGCGTAGATCCAAAGCCCCCATCCTTTGCGCACCAGTCCACAAACCTAGGCGTTCAGTAGCATATTCGGAGGAAGCGGTTTCGCAGGCACCTGCTTGCCCCGTTGAGGAGGAGGTCCCCAACAGCGATGATCAAGACGAAGATTCAGGCCTGCGCAGCTGCACAACTCTTCCATTTTTTTTGTAAAGCGTGCCATTAGTGCTTTTTTTCTTCTACATATTTTGTGCTACTTAGATACATCAGCGCTACTGCGCATAATGTAATTTTTTGCCCTAAGTTTCGTTCGGGTTGGTTTCCTCCTCTAAGGCAGCCCCAAAACCAAGTAACTAAAGCTGGGATTGGCTAAGTGCATCTTGCCAACCCCGCCTGTAGCATATGTAATTTCTCTATTTTCGAATTAATAGAATAGCCTAACTTACCCAAAAAAAAACATGAAGCATTGTAATAATATTCCGTGATTTTGTGAAATTTTAATTATTGTTGCAATTATTTGTTCATTATTCTCCTATCAATTCATTATTTTTCTTCTCAAATTATTTGCGACAAATACTAAATAAAACATAACTGCAACTTCATTGAAAAAAATAACTATAGGAAATGAGAAAATTATGCACACACACATAATTGACATCGATATTTTTGGAAAAATTGTCCCTAGAAAAACCTGAGTGTGGGGAAAACTAGTTCTGCAGATGAGGGTTTAAATTATTATTTCTTCAAAAAATTAAACAGTACATCAATTGGTTACCTAACACTAGAAAAGCTACGGTAATTTCCTCCACTGGAAAATTCAATTTGGAAACATAAGTTTCCTTCTGCAAAACCTCACGGTTTCCTTCTTGCAATTCGCACTACAAACTATGGAAATGCATACGAACTTCTTTGTAACTCACACTATCTCCATTTTAGTTCCCTCAATGTATTATTTTGCCTACAACTCGACTGAGCAACTCACACTTCCTCCTGCACCTGTTTATAACATCTGGAAATAGAATTGTTGCTCAACTATATGCACTGGCTAATGAAACCTTTCTATAGAAAAATTCAACCTCTATTCCCTTCTCTCAAAATGTTGGAATCTAGTGAATAATTTCTCTGGAAATATCTCCTCAATTTTTCCAACTGAAACCCTTATTTATGGTGTCCCTGTGCTCCCTTTGTGCCCTTGATCTCACTGCAATCATGTCTCTCTTGTGTTGTGTTCTCCAACTTCCCATCAATCTCCTCTTATAATCTCTCATTGATAAATAAATGACCATGATCTAATCTCAATCGATGGTTAATGTCATATTGACCCCTTCAAATAAATTTTTTGGAAGTTTGTAGATGAAAATAGATTTACCCCAATTAATATTGATTAATTAGGCCATTTCCCTAAGTTAGACTTAGGAAAACTAATTAACTGGATAATTAATTCTAATCAAGGCATTTTATTGCAAAAATTTTTATGGGTATTGGAGAAAATGTGTCCCCTAGCCTCATAAACATAATATGAGACTAGAAAACATGCCTGAGCCACACAAACTAGCAGCCCCTCTTAGCAAGGAAGGTGTTTTTTATATCACCCAACTTGTCTCTGAAGAAGATGAATGTTGCCTTCCCCAAAGCCTTCATTAATATATCCCGTACATGCTCGTCCATGGGTATATATTGTAGTTGAATTGTCTTATGCTTCTTGATCTTACCATCTGCACAATGCTTGATATTATAGATCCAATGTGATCCAACCACCACCCTATATGTTAGTCTAGGTACAACCTCTCACACATTGTTCTGCATTATTGAGGAATACTCAACCATAACATCCTGCCACACCTATTGTTGTGCGACCTCTGGATAATTGGAAGGCTCGTTATCATCCAACTAACTGACCAACGCCATGTAGCTATTGTACCTTTATGTTTGTCTCTGCTCTCTCCTGCCCATCCTAAGAGTCCCCACAAACTCCTCAGCATCCATGTGTGTTTGTTAAACCTCGCAATTTCTCCTACCAGTAGTGGAGTTAGGAATATCTATCTCCATATCTTCTGAATGCATCTCCCTGATCTGCTACATTTTTTTCTCCATGGTCTGTGAGCTCTCGGAAGCACCTGCACCTAAGCTAGTGCTCATACTAGTGATTGTACTCATGCTCTATTGTGCCTGAATGTGCTTCTCAACTCTAGGAGCTTCTATTGTGCTCACTTTGATTTCAACTTTTGGAAATTCTTTGGACCTCCTACATGCCTTGTCTTGTAGGAACTTGACATCTCGCCTAAATATAATCCTCCTAGCCCCTGGGATGAAGAGCTTATATGCCTTAGATATTTCATTATACCAAGAAAAGTAACCTTATTCTACAATATAATCTGACTTTGAATGTGTCTCCTCTCAAATGTGGCAATACAATAGTTAGCCAAATATCCTAAAGTGACTAATATTTGGCTTTTTCCGCGTGATTGTCTCCTCGGGTGTCATCTTTCCTAGTGCTCTATGTGGGACCATGTTATGAATCTAAACCATCGTACTACATGCTTCTACCTATAAATAACATGGGAGATCTTTGTCATACAACATCACCCTTCCTTCCTCTAAAATAGAGCAGATCTTCCTCTGAGCAACCCCATTATGCTATGGGTTGTTTAAGAACCATCCATTCTATCATGATTCCTTCCCTTGTACAGAACTCCTGGAATTATTTTTTGATGTAATCACCTCCATTGTCTTGCTGAAGAGTTCATATCTTTCTACCTATCAAAATCTTCACTAGAACCTTAAACTCTTGAAAGTGGCTGAAGACCTCATCCTCGGTCTTTAAGAAATATATCCATGTCTTCTTGGAGAAATCATTGATAAAATTCACAAAATAATCATACCCCCACAAAAATTTTGTTGATATCGACCCACATATCTATGAATTCACTAGTTCAAGTATCCTCTGTGATCTATTATCATTGTTTGGAAAAGTTGTTTTTGCAAACTTCCCCAGCATACATCCTCTACATGCATAATCATACTTTGTGCTCACCTTTAGAATTATTTTCACCCTATCACGAATCTTTCTAATTTCTCCATGATTTATATGGTCTATCCTCCTATCCCATAGATCCCCTTGGTCTCTCAAGCTATTTTTGTTGACTAATTCCTTAGAAGTTTCAATCTGTAACCCATACAATAGTCTCTCCTTGCCCCAATTACTATAGGTGACCTCAAATCCTTATGCTTCTACAACACATTTTCCCCTCTAAAGATAACATCGTATCCTTTGTCTTGAAGGATGGATATGAATATCAAATTCATCCCCAAGCTTGGCACATGCAATACATCATGGATAGAAATCATCTTGCCATTCTCCCTCTAAAATATAACAATCCCTATTGCATTTGGGTTGCACTTGAACTTATTCCCCATATGAATATGAAATCTAATGTCCTCCTACTTATAACTAGAGAAGTATTATCTAACCCTTATCATATGCAATGATGCTCCACTGTCTCTATATAAAAGACCCTGTGAAGTCGAGGTAGACAAGCAAGGAATTAATATGAATTCCTGTTACATCCTACTGGACATCTCATTTGCATTTGTTGAATCTACTAATTGATTTTTTCCCTTCTTCTTCCTATGAGGACAATCAGTGACATAATGCCCAAACACATGAAAGCCATATCATTTGACCTTTGATATTTCATTTTTCTTGTTCTTCTCTCCTTTTGATTTAGATCCCTTGTTGGACCTCTTCTTCACCTTCCCTTTTCCTAATAAGGCCATGTTTTCCTCCGCCTTCTCAACCTTTAGAGTATTGTTGTTGTTACTGCCATTAACCAAGTTGAGCCTAATTTCCTCTTGAGTGAAATCACTCCAAAGGAAATCCCATCCTGGAATTTATCTCTCCCATTAATCACTTGGACAAACACACTTCACTCCGTGGAAAATCCATTCAGTATATTTTCACTACCTCATCATCACCAGGATTATCACCCACCGTAGATAATTCATATTTGGAAAGTCGAACTCTGGTGAGATAGGAAGTCACATATTCACCCTTCTGCATCTTGTGGTCCTTAACTTCTCTCTAAGAATCAACTTCTTGTTCTTTGTAGGATTATGGTACATATTTATAATTTCCTCCCAAATCTTCTTCATTGTGTCTAACTCTGCCTTATGTGGAACAATATGGTCCTTTACTCCATCAAGGATAATCCTCTTCACATTGGAATTTTCTTTCCTCTTTGAAAGTTTCCAGTTGTGGATTTGTTGGTATGGTAATATAATTCTCTGCATACTCCTTCAATCCAAACTCATCCAAGATTAATGACATTTTGGTTTTCGACATGCCAAAGTTGGAGGCTCCACCCAACCTGTCCTATTATCTCAAACTTGTTGTGATCATCTCTAGAAAAAACTATGAACTCAAATAAACTAGAGAGTAAACTGAAGAACTCGAATTGGGTTAAAACCCTTGGTTTTTCTCTTTTTGTGTTTTGCGTATATCCTCCTATCCTCAGATCTGATCTGATACCATGTGAAATTTTAATTATTGTTGCAGTCAACTGATTATTATTCTCCTATCAGTTGATTATTTGTCTTCTGCCAATTATTTGCGGCAAATGCAGGTTTTAACCCTATACAGAAATTATCTGCAAACGAATTCTTAGAAACAGAAAATAAAAAATGCAAGAGCATAAAACATAAAATAGATATACACAGAGATTTTCCCTAGATCCCAAACCGGGACTACCAGCTTGATTTTTCATTATATTCCTTTTAGTGTTACAACACACACACAAATTTGTGTGTGTGTGTGTGTGTGTGTGTGTGTGTGTGTGTGTGTGTGTGTGTGTGTGTGTTGAAGCATTCATAAACCCCAATCCATTAACCCTGGATTATAACATAATCATATCTCCCTTGACTGGATATACAAAATACTAGGAGCAAAAAAAAGCATGCCCAAAACCATGTGCAAACCCATGCACAAAACCATAGGCATGTTTTCCCACCTAATATAGGGTCCAAAAAAATATCCTAGGGCGATGTCTCAGACCCTGTCCAGCGGGGCTACTGCCCCCCTATAGTTCCTGGCGCAAGAAAAGGGTGACTACCACTCCCCTCACACCCCCCCCCCCCCCCGCTTCGCGCCTTCTTCTAATCGTGGAAAGAAAATAACACACACCGAACATTCTCCCACTTGTTATTTTATTTCCAAAAAGGGCCACAGAATATCTTAGTCACTGGTCCAACACTACAACACCCATTATTTCTCTACACCAATAGAACTTCTCAGTGCTCACATACTTCCTCAATGCATCTATAACATTCTTCAAAATATGCACCTTTACCAGCAACACCTTTTTATCCTCAACCATATCTCTCACAAAGTGATATTGAACATCAATGTGCTTTTTATTTTAATGATAAACAAGGTTCTTAGCTAAGAAAATTGCGCTTTGGCTATCATATTCTATCCTTATAGCTCGCTCCACCAACCCCATACTTGAACACAATCTCTGCAACCAAACTACTTCCTTTCTTGCACGAGTGGTTGCCATGTATTCTACCTCTATAGTTGAAAGACTCACTATAGATTGTCTTTTACTCATCCAAATGACTGCACCTCCAAATAGGCTAAACACATACCCACTTGTAGATATTCTTTTATCCATATCTCCAGCCCAGTCTACACCAACAAACCCACGGATGTCCAAAACTCTGCCCAATCCTGGTCTTCCTTGGTAGCACAAACCATAATCACTAGTGCCATGCAAATATCTGAAAACCCACTTCACTGATGTCCAATGCTCCTTCCCTGGTTTTGACATAAACCTGCTCAATACTACCACTGCATGTGCAATGTATGGTCTAGTACATACCATTGCATACATCAGGATACCCACTTCACTTGCATATGGAACACGGGACATATCCTCCTCTTCTTCTTGTGCCTTGGGACACTGTTCAACAAATAGCTTTACACATATAGAAAATAGGAACCTTCACTGGTTTACTATCTTGAATATTGTACCTCTACAATATTATCTCGACATACTTCCTTTAGTTTAACCAGAGCTTCCTCTTTGCCTGATTTCTCTTAGTTTCCATGCCCAAAATATAGTTTGCAGCACCAATATCCTTCATTTCAAATTTGGAGAACAATTGGGTCTTCAAATCCTCAATAACTTCTTTGTCATTTCCAACTAGCAACATATCATCCACATACAAAACCAAATAAATAACATGGTCACCAATTAATTTAAAAAACACGCAATGGTCCTCTTTGCTTTTAGTAAAGCAAAGTCCTTGTATATAGGTATCAAATTTCTGATGCCACATCCTTGGTGACTCTTTTAACCCATACAGAGACTTTTTAAACCTAAATACCAGTTCTTTCTTACCCTTCACCACAAATCCTTCAAGTTTCTTCATGTAGATCTCCTCTTCTAGATCCCAGTTGTTATGTGGAATTGTCATCTACGGATAAACAAAATTCCCTAATTGTGGTGTTAGTCACTTAGAACAAAAGAGAAAATAATTTACTATCACTTTCTCTAAAATAAGCAGATATACAGAATGATGAAAGAACCTACTTGTGATCCAAGCGCTTCTCCTTCTCCTTCTGTCGATGTTTCTATCACTCTCAATCCAACTCAGATCGCCATATCGATTCCTGCAAACACAAATATATTGCAATATACATATATCTACCTATCTTACTCAATCAAATTGATTAGATGTGAAATATATATATCATTCAAGAATCCATTTCACAATAAATAGAGACATATATATGGGAAAATTAACAACAATATTTATTAAAGAGTAGAAGGGGGAGGTTACAACCAATGATCGATTTGTTGCCACCAACTCCAGCTTCATCCCAGCCTCATCACATCCAACATCATACCAGCAACATATCAATACTTTCACTCTCTCTAATGAGAATCCAACAACATTTATTTACCAAAATTCTTCCTTCCCTAGCACTAGGATATGTGCTCAATTCATAGGGAAAATGATGGTAGTTTCTCAATGAATGACTTTCTAAGAATAGGCAATATATGTTCCCAAGCTCAGAGGTGTTATATGGACACTTGGATTCAAATTTTGACACATATGGACTCTTCTAGAAGGCATTGGCCATGTGGTGATTCTCGGAACAATGAGAATTCTGCTCCCAGGTGACCAACGCACTCTTGAATGTCAGAAAGTACATTGCAGTGCACCCTTGAATGGAGGATGTTTCATATTCAACGCAGTTAGTCCCTTTAGATGCTGCATTGGTGAGTCAATAGGTGATATAACATATACTTCAGACCTTGTAAATCTCATAATAGAAGCCATGAATGAATTTTTCTTCTTTTAGGGCATATAGCAACTGAAACATGAGGGAATGATAGACCCTATTTCATTGGTCCTGGGGATGATTTTTGGTCAGCGGTTGTCATCGATGTCAACCCAAGCAGCACCAGGGGCTACCCCAATATTTCATGGGATTTTTTACCTATCAAAGTACTATATTCTAGGTAAAGAATGCTTTTGATGGTTTCTTCTTGTCGAGATTTTTCTGTTGATATACGGCACGCCACGTAATTCTTCACGGTTTGAGAGATATTCATGTTTGAAGTTTGTAACCCCAATTAGTGGGCTAAAACCCCATGGGGTTGTGGCATGGGTCATTGAAAATTCATAATTAATATTTTTTAAGCTCCTAAAATCCCTCCCACTTTCACTTGTTGAATCCCCTCTCAACCTAATCATTTATATAATTTGTGATTCTCATATCCTCCTTATCCAAGGGATTTTGCCTTCTCAAATAGCTCATCGTGGAATTTTCGCTCTAAATTTTGTTCTACGAAGGTTCAGAAGCTGAAATTTTTATGAGGCGAAGCCGAAATCCTGAGGAAGCTACTGTGAAAATTTCATATCAATATGCGCAATATTTTAAAATATATGATCAATGGAAGTCAATGTTTTTGCAGGCTCCTGAAATTCATCTCAAAAAAGTGACCTTGGGAAAATTGTCATAACTCTCTCTCTGAGTATAGGATTGGAATTCTGTAAAAAATTGGCAGATATTGCACGGAATTTTTTTTTCTCTCTATCAATTTCAAAGCCGAATGAAGAAACAGTGACACGTGGCATGTCGTACAAGTTAGCTCTACTGAAACAGTCCATAATTAGGGCATTATGAGAGATTGCGCATAACTCTCCCTTAAAGAATCCAAATTGGGTCAAACCTATGGCATTGGAAAGAAGACTCAGAGGACTACTACAAGACCAAAAATCAGATATTGGGGATCTAAAATAACAGAGATACACCAATTTCAATATCGAGCTCCTAAAAGGCAAGAAAAAGCTAGATCATGTGTTGTCAAGGGCTGCAGAGTACCGGACTTTCTAGGGCAACAAAGCAAATCAAGGTGCAGTAGAGGGTAGCATGACAAGAGTAGCAACCAAGATGCAGAACAGCAGCAAGAATTTCATCACATGAAGTCTTTAAGTGGGCAACATTACATACATTCACTGTGAAGGTATCATTGTACTAAGTCATTGTAAATACATTATTGTAAAAATTGTACGAGTGTCTATCTGCCAAGAGTTGAAGAGGCAGTGTCAGGAGGTCTAGGATCATCATTAGTTGGTTGTGTCATAGTTGGGGTTATGGTCTAGTGTGTCTTCTTCTTGCACATCATTCTATATCATTGTAAAGTGGACCATTTTCCCTGGTACGGGAGTCCATTCTTCTTTTATTCTTCTATAGGGTGCTAGGGTGGTGCTAGGGTGATTTGTAGCTCATTGGGTGTTGGGGCATCCGTTCAGTTGACTACTGAAGAATCTCGAGCATTGGAGCATCCATCAAGTGGGAGCTAGAGAAGAATGATTTTCTAGATTCTAGGAAGTTGGAGCTTCATTTTCAATTGGAGTTGAATATTAAAGAATTATTAGAAAAGCATTAGGTGGTTTTTGCCCTGGAGTGGGTTTCCACCTTAAAAAATGTGTGCATTTGTGTTCCTTTTGTTTGCTTCTATCATTTCACAAACACTGATAATAATTGAAGATTCACTAATGCTCTAATTGAAAGGAATACTGATTCACCCCCCCTCTCAGTATTTCCAACAATTGGTATCAGAGCTTGGTCCTTCAATAGCAGTTTAACATCTAGAAGGAGGTCATGGAGCATACCAAGAATGGTGTACCTCTTTTCAATGAAAATAATTATGCACTCGGGAAAGAAAGAATGGAGGTCTATCTCTTGGCGCAAGGTTACGAAGTATGGGACACTGTTCAAAATGGATTTACATCAACCGCAGATGAACAAGGTAAGAAGAAATTGGTAAATGATGCAAAAGCAAAGAATATTATTATCAGTGGACTTATTGAGTCTTCTTATCATAAAGTGTTGGGTTGTAAAACCGCCAAAAATGTATGTGACAAGCTTGAGAATATATATGCAGGTGACTCAAACATCAAAGAAGCAAAGCTTCGAATCTATAGAACAAAATTTGAGAAACTCAGAATGAAAGAAGATTGCAACATTGCTGCATACTTCCAATACGTTGATGAAATAACTAATACTCTGGAAGGATTGGGAGAGCTAGTTGACGAGAAGACTATTATACGAAAGATTCTTAGAACATTACCAGGGAGATTCAACCCAAAGGTATCGGTCTTAGAATACAGTGCAAATCTGGACAAACTAAGCAAAGAGTAATTACATGGAGTTCTTATAGCATATGAAATGAGACTTGATGAAGAAGAGGGTACTTCGCATCTAAAAATTACATTCGTTGCATCTAAGAAAGCCAATAAGGACAAACAATCTTCAATTGAAAAGACATGCACCTGCAAGTGTGAAGAAAAGGGAGATGATGGAGAAGGTCTTTCAGATGAATAATATGATTACTTTACAAGAAAACTAAAAATTAGTAAGGGAAAATTCAAAGGTAAACTTCCATTGATATGTTTCGGCTATGGTGAGGTTGGGCATTTCGCAGCAAAATGTCCGAACAGAAGTGATGGCAACTCAAAAATAAAGAAAGGCTTTAAGAAATTCAAAAAGAAAAGATCCAAAAGGAACTTTCTCTCTAAAGAAGATAGCTCATCATCCGATAAAGATAATGATAGCGAAGAAGAAGTCAATGAGAGAGTATTGTTTGTGGCCAAGCACAATAAACAAGAGGTATCAAACAATGAAGAAGAAGGATTGACCATAGAAGAATTTTCTAAGGAAGCATTCAAGCTTATAAAAGAGCTCAAGGAAGAGAAGATTCGTTCTAATACTCTTGAAGAACAAGTTCAAGGTCTCAAAATTGAAGTTGAAGAACACAAATGTATTGAAGAGTCACTTCAAAAGAAGTTGGAAGAAAGCAACCAAGAAAGGGAAGCATTAGAAGCCAAAGTAGTCTCGATGCGTAAGGAAGTGAAGAAGGGAAAAAATTGTCCAAAACTATGCTAACAGCTCAAGGGCACTGGAAGAAATCATCAACAATCAACAATCTTACAATGACAGATCTGGCCTCGGTTACAAAGAAGAAGAAGCAAGACCTTCTACAACAAAATAAAATGAACCTATGAGATCTGACATTTATTTAGACTTCATTGGACAATATTCGCAAGCACATCCTTGGAAGGCGATTCCTCGACAAAGATTTCCATCTAGGTACCAACATATTTTTCATGGCTATTGTTATTCATGTGGAAAATTTGGTCATAAAGTTGTAGAATGTCGCACGTACCCTAGGAACCAATACAATTCCAGGAGATCCCTCAAATATGAACCTCCCAGGGCTCAATGAAACATCAATAGATTTGAACATTTAAGAAATAATATGGAATGTTACAAATGTCAGAATTTTGGACACATAGCCAGAGATTGCAGACTTGAAAATCCTCCAGAAGAATCTTCGAAGCCATAGAATGAACGAACATGGAAGAAGAAGAAGACTGATAATTGTTCTCTCACTCTCAAGGCTCAAAACAACAAAGATGTGTGGTATGTTGACAGTGGTTTCTCAACGCATATGACTGGAGATAGAAGGAAATTTGTATCTCTGAAAGAGAAGAAGAATGGAATTGTATCCTTTGGAAATGACGGATCTTCAAATGTTATAGGATCAGGTTGGACAAATGTGTGATCAGTGTTGGACAAATGTGTGATCAAGGACACACAATGCTATTCAACTCCACAAAATGTGAAATCAGGAAAGGCAGGTATGGTAAAATTGTGGCTACATCAAGTTAAGCTCCAAACGACATATATGTTCTGGATGAAGCAACTAAAGCATGTCTACTAGCTAAAGAAGATGAAAGCTGGTTATGGCACAAACAAATGGGTCACATAAACTTTAAAAATATTGTCAGGATAACCAAAAAGGAAGTAGTACGAGAAATGCCAAAAATTTCAAAACCTTCCAACACACTATGTGAGGCTTGTCAGCACGGCAAGCAGACAAAAGTCCAATTTAAAACAAAATAACACTTTGCATTACATCCATGGGAATTGATACATACTGATCTATGTGGTCCTATGAGAACAAAAGGCTTAGATGATGTTGATGATAGATGACTATACCAGGATGACAGCCGTCAGTTTCCTAAAGAAAAAAATTTGAAGCATTTGAGTGCTTTAATATCTACAAGGAGTTGGTCGAAAATGAAACTGATTTGAAAATAAAGTGTCTAAGATCAAATAATGGTGGAGAATTCACTTCTAAATTATTTCAGCAATACTGTGACAAAAATGGAATAAAAAGACAATTTTCAACAGCACGAACACCTTAGCAAAATGGAGTTGCTAAAAGAAAGAAAAAAACCGTACAGGAAATGGGTAGAACAATGTTGAACGACTCAAAATTGGGTTCAAGCAATTGATACGGCAGTATTCATTATCAACGAAGTCTTCTCAGAAATAATTGAAACAAGACCCCATATGAATTATGGAAAGGAAAACCAGCTAATGTAAAATATTTCAGAATCTTCGGAAGCAAATGTTATATCAAAAGAGAAGATCAAAATTTGGGTAAGTTTGAATCATGTGTTGATGAAGGTATCTTTGTTGGTTACTCATGCAAAAGAAAGGCCTATAAATTTTATAATCTAAGATGAAAACAGATAGTGGAGAGAATAAATGTTACATTTTACAAAGATGGTGTTCTATCGAATAAATAAATAAAATAAAAGACATAAATAAAATTCTACAACAAGAAGCAACTATCAACCAGGAAGAGGTAAATAATGATCATCAAGATATACCAGAACAACTATAAGAAGCTCCTCCAAGGAGAACAAAAGAATGGATTCAAAAGAACCATCCATCAAATCAAATCATTGGTGACATAAATGAATGTTGATAGCTTCGTTCATCACAACAAGCTCACATTGCTTTTCTAGCAACCTTTGAGCCGAGTAGTTTTGAGGAAGCCAGCCAGAATGAACATTGCGTAGTAGCTATGAATGAAGAATTGGATCAAATCGAGAAGAATAACACCTGGGAATTAGTTCCACGACCAAAAGATAAAAATGTCATTGCGACTAAATGGGTGTTCAGAAACAAATTGAATGAAGATGGACAGGTTACTAGAAACAAAGCAAGATTGGTTTGCAAAGGCTATGCACAAGTGGAAGGAATTGATTTCGATGAAAAATTTGCACCAGTTTCTAGAATGGAAGCCATCCGAATGTTTCTCGCCTATGCATGTTCAAGAAAAATCAAAGTCTACCAAATGGATGTTAAGTCAGCATTTCTGAATGGAGAAATAGAAGAAGAAGTTTACATCAAACAAACTGAAGGTTTTCTACTATCAGAAAAACAAGACTATGTTTGCAAGTTAAAGAAGGCTCTATATGGTCTCAAGCAGGCTCCTAGAGCATGGTATGCTCATCTTGATGGATATCTACATCAACAAGGGTTCAAGAAAAGTACTGTTGATAGCAATCTTTATGTACAAATAGATAAAGATAATTTAACAATCGTTGAGGTATATGTGGATGATATAATATTTGGTAGCAATGATGATCGACTAAGTAAGAAATTTTCTACAAAGATTCAAAGTGAGTTCGAGATGAATTTACTTGGTGAGCTGACATACTTCTTAGGGCTTCAAATATCTCAGCAAGAGAAAGGAATATTTATATGTCAAGCCAAGTACATCAAGGAAATGCTCAAGAAGTTCAAAATGGAAGATTACAAACTCGTCCTTACTCCGATGGTAACACGTTGCAAATTGAGCATAGACGACTCATATAAGGATGTGGATCAGAGGTTGTACAGATCTATGATTGGTAGTATTCTATACGTAACAGCCTCCCGGCCAGATGTTATGCAAGCAGTTGGACAAGTAGCAAGATTCCAAGCAGCACCAAAAGAATCACATATTATTTCCATCAAAAGAATTCTTCGATATCTAAAGGGCACAGAAGAATATGGCTTGTGGTATCCCAAGGGTAACAATCTCATTATTCAAGCCTTTACAGATGCAGATTGGGCAGGAAGCGTTGATGATTGTAAGAGTACTAGTGGAGCAGCATTCTATCTAGGTGGTTGTCTTGTATCATGGTTGAGAAAAAAGCAAACCTCAATCTCGTTATCTACAGTGGAAGGAGAATACATTGCAGTGGCATCATGTTGTACTCAATTCCTTTGGATGAAACAAACTTTGCAATATCGTCAAGTACAATTCAGTGAGCCTATTCCCATATTCTATGACAACACTAGCTCCATCAGCATCTCCAAGAATCCTGTCATCATTCAAAAACAAAACACATTCCAATCAAATATCATTTTGTTAGAGAACAAGTCGCTGAAAATAATATCAAACTTGAGTATGTTGGTACAAAAGAACAAATCACTGATATCTTCATTAAAACTTTACCTCGTAAAGCATTTGAATATCTTTGCCAGAAGCTTGGGATTCTCCCAAGTTCTCATTAGATTTTCCTTATTCATAATATAAAGGGGGAGTGGAAGTGTGTACAGGTCCACAGAATGGTTGTGTGTCAGGGGAAGTTACCCTTTACCATTGATGTTAAAGGGGGAGATAATGTTGTAGGAAGAGGTGTCATGAACGCAGGGGGAGTACTTGTGTTGCCATTAATGCCAAAGGGGGATATTGTTGGTCAACGGTTGTCATTGATGTCGACCCAAGCAGCACTAGGGGCTACCCCAATATTGCATGGGATTTTTGACTTACCAAAGTACTATATTCTGGGTAAATAATGCTTTTGATGGTTTCTTCTTATCGATATGTTTCCATTGATATATGCCACACCACGTAATTCTTCACGGTTTGAGAGATATTAATGTTTGAAGTTTGTAACCCCAGTTAATGGGCTAAAACCCCATGGGGTTGTGGCATGGGTCATTGAAAAGTCATAATTAATATTTTTTAAGCTCCTAAAATCCCTCCCGCGTTCACTTGTTGGATCCCCTCTCAACCTAATCATTTATATAAATTGTGATCCTCATATCCTCCTTATGCAAGGGATTTCGCCATCTGAAACAGGTCATCGTGGAATTTTCTCTCTAACTTTTGTTCTACGAAGGTTCAAAAGCTGAAATTTTTATGAGGCAAAGCTAAAATCCTAAGGAAGCTTTTGTGAAAATTTAGACCAAGATGTGCAATATTTTCGGAGATATGATCTGTGGAAGTCAGTGTTTTTGCAGGCTCCTGAAATTCATCTCAAAGAAGTGACCTTGGGAAAATTGTCATAACTCTCTATTTGAGTATAGGATTGGAATTCTATAAAAAGTGGCAGATATTGCACGGACTTTAGTTTTCTCTCTATCAATTTCAGAGCCGAATGAAAAAACAGTGACATGTGGCAAGTCGTACAATTTTTCTCTATTGAAACAATCCATAATTAGGGCATTGTGAGAGATTGGGCATAACTCTCTCTTGAAGAATCCAAATTGGGTCAGACCTGTGGCATTGGAAAGATGACTCAAAGGACTACTACAGGACCGAAAATAAGATATCGTGGATCTGAAATAATAAAGATACACCAGATTCAATATCGAGCTCCTAGAAGGCAAGAAAAAGCTAGATCATGTGTTGTCAAGGGCTACAAAGGACCAGACTTTCTAGGGCAGCAAAGCAAAGCAAGGTGCAGCAAAGGGTCGCATGACAAGAGCAGCAACCAAAGTGCAGAACAACAGCAAGAAGTTCATCACATGAAGTCTTCAAGTGGGCAGCACTACATATAGTCACTGTAAAGGTATCATTGTACTAAGTCATTGTAAATACATTATTGTAAAAATTGTATTAGTGTCTATCTGCCAAGAGTTAAAGAGGCAGTGTCAGGAGGTCTAGGATCATCATTAGTTGGTTGTGTCATAGGTGGGGTTATGGTCTAGTGTGTCTTATTCTTGTACATCATTCTATATCATTGTAAAGTGGACCATTTTCCTTGGTACGGGGGTCCATTCTTCTTTTATTCTTCTATAGGGTGGTAGGGTGGTGCTAGGGTGAGTTGTAGCTCATTGGGTGTTGGGGCATCCATTCAGTTGACTATTGAAGAATATCGGGCATTGGCATCCATCCAGTGGGAGTTGGAGAAGAATTATTTTCTAGATTCTAGGAATTTGGAGCTTTATTTTTCAATTGGAGTTGAATATTAAAGAATTATTAGAAAATCATTAGGTGGTTTTTGTCCCAGAGTGGATTTCCACCTTAAAAACTGTGTGCATTTGTGTTCCTTTTGTTTGTTGCTATCATTGTACAAAAACTGATAATAATTGAAGATTCACTAATGCTCTAATTGAAAGGAATACTGATTCACCCCCCCCCCCTCTCAGTATTTTCAACAATGATGTCCAGTTTGACTAGGTCATGGGGGATGATACCCAAATTGACCTATAACAGTTGCCCCCTATAACATGAAGTCAAAATAATAATAATATAATATTTGGATGAGATTTTTTACGATGTGATGAGCTGGAACTGAAGTGGAGTGGTGACCTTCATCAATCTTACAATACATTACATCAAGATATTTTCGTCTTGATCATTAATTGTTGAGGGAGGCATTCCCATGCTCATCACGTAAACTATCTAATAACATGTACATAGTTTAGAAATTCATCTACATTGGAATGTTTCCCAATATAGACATGCCTATAGATATAGGCCCATGTTAGGATGACAATCTGTATGTAAGGTCACCATACAGATGATGTGTACAACAATCCTGAAATCATAGCCAAGATGGATGAAACTAGATCTGGGGTCTTCTTATCATGTTCACTCGATCGTTCGAGTAAAATTCTAGTGATGTGACTATATGATTTGTAGTCAAACATGGTAAGACATCGTTTGATTACCAACCAATGATTTGAGTTGTTAAAAAACGTAAGAGAACCACCATTGATGTTAATGGCTCTCAAGGTACTGTAATACAATTTGTAAGGAGTGAATAGATGATTTGATGTCGAACACCAAACAAAATCTTTCAATCAAAGGTCTGGAAGAGAGGATATTGTCTATGATGTAACAAGCCTCATGGTACTAGAAAATGATGTTTCTAAGTAAACTGCTTGGATGACAATTTGATGTCGACAGGAAGACACTTTGCCGCGAAACAGGAGCTACTGATTTCAGAGACAAAATGTGACTTGATATAGCAATGTTGAGGGATGACTCTCATGAAAATGAAGGTTTATGAGTATTGCAGAAGGATGAGTATTCATTGGATGATTTCTCTTGAACATATTGGCGACACTGAGATGAGTTGGCAGCATTGACCCAAAATCGAAGTGAAGGTAGATGAGCCATAGGTATGAATGAACCATCAAGAAGATTACCCAACCCAAAAGTCACGATGATGGAGTGAAAGTGTCATGTTCAAGAGCGACCTGATACCATAAAGTGTTATGTTCACTTTCCAAAATTTTCCCTAGTCATTTGTCAACCAATACCTCTTTATTTTTTAACAAGCTTGAGGAGGATAACATATGCTTGATTTATAATTCAACCCTTCAGGGTGAACATGCATCGCTATTTAATAATTTAACGAGTCTAGCGATAATTGAAACTCGATTATTGCCATGATCGACAAGCTCGTCGCTATTTTATGTTTTAATGAGCCTAACGACAGTGACAGCCCGGTCCTTTTTCATATTTAGAGAGTTTGAAGAAAAGGACAAAAGAAAACTCCATGAATCTTTTTTTGTAAATTTGTCGCTAATATCCGAAAAAGTGTAAAATGATATCTGAGAGAACCTCCTAGCCATGTTCGAATAAGATTTTCCTTTTTCGTAAATAATATATCTTAGTCCGGAAAAGGGTTAAACTTGTACTGAGTAGATGTCATTTCATTTACTTTTATAAGCTTGAAAAGACAAGTGCTCGTCAATATTTTCACATTATTGGAGTCTGAAAAGAGCTAAAAGAAGACTCTAGGGGTTACTTTTTCGCCATTATAGAAGCTCAAAAAATAGATAAAAGTGTCTTTCAATTCCTTTTTCATTTTTATCAAACCTCAAAAAATAATGATAAAATTATGCTTTGTGGTCAAATCATTCTTAAATAAGTGTGCACGACTAATCTGCAACGTCAAATGTAAACCTATTCAGAACAACATCGAATGGATTAAAAATACCTGTTTCATAGAAAAAAATGAATAAAAACCATAGTCAGAGTATTAAATATGATTTTCAAATAATCAAATGGCTAATTAAAAGAGTTTTACCATTCATTTTTACCGTTTGGATTTTGGAGCTCTGAACCAGTTTTTTCCCCCAAACTTCAATAGTTGATTTCGACAGATTCTGTAGATGATTTTCCTTGTCGTTCGATCCAGGTTGGAGCTATGAACCTTCTCTTTCCTTCAATAGCATTTATGTTTCATTTCATTGCATTTTTTAGGGTTTTGGGCCCCTTAGAGTAAATTTATTTTAAAAATAGGGCAACGCACCCTTGAATGTCGAAAGGTGTGTTGAAATGCACTGGAATTGAAGGCCGATGCACTTGCAACGCACTGTCCCTTGACCTGGGGTGCGTTGGGCACAATTCCCATTTTTTTTTATTGCAGTGTGCCCAAATTTTGCATAGTTTTTTGCATGAAATGGATCCTTATGAGTCTTATTATTGTGTTTCAGGGATTCATAGGACAAAAATTACGATTACTTGCAGGGAAAGAGAACATGAGGAACAAAACATGATTTCCCTAAACGATACGGGTACTATAAGAGCCCTCAGAGACAGTGGGTTGCTAAAGTACTTCAGACTGTCGGGTATGAGGCAACAGATGGAACAATTGGATTTCCTTGTTCGTTCATGGGATCCAGTGACAGAGGCATTTCACATTAGGGACAAAGTGGTCCCAATATTAGTGGAGGATATCTATTTTCTCACAGGATTATCGAGGAGAGGTTTGCCCATTTCTCATTCAGGATTTTCTCTCGGAGGAGAGACGGTGAAAGATTATATATTGCAGTATTACAATATAGGGGTTGAACCTAGTAAGGATGGGAAAATAAACACATGTGATGTTCGTGACTTGCCATTGAGAACCATCCTATTCACTATCGCAAAGCTTGCTGGTACAGCTAGACTACACGTAGAAAACATATCTTAGATGCAGTATGCACTAGACTGCTTGGAACCAATGGTTTTCAACTGGCCTGAAGTTGTACTCTCTCAGATGAAAGAACAGTTGAGCAAGGCAAAGGGAGGAAGGAAAAAAAATTCAACTATGGTTCAATCCTCATTTATTTTGCCTTATAGCAGATTCCATTGATGCAGCCTCAACATGTGACACTGGGTATATCTAGCCCTAGAGATCCAAGGATGCAAAGATGGGTAGAACAGATGGCTAAACATGATGGTCAATCGACCATCATGTTCTCGACTGCATTCTTTGCCTGGTTCAGGTGACAGATGGTCGCCATTGATGATTATGCATATGCAAGCGTCGACTTCCGAGGAGATCCAGATTTGGCTTTACCAGACGGTGCTCAATGGGGTGCAATTGGTAAGAATGTTTTGATCATGTTTTTTTATTTTTCTAAGGTTTATACATGCTTTTTTATTTTGATGTTCCACAAGACTAAACTAAAGTTTTGATGTATGCAGATGTAGGTCGAGTTCGACTAGTGGGACAACCAGAACAGGGAGCAGACGAGCCAGTAGAGAGGGTTTTCGGGACAGCAGTCCTTCAGGATTTGGATATGGCTTAGACTCTTGCTGAGCTACAACAACACTTACAGGGGTTGACTCTCGGGATTCCATATTGTTGGATCGAAGAGTTGCCCATGAGACTGCAGTGCCATTCTATTGGCGTTCCTAACCATTGGATGCATGTATTTCATAGGATAGCTAGATCAGTAGCATGTTATCTTGAGCATCACTAGTTTACTTTTGACATGTTGCATACATTTTGAGGTCAGATGACCAATGTGTCTTGGTTACAAATTTTGTAAAAACCTATTACTATCTATCTATTTGTTTTCAGTGTTTTCCTATGTTTATTCCGCAATATTATTCAATTATGCGATTTGAACTGAAAATATGTATTTACATGTGTTGCAAATGTCTGTTTATAACATAATTCACTAAAGAATCAATTAATGTGTTCAAGTTTCTGGAAATGTGTTGATATTGAATGAAATCAAAATGTCTTTCCAAAATTTGAACTCTTAGGAACATAAGATGCAGTGTTGGATTTCTGACAGTATAAACACTAATAAGTTGCAGTACCACAAGTTGTGAGTCTAACCTAATGATGATGTGTTTAATACCAAATGAAATTGCATCAAAGATAAGTTCGATCAACGCGCTATACTCAGCGATATTGTTTGTAGATCGACCGATACAAATCCCTTGAAAACTCACTAACTCGTCGTTCAGAGCGAAAATGGCCCACGCTGTAGAGGATAGATTCTGCGTACTACAAATAGCACCATCAGCATACCCAACGAATGGTCCCAAATATTTATACATCTATGATGAAATGTAAAGAGGATTACTAACTTCAAGAAAAATCTAGAAAAACAAACTAAGATAGTAAATGAAAATCAACAGCATATATACGATATAATACAATAGTTTACTACACTCATGTTTAAGCATAGTAATGTTTCAAATACAACCCATTTCTGGGTTGTGTCAATGGAATTCCATCGTAATCTACCAACTTGTAGTAACCCTTAGCAAGAATACTTTTGACAATATAGGGGCCATGCCATAACGGCTCAAATTTCCCTGTACCTATTGCATCAGCTTCCCAATCATAAATAAGGACCAGGTCACCCTCTGAGAAGATGAGAGGTTGGACATGTGTGTCGTATTGAGCCTTTATACGTCTCTTATGTGCTTCGTTGGCCAATGCAGCTTCATGACATGTTTCATCAAGATAGATGAGGTTAAAGAGACGCGCTTCTTCAGAAGAGGTGTCAAGTAACAATTTGATTGTGAGTTTTAACAATGGTATTTCACATTGGATTGGTAAGATAAATTGCATACCATACACCAATTGAAAGTGAGTAAATCTGGTTGTGTTTCTCACTGAGGTTCAGTACGCCCAAAAAGCCGATTACAAGTTCAAATTCCAATTTCTTTTATAAACTCCTATCATTCATTAAAGCATTCTTTTAAGAATCTTGTTAATAGACTCAACTTGTCCATTTTATTTTGGATAATAAGGAGTAGAACTATCCCGCGATAGTCCTAATTTGGAAGTTAACTCATTCATCATGTGATTGTGAAAATTCTTACCATGATCTGTGACTATAGCCTGTGGAACACCAAACCATTAAATGGCATGATTAAAAAAGAATAATTCAGTTTTTTCGCCTATGTTGTTGAATGTAGGCATCGCCTCAACCCACTTGGTAAAGTAGTCTATTGCGACAATAATATAACCATTACCCCGGATGAACGAGGGTTGTAGGTCATTAATTTAATTCCCCATTTCGAAAATGGTCCCACAGCGATAACAGGATGCATCAGTGCTGGCGGTTTGCGGAATTTACGATAAAAAATATGGCACGCATGACAACTTCTGATCGCGAGGACGCAGTCACGAAATATGGTTGGTCAAAAGTAACCGGCGCAGAGTATCTTCTACGTGATAGCGTATCCAGACAAGTGTCCACCACAAGCCCCAACATGATAATCATTTAAAACCTTTTCAGCCTCCTCATGGGTGAGGCACCTCCTTAAAATTGTATCGGCTCCACGAAAATAAAGTGTATCGCCGACGATCAGATAATATTTGGCTTGGTATCGAATATGTCGTTGTTTAGAGCGAGAGGTATTAGGCCGAAAAGTATGGGTCTGGAGATAAATGATAAAATATCCATACCAAGGATTAGATGATCTGATTAGAAACAGAGAATCATTAGGAATAAATGGTTATGATGTAGTGGCAGTACTATCAAAGGAAGGTCGCAAAGAAGCTCAACCAAAACTAAAGACTTCTTTGACTTGGATTTGATGAATTCCAAATCAAAATCCTCCAAAATGACAATGCATTTTGAATACTTTCCCCCCAGCAATTGACATGATAAGATGTAAGTCATGGGGTTGCAATCTGAAATGACAATGGTCTTCCGAAACAAAAATATAGTGACGAAATCTTTGGACAGCGTGAACGGCTATCAAGGAAATATTTTCTACGTATGAATACTTCACTTCCATATCATTGAGATTACGATTAAAATAATATATTGGATTTTCTATCCCATCTTCTAATTGCACCAATACCATAGCAATGGTTGTATCAGTCATGGCGATATATAAGAAATAATCACTCTGATAATTGGGGGGATACATGAATGACACTCGGACAAGTGTATCCTTTACAGCATCAAAAGAAGCTTGCATAACCTTATCCCAATGGAAGGGAATCCCATTTTTCAAGATATGAGTAAATACTTTATCCATTTTGGCGTAGTTGGGTATGAACCTCCTTAGGAACTTAGCCTCTCGCTGAAGTTTCTGCAACTGAAGTAAATTTGATGGCGCAGGCAAATCAAGAATGGCCTGGACCTTCAATGGTTCAATTCGAATTCCTTCTTTTGAGATGAAAAATCCTAGCAAACAACCAGAACCAACACAAAACACACATTTATGTGGATTGAGACGTATTTTGTAGTGTCGGCAGCGTAGAAAGATAGCTCTCAAATGCATCGGGTGATCAGTCTAGTTTCATGAATGCGCGGGTAAATCATCTAGATAGGGTTGAACAATATGCTTGATGTCATTAAAAGCATAATCCTTTGCTCTTTGAAAAGTTTCCCCAACGTTCTTTAATCCAAATGGGAGTTTCTGATAAGTGAATGTTCCCCAGGGATAGATGAATGTTGTCTTATATTGGTCCTCTGGGCGGATAATTATTTGATTATAGCTAGAAAATCCATCCATCAATGAAAATATTCCGCATCCAGCACAATCGTCAATAATCTAGTCGATAAAGGGAGTAGGATAGTTGTATTTTGGACAAGCAAGATTGACATCCCAATAATTGACACACACTCTGATTGTCCCTTGTTTCTTCATAACAGAAACAGTGTTGGAAGCCGACTCAGTTAGAGGAACAGGGTAAATGAAACCAGCACGCAAAAAAATTTCAACTTCTTCTTTAATGGCAACATCCTTCTTCAGATGAACAAGACGAAGGCATTGACATACCGGTTTGACATCAAGGTACATGTTAATGGTGTGTTCAACGATACTAGTATATATATCTGGCATTTCCTTGTAAGACCAAGCAAATACATCACGAAATTCACGAAAGAGAGAGAAATAATTTTCGAGTTTTGATGGAGAATAAGACACGCTGACATGAATGTTTTCTACAATTCCAGGTTTGTTTGAAATATCGATAGAAAAGGTTTCTTAAATATTTGATAAATTTTGCTCGGATTCAATTGCATTAATAGGAAAATAATTTGAAAATAATGTTTTAATCGATGGGTGATATAGTTCAATAAGATTATCTTCTTTGTAATCCTGAATATGGGCGCGATGATGATGATCTTCCCATGGATCTCCTTCTGGCATCATGGATTTCACAATATTCTCATCTGTGAAGAAAGTGGATGAAAAAGGATCAGATGGAGTATCAAAATCTAATGAACGATCAACTCAAACGATCGGCAACAATGATTTTGGATTCGTCACCCAAGCCATGTAGATTGATTGTTATGCCATCTAAATGGGTTGGTCAGTAAAAATTCATCCAACGTAACAACTTCAGAGTCACCCGTAATCTTCCTTAAGCCAGATGGAGTGGGAGATATCATGTAGCAGGTCTCTATGTTTGCAATTTATGCCGACGTCACAGGCAGCGATAATGCAGATGTTCCCATGAGGGAAGAATCCCTTAAGAGTCCCACAGCAATGTTATGAAGTGCTAGTTGGGGAGCGTGATCTAATGGAACGCTTCCAGTTACCTGGGAACTAGAGGCAAAGAAGGATAGTTGATTGATGATTGTGATAACACCTTTATGTGGAAAGGCGATCATTCTAAAATATGTAGAGACAATCGCAGTCATAGCATATACCCATGGCCTTAAGAGTAAAATGTTGTAATAAAGGGGTCTGTCAACCACAACTTCAACATTTATTATTTTTCCCCCTAGTTCAGCATGCAGGTTATTGATGATACCGCAAGGATTATATGTACATCCATCGAAAGCTTTCAACGTCTTAGGAGATTGAGATAGGCGTGGCGATCCAAGTGACTTCCCGCAATTTATAGATATAATGCATGTAGATTCTCCCTCATCAATAATAGTACGATGAAGAAGGTGATTGAGAACATTTACTTGGATGGAGAATGCCAATTCTGCTGGTAATTGTGGCACATAGCATGTATGATTAAAGACTACGAGATTGGATTCTATCGGATCAATTCCACCAATTGCCGACAACAAAGCCTACTTCTGGGAGGGACGATTTTGAAGTACCTCAAGCACTGACATAGCTGAAGGGGATTGAGCCAAATATTCAACTATATTATAATTTTGAGCATCTCAGGCTCGAGGATTAAATGTCAATTTATGAATGACTCCCTTCTGTGGCTTTATTGTCAATTCAGGAATAGCAGTTGGCGGTATTGATTCCATAGACAGATTCATGGTTGAGGTAGTAGGTTGATCAGTAGCCTGACTACCGTAATATTTATTATACGTTGACGCCAAAAAATCAGTCGATGGCTTTGTGACAGACACCATAAGCACTTGGGAACTAGAAGTTGTATCCGTAGCAACCAAATTTGTTTTTGGATTCGGAAATAGATCTGTCAACACAGCGGATGCATACAAAGTCTTAATCAATTTTGAGACTTCGGCCTGGTGAGGACAATCTCGAACAAAGTGCTCCTCATTACAGATTATGCAAGGGTAACGAGGTTTCCAACTTCTAGTTTGTTGATCAGATGATCGTTCCTGCGGGGTAGAAGTTTTCTTTTTCTTTTATTTCCCTTTTTTCTTACTTCCGGGTTGCTTGTCACTTTTTCCTTTATCAGATGACACGACATGAATTTTGGAAGAAGGCACAGGATTAGATGCAGTAGGGTGATGTGTGCTTGCAGTACCGATCATACTTTCTTCGGCATGAGAGCCCTTATATGGAGGAGGAACAACAAAATTTGATCGCAACGCGTTGGGAATTTTCTCAAAGAGCGTGCCAAACTGAGTATAAATTGTTAAGATTCTGTGTATTTTGGGTAGCATCAGTTGTGCTCTAGCTTCCAAAATTTTGAGGAAGGACTAGAGTACACTTGATCTACAAGCCCCATAAATGGATTTGGGAAATTTCATCTGGTTTAGGAGATATTAAATTAATTAATTATTTTAATGTTTTTCCTAAGTTAAAACTTAGGGACTTTAAATAATTAAAGTGAAATTAATTAAACATGTGATGAAATTGTCTTAAGTCACACGGATCAAGCTTTCTTTTAATCTTAGCCATTGATTCAATATCTGATCATGCTCATTGGTTTCCCAATGAGAAAAGTATAAAAGAAAGTCTTGGGGTCATTTCTAAAGACACACAGAGGCAAAGCACTAAAGCTAAGCTAAGATTCTAGGGCGTTTTTTCTAAGAATTCTCAGAAGTGTTTCAATTGTAGAGAGGGGAATTTAGGCCAAGGGGATGATCTCATCCCGGGGTCTAGAATCAACAAGAGGCAGGTATCAGCTCAGAGTGGCAGCACAGAGAAGCATAAGAGCAGCAGCAGAGAGGGCAGCAACTATGCTACGCAGGTGCTACACAGTCCCTCAAGGACAACATAATTTTCAGTTGGAATCCCTCAAGGGGTTACGTAGAGACCCTAAGGGGCAGTGTAAGGACTACATCACCCATCCTAGGGTAACGCAGCCCTTTCTGAAGTAGCGCTGAGGGACACAGATTCTTCAGAGGCTTCAAGGACAACGTTGGGGTTTCTAGGGCCTAATTTTGGCTGAGTTCTGTAAATCCCATTTGAGGGTGTGAATCAGTCATTATTTTGGCTTCAAAATAGCCAGTGAGCTATAAATCTATTATTTCTCTGTCGGTTATTCCAAATCTACAACCCCAATTTGTTGTATTCAGAAAATTCTTAATAATAAAACCTCCAGCAGCCAGAAGATGAGTTTTCCCACATTGGGTTTTTCCAGGGACTATTTGTCCAGAAAATATCTGTGTCACTTTGTTTATGTGTGCATGAACTTGTTCTAGATCTGAATTGGTGAAGATATGTTATGTGTTTTGCTTCGATTTTAACTTGAATTTTATTCAGTTAATAACTTATCTAATTAGGAGGAGCATAAATAAATTAATAGTAAAGATTTCTGCATAAGTATAAGAATCATAATTTTTCACATGGTATCAGAGGAATTGCAGATCTAGGAGGGTCGCCAGCAAGAGACTGAAGGTTCTAGTTGTAGAAAGCAGGAGAAACACATATCTGAAGGGACAACACAATTTTCAGAGGCAGATTCACGTAGAGGGAAGGGTGACATAGTCTAACACTGTCTCCTAGCAAGCCCACACAATTACTGCTCAGAGGAAACTTAGAAACAGTGTTGGATTGGTCTGAAGCTGGGCAATGTGATGCAGATATGAATCTATCAGATCCAGAAAAGAATGAATATTAGCTGCAGAAATTCAGTAAGTGCTCGTGGGGTTAAATTTCTGAATTTTTTATATTTTTAGCCTAAGCACAAGTGACAAAGAGCGGGAGGACATCAACTTCTCAGAGAGTTTCTAGCTAAAGAAACTTTCAGATTGATCAAAGGATCAAAGAGAGCTAAATCATTGATGATTTGGCAGATTTCCAAGAAGAGAAATCAATTGTCAGAGGAAGTAGAAGGTGCATGTTTTTCCAAGGGCCTTAGATCCATTTCTCTAGCAAAGAGAAATTGAATTTCCGACACATTTCTGAGTAGATGCTTCCTCATGGACTACGTGATCAGGACATATTGGATGGCCTCTCCAACTTTTCAGTTTGGAAGGCAAGGATCCTAATATTCCTTGAGGCATATAATCTTAGAGACCATGCAGAGCAAACTTTGGCCACGTCGATCGATCCATATCTCCTTCAGAATCATAAGGAAGTTGTTGGGCATGCCAAGCGGCTAATCATGGACGAAATTAAGGAGGACCATATTATACCACACTTAGCTGAGAAAAATACAGCTAATGAGATGTGGAAGGCCTTAATCTCCCTATATGAGAGAAAATATGTCCAAAGGAAGATGTTGTTGGAGACATAGATGAGGTCATTCATGATGACCAAGGGAGAAGACATGGAGCATTTTCTCTTCAGATTGCATTCAATCAGAGATCATTTGACTGCAACAGGTGCGAAGGTGGAAGACGATGTGATATTCAGGGCTGCTCTCAATGCAGTCACAGATGAGTGGAAAAAAATTTTCCAAAGTATCTTGGGCAGAGCGGACCTCCTAGATTGGGACAGCTTGTAGTCAATTCTGCATCAAGAAGAACTTTTTAGATTCACTAAGAAGCAGCACAGATCTGCATTGAGCAAAGTGAAGAAGGAAGATGAAGAAGATGCAGCCATGGCATCAAAGAGGTAGTAGGGAAAGAATAAGAAGGATCTGTCAAAGACCAAGTGCTTCCAGTGTGGTGAAACGGGAAATTTTCCCGACAATTGTCCTCAAAATAAAAAGGACAAGGAAGCTTCTTCTTCCAAGGTTGTTGTGGTAGATGATGGGTTGGAAGATGATGTAGCCATTAGTGCTCATGAACCACGAAAGTGGGGTGACATGGATATGTAGAGGTGCTACATAGTATGAGGTGGGATCTTTGAGCAGCTCATCCCTTGGATCACATGTGAGCTACGACAGCCTTAAGAGGGTAGCAGGACAAGTGGAGCAGTGGCTGCATAGATCACAGATGAATTAGAGGAAGATCTAAATACTGGGAGGAGCAGCACATAGCAGCAGCACAGAGGCTGATGTGACTTCAGCAGTGCAGATCAGAGCTGCTTACGCAGTACAGAGCTGGAGCAGCGCAGAAAGCTTTAGAGGGACAGCGCAGTGCAGCAGTAGCATGAGAGATTTCAGCACAATGGGTTGATGTGACTTCAGTAGTGTAGAGGAATTTTGCTTACGTAGTGCAGAGTTGTAGTTGTGCATCACCCTTCATATGCCAAGACATATATGTAGCCTATGGAGCTTCAATGATGAGGATGCAGCCCATCTGACTTGTCAGTCAAATATTGGGCATGAGATTCAATTTTGTCTCTCAACAGCTGATGTTTCAGTGCAGCATATCAGCAGTGGCAGTGTTATGAGTAGCATAGATGCAGCATATTGAGAGGGAGCTACAGTATAGTGGTTGCAGTGGCAATGGAAAATTCATGGGAAGTAGTACAGAATGGCAGCTGCAGTGTAGAGTTGAGTGGCAGCAGGCCAAGCTTCAGCAGCACAGAACCATTTCTCAAAGTCTTGTAATGCATAGTGTGATGCATTGCTAGAGCACACCCTTGCTGCTAAGAGGGAGTGTTGAGATTTTGTGTATTTGGGGTAGCACCAGTTGTGCTCTAGCTTCCAAAATTTTGAGGAAGGACTAGAGTACACTTGATCTACAAGACCCAGAAATGGATTTGGGAAATTTCATCTGGTTTAGGAGATATTAAATCAATTAATTATTTTAATGTATTTCCTAAGTTAAAACTTAGAGAACTTAAATAATTAAAGTGAATTTAATTAAACATGTGATGAAATTGTCTTAAGTCACATGGATCAAGCTTTCTTTTAATCTTAGCCATTGATTCAATATTTTATCATGATCGTTGGTTTCCCAACGAGAAAAGTATAAAAGAAAGGCTTGGGGTCATTTGTAAAGACACACAAAGGCAGCACACTGAAGCTAAGCTGATATTCTAGGGCAGGTTTTCTAAGAATTCTCAGAAGTGTTTCAACTGCAGAGAGGGGAATTTAGTCCAAGGGGATGATCTGATCCCAGGGTCTAGAATCAACAAGAGGCAGAGATCAGTTTAGAGAGGCAGCGCAGAGAAGTTGGAGAGCAGCAGTAGAGAGGGCAGCAACTGTGCTACGCAGGTGTTGTGCAGTCCCTCAAGGACAGCGTAATTTTCAGCTGGAAGCCCTCAGGGGTTACGCAAAGACGCTAAGGGGTAGCGTAAGGACTGCATCACCCATTCTGGGGTAACACAGCCCTTTCCAGAGCAGCGCTGAGGGACGCAGAGGCTTCAGAGGCTGATGCAGAGGCTTCAGGGACAACTTTGGAGTTTCTAGGGCCTAATTTTGGCTGAGTTCTGTAAATCTTGTTTGAGGGTGTGAATCAGTCATTATTTTGGCTTCATAACAGCCAGTGAGCTATAGATATATTATTTCTCTATTGGGTTTTCTAGATCTTGAACCCATATTTGTTGTATTCATAAAATTCTTAATAATAAAACCCTCCAGCAGCCATAAGACCGGTTTTCCCGCATTGGGTTTTTCCGGGGACTATTTTTCCAAAAAATATCTGTGTCACTTTGTCTATGTGTGCATGAACTTGTTCTAGATCTAAATTGGTGAAGATCTGTTATGTTTTTTGCTTCGAATTTAACCTGAATTTTATTCAGTTAATAGCTTATCTAAGTAGGAGGAGCATAACTAGATTAAGAGTAAATATTTCTGCACAAGTATAAGATTCAGAAATTTTCACATAAATCAAGTCTAAGTAATGGGCATGAGAAATGACCTACTCTTCAGTGACGACACCACCTTTAGCCACATCCTTAGTTATAGATGGTAACATCGACTTAATGAACCACTCAGTAAGGAGCTGATCAGGAACAAATGTCTTAACCATTTTACAACGACGACGCCACTCATGAATATGATCAGAAATGTGAGTAGCACTAGTCTATTTAAAATTAGTCAAGAGTTCCATTCCAGTTACATATCGTATGGGTAACTGGAAGTGGGTCAAAAAGACAGTAGCTAGGGTGGTGAAATTATCAAATGAATCTCTTGGTAACTCAATGTACCATTTTGTGGCTCGACCAATGAGCGTACGATGGAAAATATGTAGTGAACGAAGTCATCATTTAAGGAGTTAGATGAACACCACAAATGATAAATCATAACATGCGTCGATGCATCTTCCCTAGGGTTTCCGTTGAACTTAGGAATATTCGAGGGTAATTTATGAGGTACCACTAGCCACCAAGAAGCGTAATTGATTAGATCATTTGTAATTCAGTTTAAATCTGGTAACTCTAAAGTTGCAACAAAGGCCAACTGTCGATTTTAGTCAAGTTGAGCATAGCTAGGGTATGATGGAATTTCTTGGGCAACGAGCCTTTCAAAACCAGCATAAGGAATATGTTGATGGTAACCCATATAGGGGTTGTTTTGATAGGAAAACGCTTTAGGATTATGTTGACCAAAACCTGGGTACGCTACTTGTTGAAATGTGGGTTGTTGCATTTGCACTTGTAGACGCCAAGGGGTCTATCCACCAAGGTTATAATCCAAACTTGAATAGCCTGTATTCTGTTGTGGATAGGTATAACCTGGTTGTGGCTGCGACATCCCATAATATTGTAATCCATCTTGTGAATAAATTCTGGATACAGGTGTTTGTTGTAAATCAACCGAAGGAGTTGGAGTCTGAGGGCCAATATTTGAGGATATTGGGTGGAAGGACCCACCTAAGACGGTTGAGGTGCAATAGTTTGAGTCTGTAACAAAGGTAAGGATGTATTAACAAGTGGAGTAGATGTGGGTGCAACAGGTTGAATTGGTTGATACGATTGTACAATCATTTGTGGTATGGACATAGAGCAAAGCCACTTGTTGGCTATATGTAATTTATTAGCAAGATTGGCAGAGTCCAATTACAGAAACAACATCGTTTCAACCAACTTTGGGATTCTAGGATCTAGCCCTCCTGAATCCGGAGAGGGATCTCTCCAATAAGTGCAAAGATGGATATGTCTTTGAAGTTTGAGGTAATGATATTAGGCTAGTTATGACGGCCAAGGGTTTCTTTTGTTTTTTGGATGGTTGAACATGATTGTTGTTAGAGGTGAAAGTCCCAAAGGAAAAAAGGTTCAAAGGTGAGAAGTTGCAAGCAAAAGAATAATTTTTGATCAAGAAGAAAGATGAAGGCAGGTTTTCAGTCCATTGGGCTATGGAGTCATAAGAGGATTTAATTGGAACAGCAAGAGGCAAGAGTGGTCCATGGGGCAAGTCATCTATGTCTAAGGATCTCTTTAAGGTTTGATTTATGGAATGGAATGATACATCAAGAAGGGGAAATAAATAGATGCAGAACAAAGAGCAGCCCAGGATCTGGTAAGTACTTTGAAACTATCCAGCCTTTTAACACATTCTAAGGGAAACAATCAAACAGTTATGCAAACAAGACTGGGACCAGGGCTCACCATAAATTCCTCAGTTCATCTTCACACAACATATACTGAAAGTAACCTTTAAAAATAATATTTAGCTAAGACAATAAGATGAGGGAATGCCAGCATTCCTATGCTTAAACTAAATTAAATCATTTCCAAATAACACAGTCGGAAGAAAACATTCAAATAAAGATTTTTCAGCCAGAGAAGGCTACTGGTATACAGTAGGCCCTAACACTATTTAAACTGTTCTTTACAGAAGAAAATGAAACAAAATGAAAACAGGAATAAAATAACAAGTTACAATGAGAATAACATCACCGTCAACATAGACCAGGATCCCATAAATCAGCTTGTATTGATGCTCCAAACTGGTTACAATCTTCAATTCCAATGTTTTAATTCATCTTTCGTTCATAACCTAACTTATCTGTTACAAGCAGAGCTCCAAGAGCCAGTGAAATCACTATTTACAATCAAGAGTCTTCAGCTCAATTACATTACAATGCTTCAACAATTACATCAACAACCAACCCCTCACTCATCTTCTACTGAAGTATTTATAGAAGGATGAGGAGGTGAGATCTGATTAAAGATCTCAAATACAATTAATACAGAGTTAATGCTTTCTTGGCCCTTGGGAGGCTCAATGACGAAACTGTACAGGTGTTTCACTGCATTAATTGATTTACACTTATGCATTAAGCTCGGAAGGAGCTTTTGTTGACCTTTGAGGCTCTGTGTGATGCTAGGGCTACTCTGCAGATATTCTTTCATTAAATTCCTGGCAGAAGTAACTCTTCGGCTGCGTCGAGGTAAAATACCTGATTCCGATCAATAACTTTTGTTCTTGATTGAATACTTTGAGGCACAGGTGGCACTTTAGTCACTGGGAGGAATCAATTCGCCTCCATTTGTGGCGGTGGAGGGTTTTCTTGATAAAACACTTTAGGTTTTTCTTTAAACTGTGTTTTAGATTGGGGATTAGGTTTTTGATAGCTGTCTTAGCCGTAATCCCCGCTGATCTGTCCATCAAATTTCTGTTCTGGTTCATCCTAGTCTTCGGCACTGATAATCTTAAACTGTGCCCGTTTCATGGTTTTCCTTTCTATCGTGCCGAGCTACGCAGGGCTTCTAAAGGCATCAATTCCCATGACACATTGATACAATGTTGAATCCAACCCTGTGAATAGATTTCTTCTATGAATCGAAGGCACAGGAATCGTCATTCCCGGCCTTCGGCCTTTAAATAATGGAAGACCATTTAAATCCTGCATAAAACACAAAACAATTAAGAAATCTTGCGTTTTTAGGTTTAGAATGCTTCAGATGGTGGGTAAAGGAGCGTAGCCATTGGATGGCATCATCCGACGGTTGGGATCGTAATCGCAAAAATAGGAGCGGGGGGTAATCACAATCGGGAGAAAAATAATTGCGATGCGATTGGAGGAGCAGGCGCGAACGGAGGGAAGTGCGATGGTGTGATCAATCGCATCGCAAATATTTGCGATGGATAATCGGAACAATAACATAACATGCGATTGCAATATTGCGATTGGGCGGATTTGCGATGAATCGCAATGCAGATTTTTGCGATGAGCACTTTAAATAAATCGCAATTTGGAGCGATTGCGATTTGCGATAAGCACCTTAATCCTGTTAGCAAGTTGTTCCAGGGTGTGGGTGTATGGAAGAAAAAGGGGTTAAAGACTTAGCCTAAGGGCTTAAGTCCAATACTTATGAAAAATGTGTTTTTAAATGATTTTCAAAGGAAATGGAGGGTTTCGGTAAGGTTAAAGAGTGAGTCTTTAACTTTATGAGAGTGATTTTCATGAAGGGGAGAAGAGGAATCATGAAAAACAGAGGAATTTTATGGAGAAAAGGGGGAAACAAATGAAGGTTAGTTCTGAAGTTGGGGGAGGGAAAAATGGCCTTTGCAGCAGTGATCTGGCTTGGAACTCAGTAGGATTTCAGAGGTTTTTAGGATGTAAACAACAGTATGGGATCTGGACAAAGGCATGAGGCCTTCAAGAGTCTTCAAGAGCCAACAGTTTTTAGATAGGGAAAAATTGTTCCTTGAAGGCTCAAAATAGATTTAGCCACCTTTTGGTATAACAAAATATTATAGGTGGCTAACAGTGGCTCCACTTGGGGATGGTGCCTTCTTGAAGGCATCAAGAATTCAGACTTGATTTCTCTGGGAGGCTGACTTGTGCCTCATCCCTTGGATTACTCTTCTTTGCTGGATGATCTTGCTTTGCTTCTGAAAAATAATATCATTTCTGAAAAAATAATGGACTTCATCAATACAACTTTCTACCTACCCAATCCTACTGATCTAACATTTTTTTCTTCATCAGAGTGCACTTGGATTGGAAAACTCTTTTGAAAACATTTTATTCTTTTGAAAGCATAAAAACTAATCTAATTCTACTCCTTATTTCTCCCTGAACTCAGATTAAACAGTTGAGCTCAGATATTTCTCTACCTAATCTACTGTCTGTTGGGATTAAACTGTCCAACAGACTTTCATTCTCTAAATTCTACAACAAAAATTTAAAAACAGTCAAGTCAAGATTAAGTTGTTTGACTTGTTGTGATCTATGGCATAAAAACAAGCTGCACATAGATTATTATTTGCAAAAAATAAAAACAAAATGGAAGGCTTAAGATCTGAAAGTTTCTCATCATAGCCTTCTCTCTTCTCAGCTCTGTTTTAACTTCCTTTTGAGCTGCTCCCCCTTTGTTCTGCGGATTGGATTTTGGACAAATTAGGGCAGTTTTCCTCTTTTAACTCGAGAAGATAAAGAGATTTGAGTCATCTCCTTGAAACTTGGGTTCAAGATTTTGAACATGCTTGAACTTAGCTTCAGGGAATTTCTACCCTAATCTATCTGCTGAAAACCAAGATTGAGCAGGTTTGGAAAATCAGTTCCACTACCCTATCGTGAGAAAATTTAAAGCTAATTAGTCAAGATTAAACAGTTTGACTAAATAGAAGTGTGTTTTGAGGAGTGGCATTTGAGCTTGCACACTTTCAGATTTGTTTCTCTTTTTCTTGGCATGGGGCCTTGCCTTTCTTGTTTTCATTTCTGCCCTCTTTTCTTTATTTTCTTTGTTTTTGTATTTTTGATCTTTCATAACTTTGAATGCAATGGTGGATGGACTATTCATAATGGAAAAAATATAAAAAGGCTTCAAAACATAAAATGGATCAAGAGAAGTAATGCTTAAGCATCTTGCCATTGACAGGACCCCCAAACAATTCTGTTCCATCCAGTTCCTGTAAGAAAAATGCATTATTACCAGCGACTGAATGAATAGAGTAAGGGCCAAGCCATAGATTGTCAAATTTTCCATGCTTGCCCTTTTCTTCCCTTCTTGAGTCCCACTTTAAAACTTTGTCCCCAATTTTGAAATTGTTGGATTTTGCTCTTCTGTCAAAGATCTTCTTGATACTATCATGCTTCTGCAATGCTTTGTTATACACTTCCTCTCTGGTTTGCTGAAGATGAATGGTTTGATTTATTCTTCTGATTATGTCATTTTCTTCAGTCTGCAACTCTTGAATTAACTTCATAACTGGTACACCAAGGCTGTTAGGAAAAATTGCATCTATACCATACACAAGCTGGAAGGGTGACTTACCAATAGATTTCTTCAAAGTTAATCTGTCATCCCAAAGTGCATGGATCAGCTTTGTGTGCCAAGACTTTTTATTGTCCTCCAATAGTTTCTTGATTATGTTCGCGAAGCTTTTGTTGGAAGATTCTGCAAATCCATTTCTTGTTTCGAAATATCACTAGAGGTTGGTTGGGATACAACCTCACAGAGCAGGGGGCATGCTACTTAACGGAGACTCACACAACCATGCATGTTCGAGAAAAACTATAGAGGCGAAATGAGAAATTTTAGTAGGTCGGAAATGTATGCGATCCGCGGGAGTTCAAACCTCACACAACCGTACTTCCTTCTTAACCTGAAAGACAAGAAAGAAACCGGCAAGAAGAACAAGTTGTCTGACATATATACAAGAGAAAAACCTCTAAATGTTAGTGAGATTCTATAAAACATTAAATAAATCATAATGAATGCTTGTATAACAAATATTCTCATACATATAAGCATACACTAACACATTTATTTCGGGAACAGCATGGTACTTCTGTATTATAAATAGCATGTACAAAAGTAACAAGTGGAGAGATCACCTGATCCTTCCAAGGCCTTCGCAGACCGTCGTCCGGATCCGTCCAGCCCTTGCCTCGCTAAGACTCCTTCCAAACTGGTGCATACGAGATAACATATAAAGGATGTATATCTCAAGGAAACAAGGGTTTCCTATAATGAACTGGGAAAGTGCAGGAGGCACGGGGAATCAGACTTGGATAGGGAATACCAACAGAGTATAATATCAATAATTCTCTCTCTCCTTTAGGCCATACACATGAGGGGTTTTTATACTCCCTCCAAGTAGTTTCAACAGTTGGAAACAGTTGGCCACGTGCTGGGGTGGTTGAACTACCTGAGTAACCATCAACCCAGCCCGAAAATAGGGAATGATTATATATTTTTTAATCATTTTTAATGGCATACGCGGAAAAGTGCAGCTGGACTCGCGTATACACGCGGAAAAGTACGGGCATAGTCGCGTATGGGGATTTTTACACTGTTTTTTAGTGAATTTGTCCAAGTCTGTAGGAATGGGTGCCCAAAACCATATAAGCAATCATGAATCATATGAAGGTGAGAAATGATGCTATAACAGATGCCCCCTAATATATGAGGTCAGAAGGGGTACATGATGGCCGAAATGTATTATGCACATAGAAAGAACTTCGCAAGGACAAGAGAGGACTTCACCATATTTCAGCCTGCCAAAAACCCATGAAAGAAAACAGAGAGTCAACCCATGCTGAGGCGGGCATACCCATGCTTAGTCAAAAATACATCATATAGAAAGTACTGAATAGATCCAACATGTATACAAGTATAACTGAACTGAAAGTACACAATGAATCATATGAGCATGGCCTAGAAATATAAGTCTGAATCAATGTCCAAGTATCACATATAGAAAACTGATCAAGGATGCTGCAACTGGATGTCTGATCAAATAAGTAACTGAATCTCCAAGTACCGAATCATAAGAGGTGGAACAAACGGTACAATCACGCAACTCGGGAGCCAACATATAGGATGCTGTTGTACTGAACTGCAACATATAAGGGTGGACGGCATCACTGGCAGAAACTGAATGGACTGTCAAAAGTGAACCGAAAAATGCTGATGCAACCCGAGGTCTTCACCGATCACTATGGCACAATTCTACACAATGGGAATAAATGAGCTGAATTCGACCATGTGAGAAAATCGTTGGATTACCGAAGACAATGATGTATCCCGTTAACCAACGCGAGACAACTCACCGATAATGATAATGAGTGTCGAAGGTGCGAAAGTACAATCGACAAGTGCGAATGAATGAGTTGAAGTCGAACACTTGAAAGAATCTATCAATCGTAAGGCAATGATGAATCCCCCTGCATCGATAGCGAAGAGTCTGCCCGCGATATCTATGCCAAAACCCTCAAGGTGCGACAAAAGACTCTAGACCTTATTCCCCGAGCAATGAGTCGGGATTCGATGGAAAAATATCTGTGGACAGGAAGGCATTAAGGCATCCCACATCGTCCAGTAACGCAGTGTAACTCATGAGGCCAAAGATTTGGAAGGAATCGGACGAAGTAGAGTGATGGAACCAAGCGAAGTACGTTTCCCGACATGCACAAGATGAAGCTAGCGCACTGGAAGAAACCCTACGAACCAACCAATAATGAAAGGCGACACGGAGGCGAAATCCACCAATAGGGTCAAATGGAAATCAAAGTGCGCACTGAATCCCAAGTGTGATAATGTGTGCTGACGTCGAACACTGTGGGAAACCACTCGATCAAAGACCCATGATGATGATCAAATGCTGAGCACGAGGTCACCTATCAATAATGGAAATAGGCCCAAGGTGCGATTTCTCTAGGTTTGCTCTCGGAGCAATGTAGCCGTAGTCGATAAGAGACAAACCCGCAGGCAAGAAGTCAATGGGGACCTTCTCAAACCGAGCCCTGAGCAGAAGACCAAAAAACATCCGATGTGATAGAACATGATATCTCTGTGACAAGACCGGGAAGGCCGACCGAATAATGAGTCAAGAGACACCGCAGAATGGCCGACCTACAGTTGAGACTTCCCTTTGAACAAAAGCACGACTCGCGATGACCATGTGCGGTAAAGTGACATTGTATAAGTCACGTCATGCGGGAGGCACAACAAACTCTCCATATGATTGGAAGAGATAACCAGCGGGGAGAGCGACAAGTGAAACATGGTTAAGAGCTGAACCTAGGTCAAAACTAAAACCATCCCAAATGAAGGAAATATATATAAGTATATGTGCTTTTGTTCAAGGGGCGACAAAGCCGACTACTGTCTTGCCATCAAAATAACTGAAGATACATCCCGTTCAGCTCTTTTTGTTATATTTGATTTTTTTGTCTTTTTTTCATATAATAAGCTCGAAAAAGAATAAAAGAATGCTATGGTACAATGGATAGAACGCAGTATCAAGAAAAGCGGATGCACTAGTTCCGGGAGTCGGAACAATCCTATGCTCAATGCAAGGTAGCGAGCGGTCGAGTGATACTCGGAGGAACGTTCCATCCATGGATACAAAGGTGTCAAATCGTGATAACTAAGTGCATGCAATGGTTAACTTGTGCTGAAAGTCAAGGTCAAAAGTTGCTTAAACATCGAGTCCAAATGAAGCTGGCTAAAGGCCAGGATAAACAAGTAGCCAATATGCAATGCAGGTAATACAACTCAAACGACAATAGGGGAGCCTCTAGGGTATAAAGCTGAAAAATGATAAGTGATGAAGAAGAAGAATGAAGCTTCAACACATAAGACATAGCGGGGACTAAAGAGGGTTCTCGAGCCTATATAAAAACGCAGCATGGGCAACAAGTGATAGCGAAGAACTAACTGGAAGCCCATGTAAAGGAGGCTCTACCATCAAGTCATGATTAAATAATCGGCTGAGTGAAATGGGTGTAATATTCCATGACTCGATGGGATCGACCTAAGGCAGCGATCAAGTATGGAGGCTAGAATGCAAGATGCAACGGAAAGTGATTTCCCTAACCTATATGCAGATGAAGATCATATACCCGCACGTGAAGAGTGGAAATCATGGATCAAAAACCGAGAAAAAATCTCAAAATCGCCAAAATGTACCTGAAAAACATACCAAATGGGCACTTCCAAAGCAAAGTTCGGGTTAAACGGCTTAAGATAGATCGAAAAAAATAAGCATAAGGAAATTTTTGCGAAAATTTTCAATTTTTTAGCCATAAATAGGCAAATTACCTCTCATTTGGTTCATTGTGCATAGCTTATTTGGAAAAAAGTGCTCCCTGGGAGCTAAAAAACTTCTTCGGCAAATCGGGAACAACCGACAAGTGAACCTCACGAAACTTCAAGTAGGCTCCTTAATCATCTGTGTTATTCATTTTGTCCATTTGGAAATTAAAAATTAAGTGATTTTTTTCTTTAAAACCCTTGCTAAAAAATATGCGTACTGCGCATACGCCGGGGTTCATTGAGGAAACCACGCGTATCTACTCATGCCGTATATGCGGGGGAAAACCCCGCATATGCGCGAGGTGGCGAAACTTAAAAGCGTGGCTAATGCATAATTTGATGAAATTTCTCGGGATGACCATTTCATGGAGGGAACGTGAGCATAGCGCAATAGACCAAGAGGTCATGCGGATCAGCAGTGAAGCACAAAATATCCTCTGAGCTGCAGGGATTGTTCAAATTCTTTAAAATGCCCAATATGAAAAGCAATGTCGCGATTATTAGAAATGCTTGTGAAATTCTTTCGGGAACCGAGATCGAGATTGCTTCATATTGATCGGATGCCACTCACAGCATTGAAGGAGGATATATATTTTATCACCGGACTCTCAGGGAGGGAGAACCAATGGACTTGCACGGAAAGCCCCACTTGTAAAATATGATCCATTTTTGGTAAAGGGTAGTTGTCTTTTAAATGAAGCTTTGTTTAAATCTCTAAAATCTATACAAGCACGATTTCTCCCGATCTTCTTCCTAACGGACACCGTATTAGATACCCATTAGAATATCTAATAGGGACAATAATACCAGACATCATACATCTTCATGATTTCCTTCTTAACCAAAGGCGAGCTTGTGCAGAGGGTTTATTCACGCGCAGTTGTTTGAATGGTTTTTTGGTTTTCTTTAAGAGGGATTTTTGTGTTGTATTATTTTCGGTGTCATGGGACTTAAGATCTTCATAATTCCATGCAAAACATCGGCAAAAACTCGTTAAACGGCTCGATGTATCGAATTTGATATGAGTCGTAAAGTTTTGAACAGCTTTGATCATTTTCGGTTTCTCTTCACTTTGCCAATATTACACTCTTCCACTTAGCTCTATAGGTTCCAGTTTAGGTTTTTTGGCCACATCATTGAAATCAAACAACTCTTTTAAAGTTGTTAGACCACTTGGCAAACTTTCATCTTTAGACGAGTTTCTATTTCTCTGTTTCGATTCTCGCTCTCAATTCGATTTGTTTCTAAGTTTTGTTAGTTGTAAGGTTAATATTGACAAGTCTCGTGTGAGAAGGTTCTTCTTCACCAAGAAAATTTTCTTCATTGTAGCTACGTATCATAATCGAGATACGTAATCGCGATTCGAAATTCATTTCGAATTGCATGAAGTCTCTATTTTTTTATCTCCATCAAACACCGCTAATATTTTTTATTATCGAGTATATTTGGTCTAAATTTCATCGAGTTGAACAGCTCTTCGGTCTCATATGGCGCTAGAACATGTCCTAGTGCAAAAGGCTAAATTGTGGGCTATAAGATTTCTTTTTCTCGAGATAAAACCTTGGGCTTTTGGACTCCTCAAATGTTTTCAAAGATCCATGACATCATTCCGATAGGCCCTAAGTCCGGGATGATTTGCATTATACTCCCCATTGACTTGCCTAATTATTAACTCGAGAATCCCCATACACAGTTATTTTCTTGGCTCCTAACTTTTTTCAGAAGCAAATGTAAGCCTAAGAGTTAGGTGATTCATACTCCGCTATGTTGTTAGAACATTGAAAGTTTAATTTGCAAGAAATACATTATGTGTGCTTGCTTTCGTTGTTAGGAATCCGGACACACCTGCTGTACATTTGGTCTAGTGCATGACCCATCAAAATACATACTCCGAGAGAGGATCATTTTTTTAGTTTTATCGATTTGGTGCATGTCCTCACGTATGATTTGACTCCTCAAGTTTCTCAATGGGTTGAGGATGGTTCTCTTGCTATCAAAGTTTAAGTGTAATGGATTGGATTACTTGTAGTTCAAGACACATGTTTGGTTTGCTAATGTTTTCAAATACATCAAAGTGTTTTGACACTTGATGTGCTCCTCTTCCTTCGTTTTCAACCATTGATCCTGTTAAAGTGATTTTTTTAATGGAGGGTTTCATCATTAAACATGATAAAAGAATCAAGGCTTGTACTTATAGAATACATAGGGGATTTTTGAGGCCTGTCTTGACTTATGGCTAATCGTGTATTGCATATGAGACTCCCACAGTAAAGTCTTCAGTCTACGATTGAAAACGGGGATAGTCGCATAGGTCATATCCATTTGCATAGTCCCACCGTAACTTAGCCCCCCAAGATCTCGATAAAAGCATTCCATACTTTGGGGGTACATCAGTCCCATGACGACATCCATAACTAAGCACTTGGTCGAATCCTGGGCTAAGTTAACACAAAGGTCTTTGATCAATCCTAAACACTGGACTCTGCTTGAGTCAAAAGAGTAAATATCTCATAGATGTCCCGTGATTTCAAGACCCGTGCTCTCCATTACATCTTTTGGCATCAAATTATGAGAAACGCTCTGAGTCATGCATTGCGTACTGTGTAGGATTTTTGTCATGAACGTTAAAACTTACATAAAAGGGAGGGATAGGTCCCTCTTGAAACTTACCTTCAATCAAAAATAAGCTCACGGTTTGGTCATCACTAAGATTGAGTGTATCCTCATTTTCTTCTATGTTCAAAGCCTTCAAAATTTTGGACCCATATACATGTTGGGCGCCTAACTTAGTCAAAGGGATGAAATTTTGATCTTTGAGATTTCTCATCTGCAGTCGAGAGAATTTGATTCTTTAAGTGTCTGGTTTTGACTTTGTTTACCCACTCTCGCACTCGACAAGAATATGACTTGCTGATTTGTTTTATCTACGATTGACACAACGGTTGAAAAAAGGAGTACTAGCTAAAGTGTTAGTACTATCGATGTTTGCACTCTATTTTTTCAAAATTTAGAGTGTCTTTCTCTTACCTTTACCGAATTAACGTACACGTTTTGTCCTTTTGTTTCATTGTTTTAGGCTTGGTTGTAGTGGTGTTTTAGAGAGGATTTGTCAAAGGTTTTGGTCTTTGAGTTTGTTGACTAGATTTACTTCTAAGTTCATATTCTCTTGAAGGTTCAGGATGACATTTTCCATGTTTTGATAATAATCTTCATTATCATCTCTTTTAAAGTCAAAGTCAGTAAGGAGTATACGAGACCTTGTTTCCTATCATGATGAACCTCAAAGTCATCATCATCTACCCCCAAATAGGTTAATATCATCTTCCTCTGCTATTTCATATGTTCCCTCAACCTCACTCACATAGTTTTGATGAAAGGGAGGAGCGATCTGTTGATCATCTTCCACAGGTCTATTTGGAGGCTGGTTTCTTCTTATATTCTGATTTTGGTTTTGGTTTGTTTTGAGGAGCCAGTTTGGTTTTTGAATTGCTTGTGCTCTCTCCCTGAATGCTCATTTTTTCTTCATCATTTCTTCCATCATTCTTTCCATATTTTAGCTTGAGGTAGTAGGTGTGGATTCCTCTCTAAAATATCTCTCTTTTCGGTTTTCATCCTTGCCCTCTTCTCCATTAGGTTGACTTCCACGGAAAAGAGCACCTCTTTGCATGTCTTCAAGGGTTGAAAAATCTCTCTCACGAGTGAATAGGTCATGTCGAGCGTCAAACCCTTTTCGGGAAAACTTGTTTAAGGTCAGAAATATGTGAGGTTTAATTAGGGGAAAGTGCATTATACACATTTGTTAAATCTAGTACAATAGGCTTGTACACTTTCCCCGGGGTTTCTATGGAGATTGTTGTAGTCGCTAGAGGACTTAGAGAGGATTTTTCCTTACTTCCCATTTGTTTAAGAATGTTTGATGGAAGCCTTGGAGATTGTTGATACTGTGGGGGGGCTAGGGCTTTAAACCATTTTCTTACTTCTCCCCCAAAAATTTGAGCAAATAATCCGAGTTTGTGAGAATCATCATCAATTTCATTTTTGTCAAAGTAGTCATTCATCTTGTCCACATGTTGTGATGTTGTTGTAGCATTGCTAGCATCATATAATGGAATTTTTGGATCGATAGTCCCGTCGAAGATTGACTAATGGTACAGTGAAGGACTAAGGAGCATACCATGCTTTGCCATGATATGTGGTGGGGGGGGTGGGTTTACAAGGGGTGGGTTGACAAGAGGAGGTGTGGTCTGAAGTGAAGTGGTTTGTGCGGTCGATGAGGTATGAAAAGAAGTGGATGGGATCGCAGATATCATGAGGCGATCTTGGATGAGAGACACCTAGATTATAAAGAAAAATGTAATTCAAGAGGTGTTGTTTCTCTACTCCCAAGATGTTCACTTGTTTCAGGGAGATGAAAGTGAAGACTCGTAATCTAGTTGATCTAAATCACCAAATGACCTAGTCCTAAAGGGATTAACTAAGTCAGCTTGTGATTGTTGTAGAGCTGAAATATTTTTAGGGACCGAATTAGCTCTTAGGGGTGATACGAAAATAGTTGAAGATTCTATCTTAGGAGACTTCTAAAGGGATTCTTTCAGGGTTATCAACTATCTCGGGCGGATCGGGGTCGGGATGGGATCTAGTGTGAATCTTTCTAGGAGCCACTATCGTGTTTTAGACCCAAATAACAAGAAAAGTTTGAACCAAGTATGATGATCTTTAAGAGGTTTAAGCTGATCTGTTTTTCACAATTTTTTAATCCAACAGATCCTCTAATGAGATTTAAATGATGTTATGATGCTAGGGTTCTTCCCCAAAGTGGATTCTTAAAGTCATTAAAGATTATGGAGTCGCCAGGGTGGAAAGTTTAGAGTGTTTTCAAAGAGGTACACGATTTCATCACGGTGCTTTTGAAACATCCCTTTTTCAAGGATATCCCGAAACACAACAAACTCTAACTAGAGATTGACCGAGGCATTTACCGATATATGTCACCTCTTAAAAATAGGATGAGATCCGGAGGCTACATCAGCCCTTTCCAAACTACGTCTAAGAGTACGAGGTAAAACACAACAAACGGTAAGTGAAATGTAAGGGCAAGTGTTTTACTACCAATTTGAAATGTTTTTGGTTTTTACGAGTTATTTTTATTTGTGTGGTTTCTAAGAATGTCCTAACTTTTGCTTCAAAACTTAGCTACGGTTGTGAGACAAAGACGGTCTACTCTTATGGCTAAGCTAGCTGATTTCTCAAGGTTAGATAAAGTCTTATGAGAATCCTAGGGTTGACCTAGATTGTCACCGATTCAAACCAGTTTATCATGATTACCATTTCTTGGTAGTGCTTCAAAAACGTTGCTTTTTACTCATGAGGTCTTATGAAGGTTTTGGGTTTTAGTCCCCCAGATGGGAGTAGCCGGGAAATGTTGGGAATTTGTAATTTATTAGCAAGATTGGCGAAGTCCAATTACAGAAACAACATCGTTTCAACCAACTTTGGGATTCTAGAATCTAGCCCTTCCCGAATCCGGAGAGGGATCTCTCCAATAAGTGCAAGATGGATATGTCTTTGAAGTTTGAGGTAATGATATTAGGCTAGTTATGATGGCCAAGGGTTTGTTTTGTTTTTTGGATGGTTGAACATGATTGTTGTTAGAGGTGAAAGTCCCAAAGGAAAAAAAGGTTCAAAGGTGAGAAGTTGCAAGCAAAAGAATAAGTTTTGATCAAGAAGAAAGATGAAGGAAGGTTTTTAGTCCATTGGGCTATGGAGTCATAAGAGGATTTAATTGGAACAACAAGAGGCAAGAGTGGTCCATGGGGCAAGTAATCTATGTCTCAAGGATCTATTTAAGGTTTGATTTATGGAATGGAATGATACATCAGAAGGGGAAATAAACGGATGCACGAGACAAAGAGCTACGAGGATGCCGTAAGTACTTTGAAACTAGCCACCTTTTTAACACATTCTAAGGAAATAGTCAAACAGCAGTTATGCAAACAAGGCGGGACCGGGGCTCACCATAATTTCCTCAATTCATCTTCACACAACATATACCGAAAGTAACCTTTAAAAATAATATTCGACTAAGACAATAAGATGAGGGAACGCCGTAATTCATATGCTTAAAGCGAATTAAATCATTTCCAAATAACACAGATCGGAAGAAAACATTCAAATAAATATTTTTCGACGAGAAGAAGGCTATTGGTATACAGTGAGGCCCTAACACCGTTTAAAAGCTGCTCTTTACAGAAGAAAATGAAACAAAATGAAAACGGGAATAAAAATAACAAAGTTACAATGAGAATAACATCACCGTCATATAGACCGGGATCCCATAAATCAGCTTGTATTGATGCTCCAAACCGGTTTACAATCTTCAAGTCAGTGTTTTAATTCATATTTCGTTCATAACCTAACATACGGTAAAGAAAGAGCTCCAAGAGCATGAAATCACTATTTACAATCGTGAGTCTTCGGCTCAATTACATTACAATGCTTCAGACAATTACATCAACAACCAACCCCTCACTCATCTTCTACCGAAGTATTTATAGAGAGGATGAGGAGGTGAGATACGATTAAAGATATCCAAAATACAATTAATACAGATTTATGCTTTCTTAGCCCTTGGGAGGCTCAATGACTGACACCCAGCAGTGTTTCACTTCGCATTAATTGATTTACACTTATGCATTAAGCTCGGAAGGAGCTTTTGTTGACCTTTGAGGCTCGTGTGATGCTAGGGCTACTACGCATATATTCTTTCATTAAATTCTCAGCGAAAGTAACTCTTCGACTACGTCGAGGTAAAAATATACGATTCCGATCAATAACTTCGTTCTTGATTGAATACTTTTGAGACTGTGGGTGGCACTTTAGTCGTTGGGAGGAATCAATTACGCCTCCCATTTGTGGCGGTGGAGGTTTTCTCCGATAAAACACTTTAGGTTTTTCTTTAAAATGTGTTTTAGATTGGGGATTAGGTTTTTTGATAACCTGTCTTAGTCATCCTCGTCGATTCGTCCATCAAATTTATGTTACGGTTCATCCCTAGTCTTCGACATCGATAATCTTAGACAGTTGCCCGTTTCATGGTTTTCCTTTCTATCGTGCGTAGCGTGGAGGCTTCTAAAAGGCATCAATGTCCATGACACATTGATACAACGTTGAATCCAACCCTCGTGAATATCTTTCTTCTATGAATCGAAGGCACGGGAATCGTCATTCTCGGCTCTTCGACCCTTTATCAATGGAAGACCATTTAAATCACATAAAAACACAAAAACAATTAAGAAATCTGCGTTTTAGGTTTAGAATCGCTCGGATGGCGGGAAAGGAGCGTAGCCATTGAATGGCATCATGCGACGGTTGTGATCGCAATCGCATAGGAAGCGTGTAATCGCAATCGGGAGAAAAAATAATTGCGATGTGATCAAAGAGACAGGCGTGAACGGAGGGAAGTGTGATGGTGTGATCAATCGCATCGCAAATATCTACGATGGATAATTAGAAAAAAAGAACATAACATGCGATTGCGATATTGCAATTGGGCGGATTTGCGATGAATCGCAACGTAGATTTTTGCGATGAGCACTTTAAATAAATCGCAATTTGGAGCGATTGCTGATTTGCGATACAGCACCTTAATCTCGTTAGCAAGTCGTTCCGGTGCGAGGTGTATGGAAGAAAGGGTTAAAGACTTAGCTGTAGGGGCTTAAGTCCAACACTTATGAAAAAATGTGTTTTTGAATGATTTTCAAAGGAAATGGAGGGATTTCAGGTAAGGTTAAAGAGTGAGTCTTTAACTTTATAAGAGTGATTTCCATGAAAGGAGAAGAGGAATCATGAAAACAAAGGGGGATTTTATGGAGAAAAAAGGGAAAACAAATGGAGGTCGATTAAGAGTGGGAGAAAAGGGAAAAATGATGGTTTCTCACGTCTTTTCTCTATGAAATCAGCGCAATTCCCGAGCATGAAATGGAAAGCATGAATGTAAGATTTGTGACGGAGGCATGAGGCCTTCAAGGAGTCTTCAAGAGCCAACAATTTTTTAGTGATAAAATTTGTTCCTTGAAGGATAAAAAAGTTTTAGCCACCTTTTGGTATAACAAAATATTATAGGGTGCTAACACCAACTAACAAACATTCATTCCGACATTATAACGACGGAGTACTGTCAAAATGGGTGACCATAGGTTTCCCCCCAGCATGAGGAGTATAATAAGATAGAAATTATTGTTCTCCAAATGCAGGGAGTCTAGTTGAAAGTATACTGGATGGAATATACCTAGATGGACCAGCTTGATATTTCCCTGATGATGTATGTAAAGGATCAAATCGTTCAGTACTCACTAGAGATGTACCAGATAGAATACCAGATGATGACATTGGTGAAGTCCATGGGTTTGAGGATGCACCATAGAAGGTTCCAGATAGATATTGGTAACCAGGTGGGATGGAAGGGCCACCATATATATCTGACTCTAGTGATGTTGTGAACATCGATGGGGTAGCAAGAGCAGGTTCTTTTGCAAGTGGAATAGATGGTCCATCCAAATATGTTGGCTCAGGCATGGTTATTTGACCAAATTTATACCCTATTGGATCTATGGGAACTTGAATAGGCACGGGATCAAAGAAAGTAGAGTGGGGTGATTGAGGAAAAGGCTTGTAAAGATAAAGCTCTGATCCAAAATGGGTTGGAGTCGAAGGTTTTTCATCTTATGGAATTTCTTCAATCAAAATCAAACCAAGTGGAAGGATTTTTCCATCAGGCCCTAAGTATATTTCAGGTGGTTGACTGCACGATATGGCAGACTCAATGGCTACAATAGATTGTGGGGCGACCGATACAGGAACAACTTCCAATCATTTGACTTTGGGATTCAAATGTTCTAGTAAAATAACGATAGGATCTAGATCAACTGCCAATTGAACAATGTCAGGTTAGGGAGGTATGGTCTCACTGAATGGATGGATCGTGACCACAGGTAGCTGAGAGGACTCCGTCTCGACAACAGTAGATGAACCAAGATTTGTAGAAACAACTCGAGACGACTCTGGTATATGTGAGGATGATGTCGCACCAGAGGTACTGATAGTACTAGTTTCAGTAGAACGATGTCGCCTTCGCCTACCAGAAATGGCTTTCGGTGGTAAAGGTGGTTTCAGGGCCATTCTATGCGAACGACGGGGAAAGGGATGTTGTTCTTCAACGATGACTAATTTATTTTATTACCAAAAACAAATAAACAAAATAAAATGGTAATTCTAGGCAAAAGGTTTACCAAGTAACTGTGAACTGCAGAATACCTCCTGGTGAACCAAGAAGTATGGGCAGGAAATCTCTCCGAATGTTGTGTTTGGTGTATCACAAGTTACAAGGCGGCTGACTCAGTTTACTATGGATGGATAACAACCTAAAGTTGTCCTCCCAAACATACCCGAAGGTACGTGGAGGCCCAAGTCTGTATTAGCGATGTCTAATGCAAAACCGCATAGTGAGAGAACCCCCTTATACTTTTCGTACTAGAACACTGCCCTATATACCTCAAGGTACGTGGACGAGCTCTGATATACTTATGTACATGGAGTGAGGTATCACACTCAGAATGTAGTGCAAACAAGTTAACGACAACTGCTATGTTTAACGACGTTACAACACGTCTCTAGCCTAGACCTTCTAAATGTTATCATTAATGTTCCAATGCTTTATTAGGTAAATTAATGTAAATTTTATGTTGATCTTGTTTAGAAATTTGTCTTTGAGGCTCACCGTGTGATGTGATATAAATTCATAAAACTGCAAATTAAAATTTTAAGCAAACTTTTCAATTTTAGCTTTTTCAATGAAAATCCTAGCTACTAAGGGAAAGAGCAATGAATTTTAGAGCAGACAACAAAGAGTACAAACTAAAATGAAACTCTCCTAACTTGTTCATATGCAACACACACAATTCATTATATGCACATGCATGTTTTTCTTTTTAGATCCCTTAATGTGAATGCAATAAAGGAAAATATATGCATCAAATCAATAAAACATGTGTTTTCTTCTTTGAGAAACGAGGAATTTAACAACAATTTCTCTTTTAGGAAAAATGAAGAATCGAAATACAATTTTTCCTATAGGAAACGAATAATGAAACAAGATTTTGCTTTACGAAAACAAATGGATCTAATACATAAATACAATACTTTGAATATGATTTGCTAATGATAAATAAAAACACTAATGAGACATTGAACAAATTTATTTTTCAAAGGAGGAAAAATCTGGAAATTTTACTAGTCTCTAAAAGGTATCAGACAGTTGAGAATACAGCAAAAAAATGGCTGAGAATGATAGCAATGACAAATTTGAATGGAATTTGGTTGGCTAAGGGGGAAACACAGTCTCTAAAGGGAGACAATGTATTGCAGTGCACCCCTGAGTGGGAGACAATGCACTGTGTCTTGACCAACTGTGCGTTGGGCGCAGCAAGGATTGAAAAATCAAGCTACAGAACACACTTCTAATGCAACTATTTCATTCATATGTCTAATAATTGAAAGTAGATGCTACTGATGAGGATAAGCAGAGGCAAAAACACCAAGAATGAGAGGAGACTCCCCAATGGAGTCGCCAATTTTTTATGCAGAATTGTGATCTACGAATAAACCAAATTCCCTAAGTGTGGCGATAGTCACTTAGAACAACAGAGGAAAGAATTTACTATCATTTCTATAAAATAAGAAGATATACAAAATGATGAAAGAACCTACTTGTGATCCAAGAACTTCTCCTTCTCCTTCTGTCATTGTTTTTGTCACTCTCAATCCAACTCAAATCGCCAAATCGATTCTTACAAACACAAACAGAGAACAACAAACAGATTGCAATATACATATATCTACCTATCTTACTCAATCAAATCGATTAGATGTGAAATATATATATCATTCAAGAATCCATTGCACAAGAAATAGACACTTATATATGGGAAAATTAAAATCAATATTTATTAAAGAGTAGAAGGGGGAGGTTACAACCAATGATCGATTTGTTACCACCAGCTTCAGCTTCATCCCAACCTCATCACATCCAACATCATACCAGTAGCATATCAATACTTTCACTCTCTCAAATGAGAATCCAACAACATTTATTTACCAAATTTCTTCCTTCCCTAGCACTAGTATCTATGCTCAATTTATAGGGAAACTGACAGTAGTTTCTCAATGAATGAATTTCTAAGAATAGGTAAGACATGTTCCCAAGTTCAGAGGTGTTATATGGACACTTGGATTCAAAGTTTTACACATATGGACTCTTCTATAAGGCATTGAACATGCGGAGATTCATGGAACAAAGATAATTTTGCTCCCAGGTGACCAATTCACTCTTGAATGTCAGGAAGTGCATTGCAGTGCACCCTTGAATGTAGGATGTTGCATATGCAACGCAATTAGTCCATTTAGAGGTTGCATTGGTGAGTAAATAAGTGATATAACTTATACTTGAAACCTTGGAAATCTCACAATAGAAGCTATGAATGAATTGTTCTTCTCTTAGGGTATATAGCAACTGAAATATGAGGGAATTCTAGACCCTATTTCATTGGTCTTGGGGATGATGTCCAGTTTGACCAGGTCATGGGGGATGATGCCCAAATTGACCTATAACAATCGTGAAAATTTTTGTCTTCACATCCATCTTTTTTACCTCAAAATAAAATGCAGCAGTAATAGATAAAAGTAATCTAATAGAAGTAAACTTGTCAACCGGAGAAAAAATATCACCAAAATAAATTCCCAACACCTGGGAATAACCTTTTCGTACCAACCGAGATTTTTATTTATCCACCTTTCCTTTTGAATTATTTTTCTTCTTAAACACCCATTTTCTCCCAACGGGCTTCCTTCCAGCCGGAAACTCCACCAGATCCCATGCCTCATTTTTGTGCAAGGATGCCATTTCATCAACCATGGCCTCCTTCCAGAGTTTTCCATCCTCTAAATTCACTGAATCCCTGACAATTCTGGGATCATCATCAGTAATAGTTAAAGAAAAATCTGAACATAAAGTAGATGGACTATACCTTTCTAGTTGTCTTCTTTCTATAACTGATCCTCTCACAGCTGGATTTTGTGGATTTTCCTCTTCTGAATCTTTTTATGTTGTAGAGTCTGATTCTTCCACCTTTAGCTCAAAATTTGTATTCTCATATTCCTTTGGTAGGACTTTATGTTTAACAACATATTTCACCTCTCTAAACACCACATCTCGGTTGTACACAACTTTCCTTGTTTCTGGGTTCCAAAGCTCGTAACCTTTTAAACCATCCTTATACCCAATAAAGATGCACCTTTCAGATTTATTATCCAACTTTGTCCTTTTCTCCTTTGGAACATGTGCTTATGCATCACACCCAAATACCCTTAGATGTGAAAGAAAGGTTTTTCTACCAATCCATACCTCATGTGGAGTCATATCCTCCAATGTTGATGAAGGTGACTTGTTAACCAGGTAACATGCAGTCTTCACTGCCTCTTCCCAAAATTCTTGTCCTAACCCGGTACCGCTGAGCATGCTTCTTTCCTTTTCCATCAGCATTTTGTTCATTCTTTTTGTAACTCTGTTGTACTGAGGTGTGTATGGAGTATTCTTCTGCCGTGTCATACCACACTTCTTACAGAACTCTTCAAATTCCTTCTTACAGAACTCTCCACGATTATCTGTCCTTAGCACCTTTATCTTCTTCTTTGTCCGATTTTCCACCAGAGCCTTAAATTCTTTAAATCTTTCAAATACTTCAGATTTCTTCCTCAAGAAATGTATCCATGTATTCCTTTAGAAGTCATCTATAAATGAAACATATTACACAGACTTACCCAATGATGGAACCGACACAAGTACAAACACATCACTGTTCACAAGCTCTAATTTCTTGTTCTCCCTCTTAGCACCAAAAGTAAAACTCACCAGATTTTGCTTCCCATATACACAATGATCAAAAAAATAAAATCCATAGAGTTTTTTGACATACCATTACCATGCTGTATCTAAAGGCCCTTCTCTCCAATATGTCCAAGCCTTTGATGTCATAGCATGGTCGTTTCTCTAGAGACCGCTAGGCTTTCTGCTCCACTTTCAGGACCCACAGAACTATTGCACCCAGAAGCTTGTACAAAGTTCCAATCCGAACTCCCCGCATCAATACCAGTGCTCCCTGAACCATCTTGCAGGTATCTTTATCGAACACTGTTTTTACGCCTGCATCATCCATCTTGCTTACATAAATCGGGTTTCTAGCCAATGCATGAATATGTAGAACACCAGGAAGTGTTCTAATCTTTCCACCTTGCAACATCAACTTAACTTTTCTGCGTCCAATGATTCTAGCCTTCCTATCATCCCCTAAGAAGACATCACCACCATCATACTTCTCATATGCGCAGAACCACTCCCTATGGGGAGTGAGGTGAAATGATGCACCTGATTCAATCAAACATGCCTCATGATATACATGTGTATTTGAAGAAGAATCCAAACACACATCCCCACCTTCATCTGAGGTGGTTTTCTCCTGTACAAAAGGAGCATCATCAGATCCCTTTCCTTTCTCAGGAGCTTTAGATCTACATTTCTTTTTGAAGTGCCCTTCCTTTCTGCATTTCTATCACACCTTTATAGGCTTTCCTCAATATTTAAATCTCCCTCTATATTTAGAACTCCCACTCAAAAACTTATTTTTGTTTCTGTTTTGGGACCTTCGTCATATAGATAAGGCATCTCCATTTTGGCCCTCCATATTTTTTGTCTCACTTCCTCCAATAACAAGGATGAGACAATTTCATCAAAATTCAAGGTAGTTGTATTGTTACTTATTTCAATAACCAGACTATTCCACAAATCTGGTAGAGAACACAATAAACTGATGCACTTATCTTCATCTGAGATTTTAATATCAACAGATGACAACTGACTTACCACAGTATTGAAGGCATTCAGATGCTCTGTCACCGAGTATCCATCCTTCATTCTCAGGTTATACAACTTTCTCTGTAGGAACAATTTATTCACCAGATAATTAGATTTGTACAAAGTCCCTAACTTGACCCATAAATTCCTTGTCGTAGCTTCCCCAGATACATTAATCAATATCAATTTTGAGATACACAACCATATTGTGCTTTGTGCCTTCCGATCGAACTTCGCCCAATCTTCATCTGACATTGTTGTTGGTTTATTACCCTGATCTACTGCGATCCATTGATCTTTATCCACCAAGATATCCTCCATCTTGAGATTCCACAACTCCAAAATCTGACCATTAAATTTCTCAACCTCTATATTTCCACTGCTCGCCATCTTCTTTCACTGCAAGAATCGATCCCGTAGATCTCGCACTAAATAGGGTCTACCATAGGCCCGAGAAAAAAAACCCTTAGTATCAAAGGTGTTCCCTTGAAGCAAAAACATCTCTGATACCAAATGTAGGTTTTAACCCTATACTGAAATTATCTGCAAACAAATTCCTAATAACTGAAAATAAACAATAGTGAAAGCATAAAACATAAAATAGATATACACAAAGATTTTCCCCTGGATCGCAAACCAGGATTACCAGCTTGATTTTTCATTATATTCCTTTTAGCGTTACAACACACACACACACACACACACACACACACACATATATATATATATATACTGAAGCATTCATAAACCCCAATCCATTAACCCTCGATTATAACATAACCATAGTTCCCTTGACCGGATCTATAAAATGCCAGGAGCAGAAAACCATCATGCCCAAAACCATGTGCAAACCCATGCACATAACCATAGGTGGGTCCGCCCACCTAATATAGGGTCCAAAAAAAAAATCCCAGGGTGCTGCCCCAGACCCCATGTAGGGGGGCTACTGCCCCCCTGCAAACCCCCTGTTGCACCAGGCGCAAGAGAAGGGGCTTTATCTCCCCCCTCACACCTCCCACTTCATGCCTCCTTTTAATCGTGGAAAGAATAAAACACACACCAAACAGCAAATACTAACTGCAACTTCATTGAAAAATAAATAACCATAGAAACCGAGAAAATTATGCACACACACACAATATTTACATCGGTTATTTTAGGAAAATTTTCCCTGGGAAAACTAGTTTTTCAAATTAAGGATATATCCTATTATTTCTTCAACAAATTAAAGAGTACATCAACTGATTTCCTAACACTGGAAAATCTCCGGTAATTTTCTCCACTGGAAAAATAAATATAGAAACATAAAGTTTCATTTTCAAAACTTCACAACCTTATGCCTACAAATTGCACTAGAAACTATGGAAAAATGTGTGGTCCTATTTATAAATCGCACTGCCTCCAGAATTTATTTCTTGTAGTGGCTTCTTATTCCTACAACTCGACTAAGAAAATCACGCTTCCTTCAACACATGTATGAAGTAGCTAGAAATTGAAATGTTGCCCAGTTGTGCACACTCTCTAATGCAGCTTTTCTATAAAATAATTCGGCCTCTATTCCCTTCTCTCATAATGCTGGAATTTGGTGAATAATTCCTCTAGAAATCTCTCCTCGTATTTTCTTGTTGAAACCCTTTTTTTTGGTGTCCCTGCGCTACCTCTGCACCCTTTCTTTCACTGCAATTATGTGTCTCTTGTGTTGTGTTCTCCAAGTGCCCAAACAATTCTCAAGACCCTCAAAACATAAAAGGCAAGAAGAAAAGAAAATAAGAAGAAAACCATGAAAAACAATAGCAATATGACACCACAAACAAAGTGGTATGATCATGCACTAGACGCAATGAAGACCGCAAATCAAGCACAACAAATCACAAAGACCAAATGCGCAAGACAAGAAACAAATGCCATGAATATCCCCATGGGTTCCCAATGCTTCTATTAGGGTCCTATAAGTATCGGATTCATAATTTGGAATTGACTTGTGATAGTCTTGTAAAATATATACATACCTTGCTTTCTGCAAGTTGTTTTCCCATATTTTGTAAAAATAAAATAAAAAAATAGAAAATCAAAAAGAGGGTAAAAGTCCTAAAAGAAAGATCAAAGGACTTAGAAAAAATATAGACCCCAAAAGAAAAATAAATAAAACATGGAAGTGTGCAAGTCCAAATGCCACTAATTTTTACTTTTTTCTGATGATTATGTCAGTGTCAATAAATGCCATAATCCATGATGAGTTAAACTGTGTAAACTTGACTTGTCATGTTTTCAATTTTCATGTTTTAGATAGTGAATAAAGATTAGTCAGACAGTTTAATCCTGACTAATTAGTAGATAGGTAGATAATAAAGAGGAGTTCATCAGTTTAATCTTAGCCCTCGGATGATATAAGGTAGATTTACATAGTTTTTTATGCTTTTCAAAAGAATAAAATGTTTCAAGGTAGCAAGCTCAAGTGCACCTGCAAAATGGAAGAAAAAAATTTTATATTAAAGTTGGGTAGGTAGAAATAAGTGGGAAGAAGCTTTTAAATATTTATCACTGGGAAAAATAACTAATTTCCTATCCCCTATAGTTATTCTGCATTCCAGACTTTCAGTCAAAGGGGCTCAGAGCATTTCTCTGACTTCTGTTGGGACCGGACCCAAGGCTCAATGACTGTTAGTTAAAAGTGTTGAATTCCTATATCAATCCCTAATTATCATTATTTACCCTTCATTCACCCATCACAACTCAAAAACACATAATATCCCTTTTGATTGACTTCCTCCATTTCATAAAGCATACAAAACCTCAAAAAACATCTTATCCTAAGTAAAAGTGGTGAAATCATCAAATGATAAACATTGCTTTAAGGTTTTCACTTTACTTAGTCATATAAGTGTATTTCTTGAGTATTTCATTTTCCTTGTCATATTGATTTCTAACTTATTCTTATTAACTCCCTAAAAAGAGACCTTATCCTATTAATATAACTCCTTTTATTTTTTTATCCTCTAAAACCCACTATTATAAGATTTTATGCCAAAGTTAATTATCCACATGTTGAAAATAAAATCCCAAAATATACCCCCATTTGGCATAAAACTAACAATATGTAAATATCCCGCCCCACTATGGTTTTAGGCCTTTAATAGACTAAAACTATATAATATAAATATAAATATAAATAAGCTTTCCGAAGAATGACATGTATTTGAAAAATAAAACTACTGTTGAGCTTATCATAAAGTTTAATTTAAACTAAATTTTATTCCCCCAAAACCTTTGTAAATACATTGTTTCTATCCCCGCATTAACCCAAGGTTTATTGCAAATGAACTAAAGGTTTATATCGTAATTCGCATTGATTATTTCCAATTATGTAATAGCCTCACGCTATACATATCCTAACCCATGGTTAAGTCTTCATATTCTGCCTCACGCACCCATATCTTAAATCTAAACCTTTGTTATAACTATATAACATTCCATAACCCGCATTACCCTTTTGTAATGAAACTTTGGTTATAAATCATATTATATAAAGTTTTATTACATTATTAATCCATTCCAACACTTATTATTTGAGTTTCCCCGGTCCCACCCAACCTTTCGACCGTAGCTTTCAAATCAATCTCATCCCTTCGCTCTTTCTCTGATGATCCAACGATTCTAGACTTGATTCACGCTCACAAATCAATCGACCTCCCGCCACCCAAACGAACACGAAATGGGTGTTTTTCCCATTTACTCCCTCGGCGATGTGGTGAAATCTGATTGCATCACATTCGTTTTATTCAATACAACTTACAGCCCAAATCCAACGTGAAACCCACCAATGGTTTTCACATTCGAAAACAAAACCATTCCCGCCTGTTTGATAGGACCTACATTTATTATGAGTAATGAAGTTTTATATCCAAATTTTACACCTTTGTTACATTATTTCTCACTGCTATTCTTGCACATGAATGTTAAAAGAGATCCACCTAGCCCTTTTAAGCTTCCTAAGCCTTGTTTTAAACCACTGTTAGACGATTTCGTGCCTTAAACTCATATTTCACTCCAAATTCCTTATTTGAAGACCAGAGAAGACCTTCTCGGCTCCAACAATTCAAACCAGAGATCAAATTCAACCGCAAAAGTTGCCAGAAACCCTCCCGACTGTCAAAATACCTGCAGTTAAGGTATTTTTCGACATTCCAACCTGCAAATTCAAAATTTAAGCCTTCAGCTAAACTAATTAAACTTCAAATAGAGAAATTGTCCACATAATTTGCCCAGAGAGTACCAAAAACAGGACAAACCCTCGCCAAATTTCCCCAGAAATTGTTGTTTTCAGAAAAATCTCTTCTTGAAGCCCAATTCCTCACTTTAAAAACATCTGAAAGTCAATTTAAGGAGCAAGAAAGATTTTAAAGCCCACAGATCTCTTGAAAAATCATTTTTATAGTCTAAATCATTCAAAAAACCCCTGTTTTCTGTCTTAAACCATTTTTTCCCATCCCAGATTCCTAATTGAGCACTGAAGCACCCACTGACATCATATTTGCCTATAAAATTGCTCAATTACCCTCTGTTAAGGAAATTCAACTATTGCAAACTGTTTAAACTTGCTTTAGTTATTCAAAATGACTAAAAAACAGATGACATCCAAATCTGGGGGTTCTAAGCCTATCAAACCTGGGGGATCCAAACCTCCTAAGTCAGATACATCAAAAGCCATCAAATCCACTCCTGCACTCACTGCAAAAACCACGTTGTCTGTCAATCCCCTTCAGCCACCAGTACCCAATGAAGAAACCATCCCCTTGACTGATATGGATTATAAAATTGCAGACCCTGCGGTAGAATTAAATCTATTGGAGATTCCCAATTGGTGTTTGGAGAAGTTCTTAGATAAAGATGAAACTCCTATTTGGGAGACTAATCTACACAAATATATGGTTCCAGTAACACACCCTGGCCAAGACCTTGTGAGATTATGCCAGAAACACTATGTACTAGATCAGAGAGCAATTGTTAATGCTGATAGGGAGATTCTATTTTCTATTACTGCAGAATCCATCAAAGAGATGTTACAATTACAAATTGATCCTAAGGCAGTTCCTCTATCCATAAAATCGTTGACTCAGTTATATTTAGGACTAGATTTTCCTAAGAGATTTATGATTTTCCGGAAACTTTATGCCATCTCACGTGGACATTCCAAAGCTAAATACTCCTTACTCCACTTCCAAATTTCTTGAAGGATACAGACATGTGATATCAATGCTTTCTTTCACACTAGGATACTTCACAGATGAAATCACTGATGAATCCATCCTTGGTTTTTTATCTACTTTATCTCCTGGTCAACCTCCTGCTATGATCTTTGACTATGCTAGATTTATAGCTGATAGTATCCACTATAAATTGACCAAACTTCCCATTGAAGGAGTGTTTAGATATTCATCATACTTATTTCACTTGTTCTTGTAATTTCAATCTGACAAGTTTCCAATTGCATTACAAAAAATGGACTTAGAGGGCCAACCTCTATCCATTGTTTTCTGGACCACTTTACTGAGGAAAGAAAGTAGTGATTTTAGTTTTACATATTTTTCAGATGTATTCCTCCAACCAACAATGATTATATTATATAAAGTAGAATAGCCTAGGATAAGTGAGGACATGAAGAGACTATTGCAGTTATTAGAACAGTGCAAGATGGAAGACTGGTATTTGTATGAAAAGCACACAGAATTGAGGATTTTTGGATCAAATCTACTGCCTTATAAATTGCCTAAGTATTTGAGCATTAGATTTTTTTCATTAGAATACTTAAGACATGTTTTAAACTCTGATTCCATTAATTTCATGGCTTCTAAAAGAGAACTCAGTTCAAGTTGAAAAATCAGATTGGTCCTTTTATTGTAAATAACAGAAATGCTGAAAAGGAAACAGAGAAAATATTATCAGAGTTAAAATTTCAGGAAAGCTTCCCTTGGAACTATGAACCTCAAGGCATTCTCAGCAATATAAGGGTCAACTGCAAACTGCCTCCTTTCACACATGAGCCCAAGCCAGAAATTGAAAATTTTGCAACTCAAACAGAATGGGTAGAAAACACATTGATAGATACAGTCATCAATGCAGAGCCAGCAGAGAAGATGGATGTTACACAAACTATGGTAGTTGAAAAGCATACTGGAGCATCTACAAAAATAGGTAGATATTAGGGAACCTATACAGCTGAGACCACCACAGATACTAAATTCAAGTTGATTTACAATAAAAGGCTCAAATTCAGTTCCATAGGGAAAGAAAAATTAATTGATGTTGAGGATACAAATGAGCCTGTGGTAAACAATGATGAGGCTATAGTAATAGTAAATGAGACTCTTGCAGACATACAAAAAGATCAAACAGTAGGTGAACAAGATACTCAGATGATTGAAAGACAGAAAAACATGGAGGCTTCTTCCCCACACACGGTGGAGGAAAAAAACCTAGACATCAAAGAAAGGTACAAACAAATCAAACAAAATAATGAAGAGATCAAATGTGAGATTTACTCTCAGTTTCTTAAACAGAAGCCAAGGAATCAGAACAGGCTACTTACATCTTTTGACTATTCCACAAATAAAATGATCATGTCATATCTGCAACCAACTACTCCAACACCTAAGACAGTGGCAGACTACAAAAAGGTTGAGTTTGAAGTAGATACTGAAAATTTGCATGAACTAGACCAAATAGAATTCCACAGACATAGCTCTGAGATGTTATATTCTATTGTGGTAACAAAAGCTATGAGTGCTACTAAGTTGCAGAATACCATTATTAACATGCAGGATCAAATGAAGCTGGACAAAGGCTCTTTGTATGCTAAATATCTAAGGATTAAAGCCTTAGAAGACTTAGTTTTGCAAGAGGGAGTTGATCCTTCTGATGTTCCAGCAGCAGAAATATTAACTAAAAATAAAAATGAAGACATTGCAGCTTTGAGGAAACAGTTGAAACTTCCTCAAAGTGAGCACCCCCAAACTAAAGAAATTCTTCAAGAACAGATAGAAAAAGAAGACATGATGCAGTTGATTATCAAACTAACTTCTCAAATAAAATAAATGGAAACACAATTGGATCAACTTGTGAAAGAGAAAGAAATTGTCAAAGAAACTGAAGCTCCAATTATCCCCTCAGTCATACCAGTAATTACCACAGTTGTGGCCTCTACATTGGGAGAAAAATTAGCACCTAATGAGCCATTGGCAACTGTAGTGCCAGTGCATTCAGCTACAACATCAGCCACTGATTCTTCAACAACACAGGTACAACACACAGATGATGCAGGGCAAATAGTAAAGGCTATGGAGGAATTGTCACTAAAAAACAATGAAATTAATAGTTTGAAAAAGATGATTCAGAATATGGAAGCCTCCAACAAAACAGCATTAATCAATGCCAACAATTATGAGCAAAGGGCCAAGAGAATTGAAGAGAAAATAAAAAGCCTACAAAAAGACTTGAATTTCACTGAACAAATTTCTTACATAAGAAATTACCTTTGGACAAATATAATTGATGTCATTCATCTCCAATGGCCTTCAATTCAAATTATCTATGAACAGAAAGACTTACTTCTAGCAGCACAAGTGGAAATCCAAAAGACAAACGAAGAGTTAGCAAATAAACCAGCACAAGATTTGAATCTCATCACTTTCTTGAATAGTAAAAACAGAGCAGAGTTAGAAGAATTACAGGTACAGGATAGAACAGAGACCATTTTACAAATCAAGAAGGTTCTGACAAAGAGAAATCTAATGAACAATTTAGAGGAAAAGTGTAATGCAATGAATATTTCTATAACCAAATTTTTAGCAAAATACACTATGTTGAGACAAACTGGTCTTCCAGATATTCATGTCTTCAATGAAAAACTAATGGCCCAAAAATATTATGACCAGAAGATAAGGGATTTTGCAAAAGAACAAATCAACAAGCCACTGCCACAAGGCTCTCCCACAAGAAAGGTCATTCTTCAATATATTGAAGACTTGTTTTTTCTTCAAAATGAGATCAAGCATCTTTTTGTCTTTAAGCCTAATTTTTCCAAGTACACATATGCTAATGAAAACTTTAGAAAGCTCGAAAATGTGACAATACCAAATGCAGAGCAATAGCAGGCTTTTATAGATTTAATGTAGCATTGAAAAGGCAAAACAGTGAAGAGAACTACATGAGAAACAGTTCAACAAAAGTGAAACCAAAAATACATTCAGCTGATTTTTTAATGAATAAAGGCTTCTTTTTACAGCAGTAAAGAGTGAAAATATCATTCAAAGTGTATCAGGGTTAAAAGAGCAGCGTTAAAGTATATTAGAAGAAAGAGTATCAGTGAAGGCAGCTCAAACAAAGATATTTCCTAAGCAGCCAACAAGCAGGACATCTTGCCAATAAAAGCTCCTTGATTAGATAGATTTTTTTCTATATATTTTGGATAAGAGGACAGCTTGCTAATTTTTTAAGTAGTTGTCCCTCTTATTTTGTAAAGATATTTTGTATTTCCTAAAGGTATTCCTACGTCTCTCTAGGATATTTGTAAACAATATTTTTTATAAATACTTCACTCTTTGAAGTATTAAGTGTGGAATAAAATTGCTAAGATTACTATAGACTTTTTGCTGATACATTGGAGGCTTACATGTGTTGATTTTGAAGTAGGAGACTGGACAAAGCTAATTGGGCATCATAATTCAGGATTCTTGCGATAAGTTAAAGAGTAAAGTGCATATTTTCTTGTCATTGTTTCATTTCTGAGTTCCATGCAATTTCATTATGTGTTTGATCTGTCTTAATGAGTAGCTAGGAATATTACTTCAGGATTAGCTTATTGCTCTCTGTTTTAACTAAGTTACCATTTAAATGTTTTCTGCTGATTTCCGGTGCTAGAAATCCTTTATTGCTCCTACTCTCGTTTGACCCCTGCCTCCTTCCTCCATTTTCCGGATCAAAGGATCCTTCATTGCCCTTTATCCCGACTATAACATTTCATCAAAAAACCTTTTACCCAAAACTTTGAGGGTTATCTACCTTGCCCTGAATACATTTTCACCCTTTTGGCCTTGCCTTCTAGTACTACTATCTAGACTTACACTCCATAGCCCAATGGACTAGTAGATCTCTCTCTAGTTTAATCCAAAGTGATTTTTACCTACCAAACATCTTAAAACAAAACCAAATTGTTCTATCATAACTAGCCTAAAACATAAATCAAAACAAAGATAAATCTTAAAGAGAGAGCCCTCTCTGAATTCTAGGAAGGCTAGATCCTAGAGTTTGAAGTAGGTTTGTGGTTACCCCTAGTTTTCCTAGACTAAAAACCAAAAGCCCACAACTTTGAGAAATTACTAGGGCGATAACATCTTCCAAGAGAAAGCTCAACCCAAGCCTTCTTCAATATTTCATGGAAGACTCTTTTTCCATGCAACTCCCTGCATCACACTCCCATAACCACTTATTTGTGAGTGTATAAGTAAATATAAAATATATCGGTTACCTTACCTTGTTTTTCTAGACACACTGACCTATAACTAAACATTCCCATGCCATATCTCAAGGGACTCCAATTCCCTTGAAAAAATCATCTATAACTAGAAACCAATTGTTTTACCTGTCAAATACATGTTCATGAATATGGCCCTCATCCACATAATGTCAGACGAAATCAAGGTTAAGAAGAATTTATGTATCCATGAAAAGCACTCATTCATTTGAAATTGTAGTTTCCAAACATAGCCAAACGAATTCTCACCCAATTCCTTTCTTTTTCCTTTTACCTTGTTGCCTTGAGTCTTATTACATGATACCATTTTACGCAGCTATTAGCTATATAAACAAATAAATTGTTACCTATTTAGGCTAATACCAAGCATGTTTCCCTACAACTGTTCATGCATGTCAGACACATGTTCCAAATATCAAACATCGTGTCTATTAATTTGAATCAACCTTTACCAAGACTAAAAACCATGTCATAATAAAATAACAATCATCAATCATAATACTACAACTAACCTTGACTGAGCTTGAGCACAACCTGGATAGGTTGACTCTAGACATCCCAAAGACTGGAATTGATGATTTTCTTCTCTGGTACCAAAGGAATGTCGTCGGAGTTCCTGGACCGATCAATTGCTTGCTATGACAAGTAGCTCGTGCCATTTTCTACTACCATGATCGTCACGGTGCTTAGTGACTAGTCATAGGGCTAGATTTTGTGTTTTTCATATCAACATGTTTAGATAATAAAGGTCATGAGGCCTCATATGTTTTGGATGGAATTTTTGTAAAGCCACACTTTTTACAGACATTTGGATTAATGGAAACTACTACTATTATCTCAGATTATCTTGTTCAATATGTGGATGAATATTATTTTTCTTTTACAATTGTTACAAATGTTGATTTAACACATAATTAGCTAATGCATCATCCAATGTGCTTAAATGTCTTGGAATGTGTTGATATTCTATGTAATCAAATTGTCTCTCCAATAGACAAACTCGCAAAAACATTATTAACATTGTTGGACTTCTTACTTAATAGACATCGTTTAAATGTAATACTATGAGTTGAGAATCTAACCTAATGATCAATCGACGAATGCCAAATGAAATGGCGTCAAATAATAGTTCAATCACTGCACTATACTCTATTATTTTATTTGTTGTTTGACCAGGGAATATACCATCAATAGAAGCTAACTCATTAGTGGGCAAGTAAATATCCCAGGTCATGGAAGAGAAATTCTAAGTACTACAACTAGCTCCATCAGCAAATCCAATGTAAGTTTGGGGAAGCGTCAACATCTACAAATCAAGTGTAACATAAGATAAGCAGGAAAAGTAGCAGGAAATCGTAAAAAGATGCTAAACTTGCACACACTCATAAAAAATATGATACAATTAATGTACAAAATCTTCCCGAAATGAATCACGCATAATATTTCTTCAGGTAAATACTATTTCTAGGCTTTCCCAAAGAAATGTCGTCATAATAAACTAGTTCATATGCCTCTTTAGCTAGTACACGTTTACAATGTAAGGACTATGCCACATGGGCTCAAATTTATTAGCACCTATTTTATCATACTCTTGATCATAGACCAAAACTAGGTCACCTTCTGAATATGAATGAGGATTCACGGTTTCATCAAAATGTGCCTTAAAATGTTTCTTAAGAGCCTCACTAGCTAGTGCAGCATCACGATGAGTCTCATCTAGTCGTGTTAAGTATAAAAAAACGTTCCTCCTCTATAGAAGTGGTTGGTAATCACTCGATTTCCCATTTCAAATATGGGATTTCACATTCACTCAGCAAAACTGCTTCCAAACCATAAACCAGATGGAAGGGAGTAAATCCAATTGATATTTTTGCTAAGGAACGGTATGCCCATAAGGCTAGAAAAATCATTAGATTCCAATTTCGCATATGAATTCCGACAATTTGTTTAATCATGGTGGTAAAAACTTTTTTAACAGCTTCTACTTGGTCATTTGCTTGTGGGTAATATGGAGTAGAATTGTCATGACGCAAGCCTAGTTATGCAGAAATATCGATCATCATAAAATTTCAAAAATGGCTACCATGGTCCGTGACGATGGCTTGTGGAACACTGAACCCGACAATTACATGATTAAATATGAAAATGGATTCAATTTCGCCATCATCCTTATATGTAGGCATTGGCTTGGCCCAATTTATAACATAATCCACTACTAGGATAATATACCCATGCCCCCCAGTCGAGTGAGGTTTACATGTAATGAAATCAATGCCCCATTTGGAAAAAGGACCGACAACAATGATTGGGTGAATAGGAGTTAAAGGTGCACACATTTTTTGATGGTAAACTTGGCAATTATGGCTCTTCTGGACCATGGTTATACAATATTTGGACATCGAAGGTGAGAAATACCTAGTGCGCAATATCTTTTGGGTAGTGGCTAACCCTGACATATCACTGCCACAAGATCCAGAATGACAATCATTCAATGCCTTTTCAGCTTCCTCATGAGTCAAACAATGTCTAAAGATGGAATCATCACCATGACGATAAAATGTATTGCCAACAATAGTATATTGTTGGGATTGGTACCGAATACAAAGACGATCAGTTCAAGACAATTATGGCTGAAAAGTCTGAGTTTGAAGATATACGATAATATCTCCATACCAGGGATCTAAATTACTGATAAGAAATAGTGATTCATGTGGAAGAAAATCCTCTACCATGGTTTTTGTCTTAGTAAAGTCACATAACAACTCAGCAAATACCAATGACTTCTTGGACTTAGATTTTTAAAATTCTAAATTGAATTCTTGCACGATAACGATCCATTTAGAATATTTTCCCCCTACTAATTATCTGGTAAGAATGTACATCATAGGGTTGCAATATGAAATCATTATTGTTTTGCGCAAGATAATATAGTGACAAAAACGTTGGACATCTTGAACGGCTTCCAAGGCCAATTTCTCCACATGTGCGTATTTAATCTCAATTTTCGTGAGATTCCTACTCAAATAGTATATCATATGTTCAATATTAGACTCATCTTCTTGAAGTAAAACCATGCCAATGGTGGCATCGGAGGCAACTAAATATAAAAATTATTCTCGATGATAATCAGGCGGATCCAGCAATGGTGTATGGGTTAATGCATGTTTTGGTGCATCAAAATATTTTTGAGAAAGCTCATCCCATGTAAATGAGATGCCCTTTTTGAACATTTGAGTAAAACCTTTAGTTAGCTCAGCGTAGTTCAGGATGAATAGGCATAAAAAGTTTGCTTTCCCTTGCAAACTTTTGAGTTGGCGGGGATTGGAAGGAGGAGGCAGATTCAAAATAGCCTCAGCCTTGAGCGGATCAACACGAATGCCTTCCTTTGACACAAAAAATCCTAGAAATCGACTGTATTGTACACATAAAACTCATTTATGGGGATTCAAGCGAATATTGTAATGTCTACATTTAATAAAGATAGCTCTCAAATGCATCGAATGATCTTCCCCTTTCACTGAATGAGCTGGTAAATCATCTAAGTAGGGTTGCACAATATGCTTGATATTGTGAAAAGTGTAAGACATTTCCCATTGAAATGTTGCACTAGCATTCTTTAATTCAAATGGGAGTTTACAATAAGAAAAGGTTCCCCATGAACAAATAAACGCAGTTTTATTCTTATCAACAGTGAGTATGTTAATTTGGTTGTAGCCAGTAAATCCGTCCATGAAAGAAAAGATTTTGTTGTCAGCACAATCATCAACAATTTGGTCGATATAGGGAGTAGGATAGTTTTCCTTAGGACATGCTTTGTTAATATCCATATATTCTATGCATACTCTGATGGTCCCTTGTTTTTTGTAAACTAGAACAATATTGGAAACCCAATTAGTCAAGGAAACATGATAGATAAAACCTACTATTAGTAGTTTTTTAACTTCAGCTTTTATAGCAACAGCCTTTCATGGATGCACTGGACGTATTCCATGTCTGACAGGTTTGGAATCTAGGTAAGTATTCATTTTGTGAACAACTATGCTAGGGTCAATTCCGCACATTTCCTCATAGGAATAGGAAAAATACCTTGGAATGCTTAAAACAGGGCTTTGTACTTTTGAATCTCTTCAAGGGAGCATGAAGTGCCTATGTGAATGTTCTCAATAATTCCTTATTTGACTAAGATATTAATTGGAGTGGTTGTATATATGTTCCAAAAAAAAAATCATATTCATATTGAAGAAACATAGGACATTCAGGATTATCTACGATCTCAGGCGAAAATATGGTAGAAAAATCATTCTCAATTTTATCAAGGCTAGGTAGAAAATACGAACGATGATGAAAATTGTCCCATGGCATTTCATCCAAAATCATTATTTCCATGATGCTTTCATCTATTGGAAACATTATATCAAAGGTACCAAGGAATGAAATTGGTTCTAAATGAGATATTTGTCAATAATCATCAGTGATCGCATTCACTCAATCAATTTCAAAGGGTGGCAGATCGGAAAATGTTTGAACTGCCAAATAAGCTAATTCAAAAGGGATTGAAGGCGTCTCATTGTCATGCGAGGTCAATTCAGATTCTAAAGGAACAATCCATGGATCAGAAGGTTCCAATGTGCTTGATGTGGTCATATTAACCTGGGGAATATTATAAGAAAAAATTGGAGGAGGAAGTGCAAAAGTTCCCATGAGTGACGAATCTTTGAGCAAAATGACACCAACATCTTCATAGTTAGCAATCGTTTTCCCCAAGAAATGGATATTACCAATAGAGTTAGGGTCTAAAGTGTAGTGAGATAATTGGTCTACTTTCACTATTTTCCCTTGATGAGGAAACATTATCATGTGAAAGAGTGATGAGACCATCGCGGACATAGCATAGTGTTGTAGGGAAAAACCCAACACCCCCCATTTTTGAATTATTTACTTCAAAAAATGGGGAACCTTTCTATTAATTTTTGGCTAAACACCTTTTATGATTTCCATTAAGTTAATCATCCTAAAATTTTTACATTCTTTTCATTTTTGTCGGATTTCTATTTTGATCATTTCATTGAATTCAATTTTTAGCGAGCTTTCCATCGATACTTGTTTCGTGTCGTTTGGTCACCGGTTTGTAAATGACACTCCTTTGAAGTTTGATAATTTTTGCGTCTAGACTAAAAAATGCAAATAAATGTATGATATTTCAAATTTTGCAGTTAAAATGCAAATAAATGTATGATATTTCATTCATTGTAAATATTAACTCTTAGTTAATTTGTATTAATTCTTTCATTTTTCACTAACGGTCCTACAAAATGAGTCAACTAAATTGTATGTCAGTTGAAAAACGTTTCAGGATTTTGTTAATTTACTCTAATTTGTTATTTTAAAACAAATTACCAAACCCAAAACCACAAAATTGCAAAGTGGCAAAGTCCAATTTGTAGGATTGTTAATTCACGTGGGCCCCACTTCACATCCCTTCTCCTCCTTCCAAAAAATGCAATCTAATTTTTTTTTGCGATAAAAATTGCAATTGCAATATGCAGTATCGCATATCGCAAATTTATTAAAGCACCTCACTTACGAATTTGCGATTGCAATTTAGTTTTATGCAAAGGGTTAAATTTTTTAACATAAGGTTTATTTGATCCACCTTATCCCTTCATGACCTCACCCTCATGTCACCTCTCCACTCACCTCATCCTCTATTAACTCACAAGGCATATACATGGTCTTTATTTGATTCTTTTGGTTTTGTTTTAGATTGATTCCAATGGTTTGATTTTTAAAGATTAAATAAATATATTTTATTTTTATTATAATACATTGCATTATTATTATAATATTATACTAGCCTTTTGCAAATAAATGTGCAAAAAAAAACGTCGAAGGTAAGCGATTTGTCAACGGATGATTGGACAGTGACACTGTGGAGATTTGTTGAGTTTTGTCGTTTTACGACGAATCTCAACAGTGTCGTGAGCTAAACGCTCACAGTAGAACGCCTTCGGCGTTAATTATAATTATAATATAATATAGTATTAATATTAATATAATATCATTATATCTTAATTAATTTTTAAATCATTTTTGTTAAGTTTTGTTTATAATTGATTTTGTAAATTAATAACATAATTACAATTAATTAGCATTAATTTAATCTAGAATTAGAATTCAATTAAATTTTTCCATTTTTAGCCCAAGCAACATAAATTTCATAATTCTGGCAGTTTTGGCCCATTAACTTTGGAGGCTCGTAGATTTAGTTTTACTTGGCCAAATGAGGCCCACGATGGCTCGTTAGATAGATAAAATTGTGGAGAAAATTTCTGAAGTGGTTTCATTTCCAAATTTGATCATTTAATAGGTCTAAAATTCAGTAGAAGATAAAACTCTAGATTTTTAAACAAAACTAATTTTCTAAGTTTTATTTTTTGCATTTTCACTTGCCCACGGCTTCTTCTAAGTGCAGACCCATTCGTCAATGATCTCCTTAACCAATTAAATCCTCACAAGCATCAGTAGAAAGCTCATATTTCTTTTATTTTAATTATGTAATTAAATTTTGATTGGATATGTTTCAATTCCAGATTTAGCATTTTGATTTCAATTTGCATTTTATCAAATTATTTTGATTAGTTTTTGCAAAGAAACATATTGAAGAGATGAGAAAAAAAGGATCTTAGTCAATGAGAGTGCTCCAACAATTGAAGAAGATGATTTTGGACCAATTAAAATTGATTGAGTAGAGCCAGTCTTCAACAACTTTCTATTGAGGAATTATTTTGTAAATATTATAAATAGCGTATTGTAGAATGTATTAGGGACTCCTCTTCTCTGCAATTCAAGAATTCTTGAAGGTATTATTGTATAGAGGATTTAGAGTTGTAGGGTAGAGGAGAGAAAAATTAGATCTGGGGATTATTGAGGATTTTTCCTTTGCATGTTGAATTATGTATGGAGAACGGAGCTTATACTCTTGTAGCTCTAGTTTTAAAAGCAGAAGTTCAAGCATTGTAAAGGAGTGTTGGACACCAAAGCCAAAGAAATGGATTCAATAAATTGGTATTTCTAATACTATTGTTTTAAATACTAGCTTCATTTTATGATAGCAAGAATGTGTCATTTTATTCATATTTGTGCACTATTTTCGATATGAGTATTGTGTCTCAATTATATGTTATTATCAGTCTCTACTCTTATGGGTTGAATTCTAATTTATGAGTAACTATTTACTCAAAAATATGACTTTTAATATTTATTTAAAAAATAATGATATGTTGTGAACTATTTCTTCATATTATTGTTTAATTATTCAAATTACTGATTTAACAACCAATATCATTTTGTGAACTTCTTCCTAAAAGTTGTTAGTTGATTATTTCAGTTAAGGGATCTTTGAATAGAATATGTTTTGGTATACATAATGCCAGTTAATTGAACTACTTCATTAGTTTGATATTAGTTATAAGCCAGACATATTTCAAACCCAATAATTTAAATATCTTGCTATAGGTTGGGTTAGATCTATAACTGCCTAATTGAGATGGGATTAGGATATTTTTCCTTTTTCTTGCATTTTAGAATAATTTTTCATTTAGATTTAATTGTACATTTCTAGAAGCATTCTTCCCAAAGAGGAAAACTTTATTTGTGGCTTGGTTGAGCCTCATATCAGCTTAAGGATTACTTTCATGCCTGATAGACAAGAGGGTCGATCTGATGTATCTTCTCCATTGGTAGATGAAAGTTATATTTTAAGCCATTAGAGGTGGAGAGAAGGTAACTGGACCTAGTTTAACCAGTTGGAACCACCATTTCAATGGGAAAGGAGTTGATTCAAGGTCCAGACTGGGTGGTCTCCCATATAGTGTTTTAGGTGGACATTTTTTACCCTCAACACATAGGTCCATCTACAGCCAAGTACAAGGTTGTAATCGAGTTGGGGGTCGATGACTTCAACTTCGATTGCAACTATCTTACCCTTTAACTCTATGGGTATATCATTCAAAATTCCATATGGACGAAAACCTCTTCCATAAAATGCTTTCAGAGTGGTAGGAGACTGATTAATGGTTAGAGAACCAAGGGATTTCCAACAAGCAATATACTTGATACATGTAGAAGCTCCTTCGTTAACTACTCTATGAAAAACTTATTTAGTTTTGACGAATACTGGTATTTGGAATTCCAGTTGATGTGGGAGCCTAATTATGTTGCTTTCAATATCAAATAAAATAAGGTTAGAATCATGTGGATCAATTGCTCCAATAACTAACAATAGAAATTTCCTTTGTGCTAGACATGTTTACAGCACTTCAAGAGACGAAATCGCTAAAGGAGACATTACCCGATCTTCAACTATGTTGTAGTTATGAGTAGCTCTAGCATGAGGGTTAAAATATGATTTTCGAACAACACCTTTAGGAGGCAGACGAATCACCATGTTGTAATTTGGTTTTTCAATCTATAATGCTTCAAAAGGAGGAGGAATTGAATTCAAAGATTGACTAGATGGACTAGTATCATTTCCATTTACTACAGGACCCTTAGGTCTGTAATCTTTAGATCTCGTGGCAACCATCACTTGTGAATACATCATCATGATATCCGATGATGTGGAAGAAGAGGATTGATTGGTGAAATCATCTAATTGTATTAAGAAGGGAAAGGATCCTTCAAAACAGCAAGAGTAGGATAATCTTTAACGAATTTAGTAACCTCTACCCAATGTAAAAATTCCTTGGTGTAATGATCCCCATCACAAATAAAGCAAGGATAACAGGGCTTCTTATTTTCATCAGAGGGTTCATTTATGTTTGGTTTCGCTTTCTTAGAATCATTTTGTTTTGCTTTTCCTTTCCCCTTAATTTTACCTCTGGACGATTGATTCTTTCCAGTAGATGATTCTACAACATTAATCACAGAAGTAAGCTTTGGAGAAAGGTTTTCGCTGGGTGAATTTTGTATAACCAAAATCTGAGTGTTTTTAGAATTCTTATTTTACCATTAGATTGATGGCTAACAGAACCAATCACACTATCGTTGGTGTGAAATTCTATAGGGGTTGAGTTTAGTGTATCTAAAATCGTTGGGCGAGGGATATTTGGGATTGTGTCATGCAAAATGTTAGACTGTGTATAAAAAAGATCTAGGTATTGGGCACGAGAAATTACTTGCTCTTTTGTTACAACACCTCCTTTGAAAACATCTTCTGGATTGACAAGAAGTAATGATTTTTTGAAGCATTCAGCTAAAATTTTATCGGGAATAAAGACTTTGACCAAACAACGTCTATGCCTCCATTCATGTATATGATCAAAAATGCAGGTATATTTTGATTCTTTCAAGGAAGTCAAGAGTTCAGTACCAGTATCATATTGGATTGGTAGCTAAAAGTGTGTCAAAAAAAATTTCGCTAAGGAGTTGAAGTCATGAAAAGAGGCTACTTGATATACCATTTTGTTGTTGTTTTCTGGATAAATCCCTTTTGCGGACAAGAGCAATCTCCCTAGTATCCTAATAGATAACTAGAAAAAAAACAACCATTTGAATACCTCTTTCTCTAAACTATTAGCATTCAGATTACTATAACTTAGAAATGAAGAGGTTATGCTCCTACCTTTCAATGAGATGTTTGATGTATACCTTGCCTTTCCAAAGAAGTCCTTCAATGTTGAGAAGAACCTGCAACCACAAACAAGCAAAGAATCAAAGGCACCTATAGTATATAATAATAAAAAACATTAGTTTAACTTAATGATCAAGGAGATTAAGAATTGACATTATTTCAATGAATATAAAATCAACACAATGAGAAAAAGAGATCCATATGTATTATCAATAATTATAAAGAGAAATCTTACAACCTGAGCCTTGATGTCGTAAGCCTCTTCCAATCGTGTCCTTTCCTTCCCTTGATGGCAAGCTCTTGAGACCCAAAACCAGCAGCACGTGTTTACAAATTCCAATCCCAAAAGTCTCCAAAAAGTCCCCCATTCCTTTAGTCCTATGCTGAATTTATAGGAAGGCTGAGGAGGTGTCTAGTTCCACTTCTCAAGGGATATGATCCTTAAGAAAAGGAGTTTAGTTCCATATACCAAGGGATGAGGTGCAAGTATGTGGTGGTTCGAGGTTTCTAATTTGGATAAGATTCCTCAAACAAATCTTCTAGAACTTACTTTTTATTTTTAAGTGTGTGAATAGACCTGCACAGTTTTTAGTGGAAGAGCGTGCGCAGATCTACGCAATTTAGAGTGGAAGAAACTGTGCATGTGCAGGTTTTGTTCAGGGAAACCATGCAGATGCTAAAAAATGGGATTTAAGGAGTGAAAACCAAAATTCCTTTTGTCCCTAGTATTATTTTACTACAAGATTCATAGGGTATTCACTTGAGACACCCCATCGAATGGAAAGATATCTAAATCGACAGTCATGGTGACAAATTTTAGTGTAACAGATCGCCCCCTAAAGTGAAAATCTAGAAAATGTTTGTGATGACTAAAGTGCTTTATCATGTAAAAGGTTCGAATCAGAGACCAATTGGTTGAGTATCTTAAACAAACAATCAAGTATTACCATATCATGATTTCATATAAACATCACTGAGGTAGGCATTCCCATACTTAGAGTAAACATAACTCGATGAACTAGTAGGGAAATACACAAATATCCATGTCAACAATAGACATAGTATCAACGCAACCATAAATGGATCTATATTTACAATCATGAATATTTAATAACTCCACGCAGCCTGGATGGATGAAACTAGATCCAAGGTCTTGATCTCCATCTCTCGATCCATAATACGAATCAAACCATGCGAGTGAATGTATGGAAGTCGAACATGGTATAAGCCACTTGATTATCGGTCAATGATAAAAACTATTAACAAGTGTGAGAGAAACCACCAATAATGACAATGGCTCTGAAGGTAATCTAGTAAAATCTATGACGTGTGATTAAATGTGTTGAAGTCGAACACTCCTAGAATCATTCGATCGAAGGTCAATTATGAGAACCTATCATCGAAAGCGAGAAACCTAGAATTAAGGCATGCAGGCCTCAAGGTACTAAAAATGGTTTCTAGATCAACTTCCTAGATAGTGAGCTGAAGTCGATAGGAAGCGATTCGGCATAGGAGGGCCCACGACATGAAACCATTATGTCAACTTTTGAAGAAATGTTTTGCAAGGATTAACTCATGGATGGTCAACACGAATGGAGACAAATGTTTGTAATGAATAGTGAATTCGAAGTTGTACTTTATCTTGAACACATAACGACATTGTAAATGACTTGGCATCATTTGACTTAAATATAATACCCAAAACCAATTGGATACTTTTAATGAGGTTTGATTAACTGTAAGACAAAAGGATTACCCAACCCAGAAACGAGTGTGACAAAGTGTCGTGTTCAAGAGCGACATACTGCTTTAAAAAAAAGTATAAAAGATGGATTCTTTTTCTCATTTCCCCCCGCACCATTACTAGCAAGTACCTCTTTATTTTGGTCAAGCTTGAGGAGGATAACATTTTCTTGTCGTGTAAGCTCATCCTTCGGAGGAGTCCATCTTAGTATTTTTAACGAACCCTAAGAAGTAGTGTTTTTCTCCCATTGTGATCGACGAGTCCTGCATTGTTTAAGTTTTTACAAGTCTAATGTAGGGGTAACTCGATGTCGTTTCCATGTTTAAAGAGTTTGAAAAGAGACAAAAAGAAAACTCATGTTGTTATTTCAACGTAAATTTTTAACGAGCCCGGAGAAAGTAAAAGTCGGTGTTTTTCGGTTTTAGGGAGTCAAGAGAAAAACATAAGTAAACTCCACAGTGTTCTTTTTCATAAATTTAGTCTCTCAAACCCAAAAAAGGATAGAATTATGTAGGAGAGAACTCTATTGACCATGCTTAGTCAACGTATACCTTTTTCATAATTAGTCTAGTTCAGTCCAGAAAAGGGGTAAAATTATAATGAACAGACGATTGTTCATTTATTTTAATGAGTTCGAATAGTCAAGTGCTCGACAACCTTTTCATGTCTATAGAGTCTAAACAGTGCTTAAAAGATAACTCCATGGTTTCACTTTTTCGTAAGTTTTAACGAGTCTGGAAAAGTGATAAAAATGTAGTTATATTACCAGCTTTCATTTTAATTAACGAGTAGGAAAAGATGGAAAGAACTCGACATTTTCATTTGTTTTACGAGCATGAAAGATAACAAAATAATCTCAGGATTTTCATGAGTTTAACGATTCAAGAAAATAATAACCGAATTTGACTCGAAATAGGTTTCATTTTTAGCTTGAAACAAAGGAAAACTATGCTTGAGATTGGTTTCATCTTTACATAAGATTGAAACAAAGGAAATTGTGCTTGAGATAAGTTTCAATGCCCCCCAATCATAACCTACAAGGGCACATGCCCCCCAAGCTTCATTTCATTCGCCTAAGTAGACTACTTGTTACTAATAGGTGGATGGAATGAAGATCCATTTACAAGATTAGATGAAAGACTCGACTTAACATTTACGAGATCTAGTCAGAGACTCGACACAAACACAATTTAATGAGCTTGACATAGGAAAAGAACTATGATCGTGGAAACTTGTTTCATTTTTTAACGAGCTTAACACAAGAAAATGAACTATGCTCATAAGGACTCGATTCATTTTTTAACGAGGTTGACACAGTAAAATAACTATCCTCATGGGAACTTGTTTCATTTTTTAACGAGGAAATTGACATAGGAAGAGAATAATCATAATAAGGACATATTTAATTTTTTAACAAGGCTGACATGGTAAAAGGAATTATCCTCATGGGAACCTGTTTCATTTTAATGAGGTTGAAACAGGAAAAGGAACTATCCTCCTAGGAACCTGTTTCATTTCTTAATGAGGTTGACATAGGAAAAGAACCATCCTCATAAATACATGTTTCATTTTTTAACGAGGTTGACACAGTAAAAGGAATTATCCTCATGGGAACCTATTTCATTTTTTAATGAGGTTGACACATGAAAAGGAACTATCCTCCTGGGAACGTGCTTCATTTTTAATGAGGTTGAAATAGGAAAAGAACCATCCTCATAAAGACATGTTTCATTTATTAACGAGGTTGACACAGTAAAAGGAACTATCCTCATGGGAACTTTGATCATGGCTTCCAACTGGAAGGAACACATGTCAAGGGACACACCTTGATCATGGCCTCCAAGAGTTATTCATCAGAAGGAAGAACAGTTCTCTGGAAGTAACACATGTCAAGGGACTCAATAGGTATAAGAACATCGTGTTCAAATACTCCCATAGGGTTCACCATGTCAATTACCAGATCTAAGTCAAAGGAAGTCGAGAAAAGAGTGAGAGGCTCACTTGCATCGTTAACTGAAAATATGGGACTATTTTCCACATAATTAACATGTGGAAAGGTAGATACCACTTCCGTATAATAAAAATTTAGGGTTGTCGAATGGTTGGTTTTCGAATCAAGACTAATGAATGAAATATGGTCAACAATCACAATGTGTAGAAATTTGAATAATAGCTGAATTATTCACCGAGATTATCCTGATTACACACTATTTAAGCTTCATGCATAATACATAACCTCTTCTGCAATTGATCATCAATATGCGGAAATAGAAAGCAGTCGCATGCGCTCATTAAAACATAATCAAGCACACATATCAACATAGGATGTAATGGGGAAAGCAATAGCTGAAAACCCCCAACTATCTGTATATTATAATGATAGATAACATGTAACAATACATAGCACAAAGCTCTCACAGCTCTCAGCACTATCTCAATGCTACACACAAAACTAGTTATGAAGATGAACTAGTCACAGGTTCAAATCTCCTCCACAAGTCTGCCTGCCTCTACTGTGCAATCCAAGTTGATTAATGATGAGATCCAAGTTCGAATCCCACTAGCTCCAACTGCGCAATCCTCATTGGAAATCTCCATCAATGTGTGTGCAAATCTCATGCACAGCCAATAGTCACAACTGATAGTAGACTCACCCTTTCACCCACCTCTAACACTGGTCTCCACTGAACTGTCCATGCATTGCAGTTAACTGATGTGTTCTTTAGTTGATTTACGAGTTAATAATTAGTGAATTAATTAATAATTAATTCACACCACTCATCATTAGTGTATTTGTCAGTTAGACTAAATACAACTAGTTCAACTAAGTTAAACAGAACACAACTCCACCAACTGTCTCATCAACTCCACCAAACTCTGCCACATGAGTTCTAACTGAAGTCAACCATGCAATAGCTCAACTAACCCATAGGAAAAGTGTATTTCCTTCTGTCAGCTGCATGTGCCACATCCAAGCATCAAACTAAAGTGCTCCAAGAGGATAAGATAATGTTTATAGTCTAAATATTATTAAGGGTTAATAATATTTGACTGTTCTATTTTTAGCCCGATAGTATAAAAATAGAAACCGCCCAATGTCTAAAAATAGAGGTCCATCTATTTTTACCAACTTGACCAATCATCCATAAATAGCATCCTGCAACTCATAGACCATGATCCATATGTCTAAAAATAGACTTTGCTCCAAAAATAGCCTGTGGGCCCACTTAGTGAAGGCGACTTCATTTCACTAAGCTCCATCATCTTGTTGCATTTTCAACACAATGTTTCCATTATGAGGGAAATACATCATGTGAAAGTGTCAATACTGAATATTTCATTGCATAGACATAGTCTCACCCAAGGATAAAATTGAAATCCAAGGGGCCTCAGACTACCATAACATCAATACAGACAGTTTTACCTTCCAAGGTATTAGGAATATTAGGAAGGATCCCTAAAGGTTCACTAATGGTTCTTTTAAAAGCTCACAGATTCTGTGTAACAGGCACAAGCTGAGGGAAACCCAAAACTTTCCAAGAAGTTGAGGATAAAATACTAACAGAAGCACCTTCATCTATATTTGTGCGATGCACATTCTTACCATAAAACTTCACCATGATTTGGAAAGGGATGGAAGAAGGAAGACGAGGTTTTGTCAGTCTATTCCAATCAAAGGAAAAGACTTCAGTACTTGAAGGGGGTTCTGTAGAAACAGGTGAAATGCCTCTTGGCGTAGAAGAATTTGATGTAACAAGAAGAACCTAAGCGGTATGAATTTCACTCTTTACAAGGAGAGTGGGATTGATCGAATGTGAAATCAAGTCTACCACTTTATAAACTAATGGATCATCCACTCGAGTGATATGAGTTTTACTCTTCAATGGAAGAGCGGGATTGATTGTACTTGGAATTAGATCAATCACTTCGCCAATTGATGGTAGGTTGGGAGAAAGTTTACGGTAACCAATTAGAAGTTTTTGTTGTGTAATAGTAAGGTTTTCCAACAATTTTGAGTCTTCATTCATATGAGGGCAAAGGTGACTATGATGACTCCCTTTCCATAACCTTCAAGGAAACCTAACTTTACCCTTTTTCCCCGAAACCTGACAATCACTGGTTGATGAATCAAAAATAAGTTAATAGGATTTTTCATACCATACTTCCAAGACCTTAGGAATACTAGGAAAATTGATAAGGAAGTTTTCACCTCTACAAAGCTTGCAAGGGTATTTGGGTTTACGATGCATGTTGGAGCTTTCCTCAACACTACCAACACTTACAACCATGGTTGGTTGGTTGTCTTCTTTCTTATCTTGCTTCTTCTTCTTCTTCCCTTTCTCATTCTTCTTAGCCACCTGGTTACTAGCATCGTGGCTTTTACCAAGAAAAGAAGAAGAAAGGGAGGAAAATATGTTGGGCAGAGGTAAAGGGTCAACATGAATTTGGTGATGTTGAGATTGTGAACTCTGTTGTGGTGAAGCATCCGGTTGAGGTGGAACAATTTGAATATTTGAGGCCAACGAAATTGAAAATAACCATACCAATAAACATATGGTAAATCCAGGTAATGACAATTTAGCCATATAAGGAGGACCAATATTTCCAAAGCAAGGAAAAGTACTAGGATTCTCGTTAATAGGGGTTCCTTGGTTGGTAAATTCTGGAATTGTTTCCATTAGATTCAACTTCGGTGAATTTTATTAACAATTTAAAAATATTAACAATTCAAATTCACAATCCACACCTAAGATATCTAAAAAGTAAAAACAAACAAATTAACATGCGCTATCAAATCTAGGAGTCAAACCACACACAATCAATTTGTTTTCACAGTGAAATCACTAGTTGGTGATGAAATCCAACATCGCAAAGATCAATGTGAAAAACTAGCGGTTGGAACAATTACCCTGACAACTTTCTTAATGAAACAGTCTGCTGCGAGTAGCTCCACTATGCTATCTCAAGTGAAGATTATCCTCCAAAAAGTCTGAGTGAGTTTAGTCAACACCTGTTCCAGGTACAATGGGACCTTCCCTCCGCTGTCACCTTGGGAAAAATCCTAAGATTATAGGCACTAAGGTTACAAACTAAGACAATAAAACCTAGGGGAACAATCTGTGGCATGATAAACACACAAGGGGAGAGTAACTAAGCCCAATCCCCTTGAAATATCCTCGACATGGTGAATCCGAGGTTTACTGACAAGTGATCCCAGGCTCCTCGAAAATTCTTAATCTGGGGTTTACTGTTTGTAATGCGTGCACATCTTCTATCTTTACCAATGAAGTAGGTATGATTACTCCATTGGATCCGATATGACCTCGTGATTGACTCTTTTAAGAAGAGCTTCCCATAGCAAAATTGCAACAATTGTAATCTCTCCTTACCACAAGATACTATTGTTTGTTTAGTTTCTTTGGAAAGATAACTACTCCCTATTCCAAGGCACTAATCCTAAACTAGATTGGTGGAAAGAGCCCTAGAAAATGTAAAAATTTATAGATGAATTTTATTTAGCATTGTGTTATTTTGGTTATTTTTTACTCAACCGGTAAATGGATATGAAACCAATGGTCTTATGACCTTACACAAAACTAAATGCAATAGAATATGATAATGTAATATTTTCACTTCGATGAATCCTAACTAAAGTAAGGAGAGATGTTCCATTCACTTCCAACAATGAAAAATTTGATAAATAAGAGAAAATATAAAAAATTCTCCAATGCACTAATTTCAGCAAGAAAAACTAATGCTAATCAGTTCGAAACAAATTTTTATTTTTATGTTTTAAAACAAGCATAAAAACATGTAAATTCAAATCAGGGTTATCTTTCAGTGAGAGACATTATATTTCAACCAATGAAATAAATCTTTACAACATGCATAAATGAATATATTATGAGATTCACTGAAAGAATAGAGATTGACACAACTAATTCTAGAAGTGAAAGACACTTTTTTGATAGATCAGCAAATCAAAAAACTCAAAACCCAAAACCGTAAAGATAAGTGATTTTCTTCAAAAATACAATCAAAGAAATTGATCTAAATCTACGGTTGAATGTTCCAAAATGTAAATTATGCAGTTGTAATATATGCACAATTCACTTAAAAACTATTCAAATCTAATATATGCACATTTTTCGTTCATATTCTGAAAATGAGAATTCTAACTATGCAAATGTAATCTATGCAAGAGAAGTCCCAAACACAAGATGATTCCAAATCAGCAAAAGAACAACTCCTTCACCAATGTAAACTAAAGAAAAAATCGAGTGTAAGTAAAGAAAATTGGGTGAGAATTCCAAAGTTCAAAATTAAAAACACTCAAAGGTGATTAACACTCAGACACAATTTAGCAAAAAGATGCAAAAATTGTTAAGAAACTGAGACAAACCTCGAAGTAATGACCAAATGAAATAAAATTAATAATTTCCCAAAAAATAAAATTCAAAATACCCAATTAACTTAACATAGACTTAATGAGACTGTAAACAAGCTAATGGGATCATAAAAACGAAAAATATGGACTTGAATCAGAGAAACCTTAACTTTTTCAAAAAAATTACAGGGTTGCGTAGGTAGAAAACAGAGTTCAGTGCGCATGCGTACTGTTTCTTGTTGAAAGGGTCTAAAGGCATCAAAGGTTACAAAAGGACACAAAGGAGAACTCGTTCCCAGTGGAGTCACCAATTTGTTTTCTAGATAAATCCCTCTTGCGGACAACAGAAATCTCCCTAGTATCCCAATAGATAACTAGAAACAAACAACCATTTGAATACCTCTTTCTATGAACTACTAGCATTCATATTATTATAATTTAGAAATGAGGAGGTTATGGTCCTACCTTTCAATGAGATGTTTGATGTAGACCTTGACTTTTTCTCCAAAGAATTCCTTCAATGCTGAGAAGAACCTGCGACCACAAACAAGCAAAGAATCAAAATCACCTACTGTATATAATAATAAAAAACACCAATTTAACTTAATGATCAAGGATATTAATAATTTACATTGTTTAAATGGATCTAAAAACAACACAATGAGAAAAAGAGATGCATATGTATTATCAATAATTATAAAGAGCAATATTACAACCTGAGCCTTGATGTCGTAAGCCTCTTCCAATGGTCTCCTTTCCTTCCCTTGATGGAAAGCTCTTCAGACCCAAAACCAGCAGCATGAGTTTACAAATTCCAATCCCAAAAGTCTCCAAAAAGTCCCCCGTGACTTTAGTCCTATGTTGAATTTATAGGAAGGATGAGGAGGTTTCTAGTTTCACTTCTCAAGGGATATGATCCTTAAGAAAAGGATTTTAGTTCCATATACCAAGGGATGAGGCGTAGGTATGTAGCAGTTCGAGGTTTCTAATTTGGATAATATTCCTCAACCAAAGCTTCTAGAACTTACTTTTTATTTTTATGTATTTGAACATACCTGCGCAGTTTTTAGTGGAAGAACTTGCACAGATCTACATAGTTTAGAGTGGAAGAAACTACGCATGCACAGGTTTTGTTCAGGAAAACCGTGCAGATGCTCAAAAAGGGGTTTTAAGGAGTGAAAACCAAAATTCCTTTTGTCCCTGGTATTATTTTACTTCAAGCTTCATAGGGGATTCACTTGAGACACTCCATCGGATGGCGAGATATCTGAATCGACAGTCATGGTGACAAATTTTAGTGTAATGGTTGTCGAACCGGTTAAATTTCGTTCGAAAAGACGTAATCTAATGGAATCATTGATCAATGAATTCGATGCACACCAAATATTATATGTCATAACATGGTTTGATGGGTACTCTTCCGATTTACCTTCAAACTTCGAAATGTCATTAGGAAACTTAGTACGAATTGTCGACTAAACATATAATATTAGATAGGATCATTCGTTAGTTAAGACAAATTCGGAAAATCTAAAGTTATGATAAATGGTAATTGTCGATTGGAATCTTGTTGAGAATATTGATAAACCTGAGGGTTAAGTCCAGTACCTAGAGGAGGGTACCCAGAATATCTCGGAATAGTTTGTGTGGTTGGTATTTGCATTCCTTCGGGGCAAGTAGGATGAGACATACTAGGTTGCAGTTGAAATAGAAACTGAAACGTATGACCTGGGTATGGTTGACTTTGAAAAGGGGGACTATGACCCATTTGGCCCAAGTAATATTTCCCTTGCAAAGATTGACTTTGTAAAGTTTGACCTTGAACAAATTAACTCTGAAAATATTGTTCTTGAAAAGCTTGACCTTGATATGGTGTCTACATAACTCCTATAATAGGTTGTCCCAGAGGAATCTGTGTTCTAGAATGAAACGTAGAACCAGTTTGATAAGAAGATGCTTGAGGGAGAGCCTGTGTAGTTTGTGGAACCAATATTTGAGGTGTATTTTGGACCATTTCTTGTAATATTCCTGGAATAGGTGTTTGGGGCGAACTTGGAATTGGTTGTTGAACGTATTTTTGAACAGTCTATTGAATAGGTGTTTTAAGAAAATTCTAATTGATTTTATTAGTGTTTTGTTTTAAAGTTGTTATTTACTCAATGGTTAAATGGATGTGGAATTGATGGTATTATTACATGACTCAAAACTCTAATGCAATCGAACATGATTGTTAACGCTGGAAAATCATACAGCAAAAAATGACATCGAGTAATGTCGAGCCCATGGATTTACAGGATAGAGATACATTATGGAATAAAAAATATTAAGGATCTCTAAGGTTTGGAGCAATTCAAGATTGAACTAGTCATAAATGCTCGAATGTGCGCTTTTTCCTTCGATAAGTGCGCCTTCTGCGTGCACTGGAGCCCGATAAGCGCGCATTCCTGGAAATGGAAAAAAGTCCCTTTCCCGGGCCACAAGCAAGCAAATGACAGTTTCTCCTTATGTGAAAGCCACCTAAGGACAGAACCAGCACCTCCTTAGGCCTTGTGTGAGCACACAAAAGCATATTTCAACCCACAATGGAATATTTCCCCTCCCTTGGGTCACTATCCACCATGTACCAAGGGAGGGAAGGAGGTTTGAAAGCTCAACTATATAAAACCTCAAAGAGATGAAAAATTTGTGAGCACAAGGTTATGCTAGCCAAATTTGCCCAAGAAACACCAGTTGTTTGTGTGAACCAAGGAACAGGAGCTGAAGAAGAGGGCTCAATTGTTGGCCACCCAACAATTTCAGTCCATCGCAGCATAGAGAGAGAGTTGAAGTGCGTCAGAAGGTAGAACTTGAAGGAAAAACATCCTTGTGTCGGGTCCTAGAGCCTCTGCCTAGGCCCATCGGCAAGTGGGTAAGATTTGTATTCATTCCAAACATTCAATGAGAAGAAGGCCATCGAGCCGTTGTTTACCTTGTTATTGTTTGGAACTCTCTATTTAGCTTCTTTTATGTTTTTAGTTTTACTTTTTCAACAGAGCATACTTAAGTGTATTACTTCATTTTAAGTCTTATACTTCTAAGCTCCCCCCAGATACTGCCTGTTACTTATGGTTTAGAGAAAAGACCACATTCTCTAGATGAGTGTGATTTCATACACCCGTGTCTCGAATCCACCACAACAGGATTGGCGACTCCACTGGCGTGCTTCAAGTTTATGTGGTTGTGCCATTGTTTGCAGGAGACCCTTAGTCTATGTTGGAGTGGAGCTGACAGCCCTTTGACCCATCTTCCAGTCCCTAGACTCACTAAAGTGACAGACTGAAGAAGGCAGCTCCTAATTTTTTTTTTACTTGCAGGAATTTTGTGCGCCGTTTTTACACACAGATGCATAGTGTGCGGGTTCAGGAGTGACCTGTGCGTAGGAAGGCCCACCTATCAGAAGGTTTTGCGCGCAATTTGCAGAGAAAATTTTTCTCCCTATCTGCCGCATTTTTCTGCTTGTATGTGTGTTAGGCAGCCCCTAATGTATCTGCCAACACCTGTGTTGATACCCCACAGCTTCTGAAAACTGATTTTTGCTACATCTTGTATGCATTTAGTTAGTTTTCATTTAAGTTGGTTTTTGCAAAAAGTATTCACATAGTTTCAGTAGAGGATGATTTAACCTTTTCTTTTCGAACAATTTATGTTTTTGGAAATTCTAGTATGCACACTTAGTTTAACTGGTCCAAGTAAGTGGCTCATGACCACACATGCATAAGCTAGTGTAGAAATTGTTTAGTTTAAATTTTAATTTTTGCATTTAGGAAATTGCTGGACTAGGATTTAATTGCAAGTTAGAGTAAGTAATCTTTGTTGTCTTTGCGTCATTGGGTGACCCTAGACAAGTATATGAACACTCTATATTTGTGATTTTCCATCTCCCTTTAGTCACTCACATAGACTAATTAGGAGGTTTTGGAAGCGGCCCATTATCTGCAAATGCTTTTTATTTGAGCAAGGAACAACATCACATAGTCTAACTAGGGGACATTTGTAACGGACCACCGATATCCATATGTTCAAATTATGAGATTTTTCACCATACGCTCACACACATTCACCCACTAAGAAAAGAGAGCCACCTAAAAATAACTTAAACCAACTCACTAAACTCTCCCCACAGGGGCCACAAGAGAAATTATAGTTTAAGTTAGGATCAAGGGGGTAGGCATCCAATAAGCCGCCTTGATCACACTTCACATTTGAAACATATAATTTGTGTTTTTAGAGAGCTTAAAATCCACCTATCAGCCCACGGAAAAGAAAACCCGAGCACGACAGAGACCTGATTCAGAGGGGGTTAGGCTTAGGTCAGTGCGTGTAGTATCAGTGGGGGCTACCTGACCCGTCTGATACTCGGTACTTTTAGTTGACTACCAAGAAGCCCAAGACTCAAATTCTCACGTGGGATGGTGGTTCTTACTGGCCAAAACTAGGGCATCCTTTACCCTATAGGTGACGGTGCAGGCAAGCACCAGACCCTCTACCCTTACCTTGGTTGATTCTCTTCGGCTAACTGGGGGCGTCACCAGTTCTTTCGAGACGTTGTGCCAGCACTCGCAAGAAATCCTCTCAAGGCCCAGTTACTTTTGAGAGTGTGAGGACGTTATTAGGTCTTCTAGGATTTTTGAGTATCGCGCGCAAACAAACAAAACTATTTTTTTCTTGATTGATCACATAGATTAAAATAAAGGAAAAATAATTTCTTTTTCGCTTTGTTTTATGTATGTGGCCATAAATTTGACATGATCATAGACTCAATCCCCTCAAAAGTGTTTTCCAAAACCTAACTTGGACAACCCTCAAACGGTTCCAACGGAACCTCATCAGTCCAAGCGTCTTTTGGACCTCCCCCCATTAATGGGAGGGGTTCCAAGTCTTTCGCCATTTAGGCATCAAAGACGGAACGTTGCCACAATGGTTGGTTCCTCTTTTCTTGGAGCAACCTTAGTTGGGAACCCTAGTCGGTCTCCCAACACGACACCACACATCACTCCCCCCTCGTCCCCTAGGGGGCAAAAGAGTGCATCCCATACGGGAAGCCAGTTGAATTCACAACCGGGTATGTCACAGACTAACCCTTGTTCTAACCAGAACTTCATGTATTCACACATTACCATGGCGTCAACCTCTCAGTCACCATTCTTAGCAGTGTTAAATCTACCAAATTTAACCAAGCTCACCAATTACCCCATCGCACACGACCCCAATTGAACTCCCATGCCCACGAAGCTCCCTTCAGACATACCAAATTTTGAGGGCAAGAAAGCGGAAGACCCAGGGAATCATATAATGACCTTTCACCTTTGGTGCTCATCGAATAGCATCATTGACGATACTATTCGATTGAGGCCATTTCAACGCATTCTCATGGGAGTGGTCGCGAAATGGTACGTCGAGCAACCCCCTGCTTCACACAAAACCCTTGCTACTGCGTCCCTTACATACTTTCAGCTACCCATTCACCACGATTCGGGAATGGATTTACTCACTCATTTCAGACAATCTCCCTCTACCCACATTTCTGAACATCTCCACGAGTGGAGACGGCGTCATACCTTATGCAAAGCTCAACTCAACGATCGAGTCCTTTTAGATTTATTCTTGAAAACTCTAACGGCAGAGATTTCAAAGGATGTGGCGCAACGTAACCCCACATCTGAAGAGGATGCAATAAGTAAATCCCAGCAGCTTGAATTGATTTATACGCAATCAGGGTACATATACAATATCCTGCCTAACTCCCCGTGCCTGCAATCTTATCAATAATTGCCAGGCGCGTCGAACTCTGCAGACGGACTTATTGGGTCGATGACCCAGGGGTACCTAGGCAGCAGCAGTCAAATCCTGATTTTACGCATGGGTCTACCCAGGACATGTCTCAACCTGGATTTCAAAGTCATCATATGCGGCAGCAAAATTTGACTAATAGGGCGCCAGCATATTACCAAGGAGGACCTTACCCTCCGTTCGGGGGGACCCAGTATGCAGGAAGAAAAACTAATGGAAGAACTCCCCCCCAAAGGCCAGGTGCAAATATGGGACAACAGTTTGCTCAGTCCCAAGCACATAACCCACCAACGCAAAACAATGCACAGGTGAACTTTGTGCAGCCATCCCAAGATCAATCGCACCAGTATGATCAGGAGAATTATCCTCCCAATGTGGTCAAAAGAAAGGTAAAAAACAAACCCAAAGGGAACCCTGGACAGGGGGCAGCAGTCAACAGCACCCACCGAGACCCCGTCCTAGAGATAAATTCAACCGGAATCAGAACCAGGAGCCAAGAAATACTCAAAAGCAAGGCAAAAGGCCACCTCTACAAACAAACCATTATTGTTCGATATGTGGTGAGTACGGGCACTATACTCACCACTGTCCTGAACCCCCTGAGCTTAAAAAGCTTCAGAGTAACCGAGGACAAGGAAGATCTCCCCAGACAACTGCAGTCATGCAAGAACCCTTCCCCCATCAAGGAACGGTTAGCACTCAGCAGCAAAACCCCAAGGATTCCGAGAAAAACAACCATGAAATTTACATGGCCAGCGAAGAAATGTTTTTCCAAACACGGAATCGCAGCTATGACACCCCACGAGACACTGGTTCGTCAAGGGCTAGTACGTCCGCGCCAACTACACCTTTGACCATTCCAAAGATTCCTTTGGAACCATTGCCAAAAATGGTTAAAGGGCCTAATAGGCGAGTAGGTAACTACTCCAACGCAGCCCACAATTACTACATCGTAAACGATTTAGCCCAGTCAGCTGTTTCTATGTCCGCTTTGGAGGTACTGCAGTCGTGCCCAAAGCAGCGGAAAGCCCTACTTTCTACCTTAGGCGCTGTCAACCCCGCCGACACGCACATGATGGCTTTTGATTTAGAAAAATCCACCCCTAGGATTCCCTCTATTGTCGCCTTCCAGATACTAGTATCGGTACAGAATATCACTATTCATCGATGTGTCATTAACAAAGGTGAATCTACATGCAGCGTGTCAAATAATGTATGGTAGAAGTTAGGAGCCCCAGAACTCAAACCTTCCGTCATCACTCTCAGGGCATACGACGGTCGGCCCTCGACCCCCGTCGGCCTCTTCCAAAATGTACTGGTCTGCTTAGCTGGAAAAACGTTCCACATAGACATCGAAGTCTTAGACGCTCACTTGGATTACAATATACTCCGTGGGCGGAGTTACATGTACGCCATGTCTGCCATAAAATCCTTTGTTTTCTGCATCATGATGTTCCCCCACGAGGATCGAATCATTACAGTAGACCAGCTGACACACACTGAAAAGCATCCTTTGACCAACACAGATATGGTTCTACCTTATGTAGACATAGCCACTGATGGTCTTTCATGGTATCAATAATATGGCCCTAGCCAATTCAAACTGTCGTCCGTCCTAGGATCCTTCCTAGGAGATCCTCCTATTATCCCTGAGGTATCACCCGATACCACAGCAGCCTCGGTATGCATGATTTCCATGTCAAGCACCGAGGTTAGTCAGGACACAGACTCAAGCAGTAATGACACCGAGGCATCAGCTATTGTAGCCTCATTAGTCTACGCCACCTCCCAAAATCCTTTCCTATACCCACCTCCTGGCTTCACCTCCCAGTAGGTCTTGGCAACACTGGTACTACCCAAAATTTCATTGGCATTCCCAGTGTGGTACCTCATTCCCCCCAGGAATGCCAACTACAATGTTACTGCGTTTGGCTTAAAACCTCTCGGTCCCGAGGAGCCCCAACCAACCCAAGCAGCAGTCGAAATCACCCCCGCACGGGAAATCCCTGCTACGAAACCGGCGACCATAATAAAGAAAATCGCCAAGAAAGGAAAGAAAGTGGTGACCCCTACCATGCAAAGGGAGTCATCAGCCTGCACTATATGTGATGTCACAGGACACCCTACTCACATATGCCCGGAGTTGGATGAATTAAAACCACTCCTCGACTGCGAGGCAGGCACCTCAAAATGGCATTCCCATAAAAAGGAACTTGCCACCAAAAGTACAGGCAATCCGCTACGTACCAATCATGCATGCGCCCTCTGTGACACCTATGGGCACTATACCCACCACTGTCCAGAAATACCACGGTATCGGGATGCCTTTCACGCGATCAAGTGATCCTATCAAAAGGATCCCTCCATCTAGGCATCTGGAAATGAACCGCGTACCATCCAGTACCTACAGGAGGAACGAAGGTCACCAGATCGACAACCATTTGTCCCTTCTCCACCCAAGCCACCATACACCAACCAAGAAAAAGGAAACCTAGTTGCCTCATCTTCTTGAGATTTAGGCGCATCGATTACTGCAGACGGTTTGATCGAGTCTTTGGCCCAAGGTCACCTAGGTAGTAATAATCAGTATTCAGGGAGATCCTAGATGGGGGGCACTAATCGGCAACGCCCTCCCCCATGATCTTACTCTGGGGGAAACCACAACTGAAATCAAAACTAGGAGCCAAGTAATAGCTCCCAAGAAAACAGAGGCGATGCCACACATTCACTCTCCTGAACAAAAAAAAAAACAAAAAAACGCCGACAGGTATGCACCCTCCCATCTTCCTTTCCAAAATTCATGTTTTTTCAAATAATATTGAATGAAAAGAAGATGCTTTCACTTGAGGTAGTTGTTTTTGCAGGAAGAACCTGCAAACCATTCACAACAATCACCACCGAAAGTTCCGGAGGAGGTATCATTCTACCCTAAGCATGATAGAGTCCCAGAAACCTTGCATATCTTGACATCATTTCTCCATCAGAAATAAAACCTAGGGTCCTCACACCCGACCACGTTTATCATCACCTCACCCCTGCATATGATAAACATCCTCGATGGTCGGTACATCCTCCCCTCCATGGCGATCGTCATCTCAAGTAGACCATACATCACTCCACAAAGTGACGCCATGGCCATACCATTGTAGTACGGGAAGCACCTCATGCCCATCCATATATCTTGCATAAGGTCAAGTTCACATTCCAACTCAACCCCCTTCCTGGACGACCGAGTTGTACAAGAAGAATGAAAGCACTCCTCCACGCACCGCATTTGGCCCATCATACCTCCATCAGCATTAATCCATCTGCGACATCTTCCGCTTCATCAACCCCACACATGAGACCAGCCAATGGGACCCCTACCCCCAGCAAAACATTGTCCTCACACCATCAAGTAAGCGACCCTCTTTCATGTTTTGAGGTACCCATCTCTATGTTTTGTACAAACCAAACCCCATTATTTTATTCTTTTTGTACAAAAAGCACAAACAATGCCCTTCACCCTCATATTGCGCTTTTTCCTCCCATGGCAGCAGTCCCCCATCTTCCTTGGTCGAAGTATTTCATACCCTCCATGCACGCACCATTACGACAATCATAGCCAGTTCATACCCGCCCTAGAAGTCCTACCGACTCCAGGGATTTTTTTTCCCTTCAGAAAATACCTGTGACTACCGCCAAGCTGCTCAAATATACTTCGACCTCGGGCCGCTGAATCCCCATCATCCATTTTCAGCCACCGCTCACCAACATGCCTATGTTAAACCCATTATGGTTCGGTTAAGGCTTCCTTTTTGTCGACATAAACACATCTTTTCCAAAAAGGAAGTGGTACCTTGGATGACCCCTCCCCATGTAAAGGGGTATCCTCGGGTGGCACTATGGGAGACATCATTGTCCATAGATGTCATCGATCCTCTTGAAATTTGACTACAGCAAAAGCTTTCATGTCACGATGGTATCGTACCTTAAAACCATTGCACTTTGATTAAGATCTGTCGAAGACCCGTGCCTTTATAAGCGTCTCTGACAACAATACTTACAAGGGAAGGTCCCAGCCAGTACATATGCGTACATTGCACAATGATCTGCCATACCAAGATTACGCATATGGGTACCACATTCTACCTATTGTCAAAGAAAAAACGCCCCTGAGGGCATCAGCAGTCGTTGTCAACAACCACCAACATCACTACCACAATAGTGACACAGACAACACATGTATTTGTCAATTTTGTTTAACTAGCCATAGCATCACGAGCATGGGACATGCTCGCCTCGTTGAAATTTGGCAAATATGTTGTATATTTTGTCTACTTGCAGGGGGTCCCCTAGGCAGTGGTTATATCGGAACCGGTGTAAGATTTTGTCCTTCTACACGCATGCCTCGCTCTCTCTCTCTCTCTGCGTATGATACAGAAAAGAAACTATAATGTATTTTGGCTATACAGTTCTTCCTATACCTCACACATTAGGGGGCATCTGTTAACACTGGAAAATCGTACAACAAAAAACGACATCAAGTAATGTCAAGCCCAAGGATTTACAGGACAAAGATACATTATGGAATCAAAAATATTAAAGATCTCTAAGGTTTGGAGCAATTCAAGATTGAAATAGTCATAAATGCCCGAATGTGTGCTTTTTCCTTCGATAAGTGCACCTTCTGCGCGCACTGGAGCCCAATAAGCGCTCATTCCTGGAAATGGAAAAAAGTCCCTTTCCGGGACACAAGCAAGCAAATAACAATTTCTCCTTATGTGAAAGCCGCCTAAGGACAACACCAGTGCCTCCTTAGGCCTTGTGTGAGCACACAAAAGCATATTTCAGCCCAAAATGGAATATTGCCCCTCCCTTGGGTCACTATCCACCATGTACCAAGGGAGGAAAGGAGGTTTGAAAGCTCAACTATATAAACGCTCAAAGAGATGAACAATTTGTGAGCACAAGGTCATGGTGGCCAAAGTTTCCCAAGCAACACTAGCTGCTTGTGTGAACTAAGGAGCAGGAGCTGAAGAAGAGGACTCAATTGTTGGCCACCCAGCAATTTCAGTCCATTGCAGCATAGAGAGAGATTTGAACTGCGTCAGAAGGTAGAAATTGAAGGACAAACATCCTTGCGTCAGGTCCTAGAGCCTCTGCCTATGCCCTTCGGCAAGTGGGTAAGATTTATATTCATTCCAAGCATTCATTAAGAAGAAGGGCATCGAGTCGTTGTTTACCTTGTTATTGTTTGGAACTCTATATTTAGCTTCTTTTTATGTTTTTAGTTTTACTTTTTCAACAAAGCATACTTAAGTGTATTACTTCATTTTAAGTCTTATACTCCTGAGCTCCCCCAGATATTGCATGTTACTTATGGTTTAGATAAAAGACCACATTCTCTAGATGTGTGCGATTTTGTACACATGTGTGTCGAATCCACCACAACAATGATATTGTAATCTTTTCATTTCGATGAATTCCTAATTACGGAAAAGAAAGAGATTTTTCAATTTTTCAAAGAAAATGCAATAACTCTTAATTTCACTTTAACTCTTTTCACAAATACAAATTTTCACTTTACAATGAGCCAAATTCGTTCAACAACTCAAAAACCATGAAACTTTCCTTTGATAAAGAACCACTCAAAATTTTCAAAATGCATAAGAAACCAATCAAATTCTAAAAATGAATTTGCTCAAATGAATGTTATGAAATCAATGATGTCTAAAGTGTATTTATGAAAAACTTCAATGTTGAAAGGAAAAATGACTTTCATTTCCAAGTTCAGTCAAAGAAGCACATCTCATCAAAACACTTATTCTTGACAAACCCTAGCTTTTAATAATAAAAAGATCTTTCACAAATGAGAAAGATAATCACTTAATATGATATTTTTGAAAGAAAAAAGACAAGAAGACAGTGAATCATGATCAACCAATCTTTATTTTGATGGATCAACAAACAATTAGACAAATCCCTTACCCTAATTCATGAAAGCAAGAAATTCTCAAGAAGACTCCTTAACAACACTTAGTCAAACTCAAAGGAACTATTTGAAGGTACTAACAAGTATAATGAAGCATAAAAAACCAAAATTTCAGATTTTAATGAAAGGAAAACTCAATTTTTCAAAAATTATAGGCATGTGCACAGGCAAACAGTTTAGTTCAGTGCACATACGCATTGTTGCCAAGGGAACAGTGCACATATCTGCGCTCTATTTCTAAAGAGGAACCGCACGGGTCGATAAATTTTAAGAAAAAATAAAAATTCAACCAAACAATTCAAAAAATCCAAAATATCGCTATCTTACATACTATCAGACAAGGTTCGAAAGACCAAAACAAGGAGATGATGACAGTTGAGACATTCCCTAGCGAAGTCGCCAATTTTTTATGGAATACTAATTGCTAGTGCATACAAAAGCAATCTCCCTAGATTCAATGACTCACTCTAGTAACAAACAAACAAGCAAGAAAATATTTCCTTGAGTTTATCTATATTCAATCATAAACAATAATGGTAAGAGATGGAATCCATACCTTTCACGAAATTCCTGATGAAGATCCCTACTATGATTTTATGGAACTCCTCAATGCTTAGAAACTAGATCTACAAACGTAGAACAATAAGAGATCAAAAGCATATGAAGAATAAATTATTTAATATAACTCATACTAGTGATCAAGGAGACTAGTATCTAATATCATTTCAATAGAAAAATGGAAGAAAAATGGACCATATATCAATTCCATTGGACAATATGTTGGGAAGAAAAACTCAATTTTATTAATCTTAGAAATAGAAGAGTTTCACAACCTTGGCCTTGATGAAGTGTGGCTCCTCCCAATGATCTAAAATCTTCTCCTTGGATGATAATCCTTCCAGCTTTTTTTTAGCAACATAAGTCTACCTTTATTAATCCCCCCAAACCCTCTAGCTTGTGCTTGATTTATAGGCCAAGATCAGCAGGAGGTTTCATATCCTTATCTCAAGGATGAGATACACTAAAGGTGGGATTAGGGTTCCTTGAACAATGGGAATTATCTCCATGATCATAGGGGTTGGGATCAAATAACCATCACCTTGAATCTTTCAATTGGGACATATTTGCCCAACAAAACTTCTAGATTTCATTTTTTACTTTTTACTTTTTGTTACGTCATGAGCGAAGTTTATAGTGGAAGCCAGAGCGCAATTCTGTGTAGGCTTTAACTGTAAGAGTTGTGTATGCGCAGAAAGTGGCTAGGAAAGTGCGTAGGTGATCAAATGTAGGTTTTTAGTCCTTGTTACCCATAATTATCATTTTCTTTAGGATGTTTAATTTCTATACTTGCACGGGAATGCTTTGGAACACATTGATGGATAATGAAAGATCTAGTTTGATGGTCATTTTCCATAGTAACAAAATTATGTGTAACACCTGTAACACCCTCCTCCCACACTTACTCAAGTTTATCGGTCCACCGAGGTAAATATGTGACGAAGAGTTACTATGATATGATTCAACCTCCTATATCACTTTAAGGAAGTGGAATCGAGGTCAGTAGGATGACATATATAGAGAGCTTGGGAATTTTTTACAATAGGGTTCATGTGATCAGGATGTGGACTATCGCCTCACAACAGATGGATTGGTCAGGTTTACGGACAAGATATATGTGTTAGATGACAGTGAGCCAAAGAAGCTTATCTTGAGGTAATTTCATGCTAAGCCATATTCAGGTCACCCGGTATATCAGAATATATTAACAACAGTGTTGAAATTCTACTATTGGTCGAACCTGAAGAAAGAAATGGCAGAGTTTGTGGCTAGGTGCTTGGATTCTGTACATGTAAAAGAAAAGTGTAAGCATCCAAGTGGTCTACTACAGTTGATTTTGATTTGCGAGTGGAAATGGGAGGTCATTTCCATGGACTTCATCATAGGTTTGCCGAGGACATCTAGACAACATGATTCTATTATGGTTGTGGTTGACAGGTTGACAAAGGCAGTGCACTTCATTCCAGTTAAGTCTACATATTCAGCTAATCATGTAGCACAGGTATTCATCAAATATGTAGTGAGGTTACATGGCGTTATAGAAAAAATTGTGTTAGATAGGGATGTTAAGCTCACTTCTAGGTTCTGGAAAGAGTTATTTGCAGTTTTGGGTACATATTTGGCCTTCAGCACAACATATCATCCATAGAAAGATGGACAGACAGAGAGGGTCAACAGCATATTGGATGACATGTTGAGGATGTATTTGATGCATCAACAGTGAAAGCAGATATAATATCCTCCACTGGTTGAGTTTTCTTACAAAAATGGGTATCTGGAGTCTTTTAGGATCTGTCTGTTTGAGGCACTTTATGTGCAGAGTTGAAATACTCCTATCAGTTAGAGTGATCCAGTTAACAGGATATTGATTGGACCAGACACGTTGGAAAATATGGAATGGGAAATTCAAGTGATCAAGAATAATTTGAAGGCAACACAAGACATACTAAAAAGCTATGCAGATTAGAATAATATGTCTATGGAGTTTCAGGTTGGGGAACAGGTGTACTTGTGCATCAAGCCCAAGAATATGTCCTTGAGGATTGGATCATGTGCCAAGTTGACACCTCGGTATTGTGGACCTTTCAAGATTTTTGAGAGGATTGGACCAATAGATTATCGACTTTCACTGCCTCTGATAGTGAAATTCCATGATGTTTTCCATGTGTAATTACTTTAGAATTATGTTAAATATGTTGGTCATGTGATTGACTCGTATAAATTACAGGTGGAGCCAGAAGGATAATTCCAGCCAAAACCTTAGTGCATTTTGCAGATAAATATGCTCATGCTCCAAAACCGAGCAATAGAGTAGGTTAAATTGAAATGGAAGCACTTTGGGCCCGATGAAGCTACATGAGAGATGGTGGATCATATGCAGGCTATGTATCCTTCTCTATTCGTTGGTTGAGCGAATGTTTTTGGTATGTTTTTTGGTGTGATGTTTTGGTACATGTGTATATATGTATATGGATGTAAATACCACCGTGAGTTGTGTTATAAAGCTCCAATAAGAGGTATAGGTGTCATGTCATTATGGTTGTAATGTTTTTCATGCTAGTTTGTTTCTCAGCGGGATGATCATTGTAAATACTCCAACAAGCTAAGTTATAAAGCTCCATGGGAATTATGTTTTGCTTTCCAGTGATCTTGTTGGTTGTAGGTGTCATTGAACACCGATGACAGTGTTCCCACAAGGGTGAAGGGTTCTGTAACATCCCTGATCAAAATTCCACGTAATAAAGTTAATAAAGGAAAATAATAACCATGGTCATGTGACATGTATTCCAAGGTGAATGTTGGGAAAAAAAATAGTGACGGGGATCACTTATGATTAATAAATGGCTATGGAAATTGGCAAAGGAAAATGGAAAAGACTTTGGAAAGGCATGAGGCATTTTATTTATGAAAATAATGGAAAATAGGAGAAAATTAAGGTGAAAGGTCACAGGTTGCATGTGAGGATGAAAATGAAGGAAAATAATGGAAAATCTAAGAAATTATAAGCTTCATTAATAAAAAGGCTTTTGAGGGTCAGTTGACAGGATTATATCAGTTGAGATTTTTGAGCTCTCATTATATTATCTCTCTCTAATAATCTTGGACACTTAGATTTTTCTTGGATCACTCTTTGAGGAGTGCGGCATGCTTGGGATTTGGAGAAAGAAGGCAAAGGAAGAGCAAGAAAGTGCAAGAGGACATCGAGATCAACATCTATAGTGGATTTTTCCTGAAGGTATTGAGTTACATGTATGATTTCCTTTCTATTTTTGGCATGCATGGCATATGCATGTGGTTTCTTGGTTATGATCTCTCATAGGCATGGAGGATTGTCTAGATTGACAGTGGTTTGCCTAGCCTTTCCATTTCCTAGATAACCATGGTGTTGTGGGTTTTAATTTTTTTTATGGTTGGTTCTCATGTTCCTTTAGTTGTGGGTTGAGTTCCTTGTCCTCGAAGCCCTAATTGGAGAAACACTTTGGAAGTCGACAATATTTGTGGATTGAGTTACTAGGGCCTAGAAGCCCTGGTTGGAGAAAACACTCTAGAGCCCTAGAAAACTTGGGTAGAGATCGATCTGGTGATCGTTAGTGATGTCCGACCCTGAGGTGGAATCATTGGTTGAGGTGGTTTGGCCTCTGGAAGCCCTAGTTTGGTTATGTTTAACTTGGTTCATGAGATCCCACATTCATGCTTGGAATATGGCGCGAGGGTGATTGGATAAAATAGAGAATTTTTTAAGCCCAATATATGGTTGGGTTGTACATGTAAGTCCCAGACATGGTTTCATTTTACATGTGTTAATAATAGCTTCTTTCCTCTTGTATTTGATGGGTAAATATACTTGTTCATCTATGGTTTTATGGTTATTATATCCTGGTTATTTCTGTTGGTTATATGTTGGTTATGAGGATATTTTATGACAAACTTGATGTATGGATCTCATCATGTTTTTATTAGAAAATGAAATAAAAATGAATATATGACCTAATAGATGATATTTCAGCTATTGTGATAAGGCATCAATGTTTCTTAACGATTCTCATATAAGTGTAAAACCCCTATGTTAAGATTTGTTGTTATGACCTCTATATTACATACTTGTGACTTGTTTGACGAAATTCTTGTCATGGCTAGTAGGGGTGAGATCAATTAATTCTATCAATGATTACATTAGTGGCTTTGTTCCATTTTTATTATTCATTTATGAAGGTTTCATGAAGTTTTGGGTAGTGGTCTGAGTCTTGGCCTTGAAAAAGTGGCATAGAATCGAACGTCGCTAGCACCAAATTGCCTGGAAAAATCCACAGTCACTGGCATGCCTTGCTGTGGGAGTGATTAGAAGGCCTCAGTCACATGCATGTATTTTCATGGGAGTGTTTTGGGTCCATATCAACAAATTTTCAAGTGGTCCCAAGGGTTGATCACCTGGAAGGGTAGATTGGCTCTTGGAGGTTTTGTAGCATGTGTGGAAGGTCAATTTGGTTTCGTTATGTCAATTCCACTTCCTTAAATATACTTGGGGAGGTGAATCACATAATAGTATCCACTCATCACATGTTTACCCCAACATATCGGTTAACTTGCGTAAATATGGGAAGGGGGTGTTACCTTTAGCTTCCTGATGGCTTCCTCCAATGATGTAGGCTCATTGAACTCAATCATGTCTTTGAATGCTATTGACAACCCACTGATGAATATTTTAATCTTCGCTTTCTCCTCCTTCAGATAAGGCACATGCCTCAATAACTCCAAGAATATGCTAGTGTACTTCTCATCAGTCATAGATCCCATCTTCAGTTCATAGAATTATTTTGCCCCGTCGCCATAATATCTCTCTGATAGATACTTCTTCATTAATAGTCTCTCGAACTTACTCCAATTCAACTCCTTTTTGTGAATACCTCTGACATTCTTTACATCTTCCCACCATATGTTTGCTTTACCTTTAAGGCTAAACATAAATATTGTGGCCTTCATGTTCACTGAGTAATCATGTAATCTGAAGAACTTATTCATTCCAAATAACAATGCTTCTGCATCTTGTGACTTCTTCATTTCTCCATCAAATGTAGGTGGATTTGATTTCTTGAACTAAGTCCACAAATATCCCCTATCATTCTTCTTGTTTGAATGATAGTGATGATGACCATGATACATGTACGAACCATAACTAGAGTAAATCTCATGTCCACTGCCTTGTCTATCATGTGTATCCAATAATCTACCATCTCTGACTCTGTCATCTCTATCCAACCCGTGCCCACCATGTGACCTGCTACCATATGCTCCATTATTCCTATCCTCCTATCCATGAATAATTCTAAGCGGTCCCTGTCTCTGCAAGTCTGACAAGCTCTAAAGGGTGACTACATTAACTTATGCTTGTTTCTCTTGTGCCCTAGCAACTATTTTCTATGATTGAATGATTTGGTCATTATCTTCTTTACGACTGCTTATTTCTGCCTTCAAACTTCTCAGAGTGTCTGCTATGTGAGGGGAGTACTCATCACCATTTTTCTCATGTTCTATAGGGATAATATCGTGAAATATAGTTTACCATATTGCTAGTCATATTTGATCTTCTTCCGACAAGTACATCATGTCAGCTAAACCAAAACATAAACATAACTAACATACCTCAATGTAGTTCAGGAGAGGATATCTCATCTGCAAGATCAACCAAATTAGTGCAATACATGTGTAATCATAATCATAACAATATATGGACATCATCTCATTCATCGCCCAGTTACCATGCATGATTCCACAACTACAACACCAACTAGACACAACGCATGCATAACAACCCATGTATGACACACACGCATACACAATACACACAAACCCTGACATGCATTCATGACGAACACATTCCAACAACAACACCATAAAATTTTGCATGACATTACAACAACAACCATGACCACCACCATGCATACACAACAGGCACATAGACCACAAGCATAAGGACACATACGCAACCGACATCTACATATGTCAACGTATTCATCCAAGAAGAATTGAAACTATACATCACCCAAGGATAACATAACCATGCTCTGATACCACCCTAGAAGCACCCTCCTCCCACATTTACCCAAGCTAACTGGTCCACCGGGGTAAACATGTGAAGAAGATTTACTATGATATGCTTCAACTACACAATTACAGTTAAGGAAGTGGAACCAACAAGACAAGACCAATCTAACCTTCCTCAGATAATACAGACCCTTAAAGAGCCAACCAACCCTTCCAGGTGACCAACCACTGAGGCAACTTGTTGCTTTGCTAAACTAGAGCCCAAGTTGCATTGATGACAAGCCCTCCATGTGACTGAAACCCTCTAGTCGCATGCACAACAAGGTATCCATGCGACTATAGCCTTTTTCAGGGCCAAGACCAGGCCTCTGCCCATAGCTTGATGAAACTCTCATAAAGGATAAATATAAAGATGACAAGGCCTCTAATGCAAAACTTGAACAAGGACACGATCCGACAAGGCCTAACCATGACATACATTCCGTTAAACACATCATGAACATGTAATCTACATGTCATATAAACACATCTGAGCATAGGGAATTCATACTTATATGAGAATCGCCAAGAAGTACTGGTGTCCTCTCATAATAGCTGCATTACCATCTATTAGGTCACATATCCATTATCCATTCAATTAACTAAACAAAACATGATAAGAGCCATGACTAAGATCTGTCATAAAACCATGCTTATAATGAGCATATAACCAACATAATAGAAATGATTGTAGAAATTTGAATAACTGATATGTTATCCACCGAGATTCTCCTGATCACACACTATTTTATCTTCATGCACAATACAGAATCTCTTCTACCATTGATCATTACATGGGGAAATAAAATCAATTGCATGCACACATTAAAACCATAAAAAATTCACACATATGAACACAGTAATTTATGGGAAAGCTTAAAGCTGAAAACCCCCAACTATCTGTATATTATATATGTCATAGAGATCATGTAACAATCATCATACAAATCTCCTCACAAGCTCTCAGTATAATCTCCACTTGCTACACACTAATCAAGCTAGATCTAGCAAAACACATGCTCCAATCTCTGCCACTTGATAGCCTGCCTCTACTGCGCAATCCCTGCTGAAGAATGCCTCTTGATGAGAATTAATTACCCCAGCCTTGCTCACGCAATCTTTATAGGCATCTCTACTAAGTGTTGGATGCAAACCATGCATCACTTATAGTCACAACTGATAGTCACACTTGCCCTTTCACCTATCTCTGCACTGGTCTCCACTGAAACTGTCCATGCACTGAAGTTAACTGATGTATTCTTTAGTCGATTAATGAGTTTATAATTAGTGAATTAATTAATAATTAATTCACACCACCTTCACTAATTGTTCATCAACTGGCTAAACTAGATAAATTTAGCTCAACTATGTTTGAATAGTTAAACCGTAACACAACTCATTAACTTCCTCAATCAACTCCCAAACTCCGCTACATGAGTTCTAACTAAAGTATCCAGTAACAGCTCCACTTAACCCTCAGAATAGCGTTTCCTTCCGCCGACCGTCGTGCTACATCCGTGCACTTAACGCACTTAATCGAAGTGCTCCAAGAGTTGTCGACAACAGAGTCCAAATATTATTAAGAGCTAATAATATTCAACGTATCTATTTTTAGACTGGAAATCTAAAAATAGATTCCGCCCAATATGTCTAAAAATAGAAGTCCATCTATTTTTCCAACTTGACCAACCATCCACAAATTTCATCCTGCAACTCATAGAACATGATCCATATGTCTAAAAATGGACTTCATGCACAAAAAAAAAAAAAAAAAAAAAAAAATCACCTGTGTGGCCCCCACCTAGTTTTGGTGATCACTTTCCAACTAGGATCAGGAAAGATGTTTCAGGATGCCTCCTTCACTATTTCTTGTTGCAATCTTCAACACTCTCTCTCAACAAGAAAGGACTGTCTTTGCATGCGACATGCAACTCCATGCATTCGCCCTGCAACCTTCACAAGCGCCATGCAACTCCATGCATCTGCTCTACAACTCCTCTGAAACTGAATAGGCTCCAAACAACTCAATCAGTTTGATGCATCTATCATCAAAGTCTTCGACTTCTTCTGGGCCCAACTGCACATGTCATCAGGAACCACTGCGCTGTTGAACTCTTGCACCCATGCACTCTGCACTTGCTGTCAACTCTGATTCGCACTCCAGTATTCGACATTGTCACTTTGATCTGCCTGCATCAATCCAACTGATCATGCTACTGCTGTGCTATGGGCACCTCGTAGCTAGGTTCAATTCATGAGATCCACACCATCTCATGAATCCTGCCCAAAAATATCCTCTTAGGATTAATCATGCATGTCGCACCACCTCTCACCTAGTGGTATAGTTGCATGCACTCCCTCTGCCCATCTGGCACGAAATTTCTCTGCATGAGTGGTTTCTTCCACTCCATGATCCTCATCTTGTGGCTGCTCCACATTCCAAGGTTCACTCTTACCTGCATGCAAAACTTGCTCCCTCTCAAGCATCAATTGCATGTCTTTCTTGCACTTCCCAATAGTAGGAAGCTCCGTAGAAATCCCATATACTTCAAGTCTGTAGAGATTCTTTGCTCGAATCCGAACCTTCTTGACTTGTCCTATTGCCTTGTGCCGAGGGGAAGGTCTTTCTTAACCAGAACACAATACTGTGTCACCATCCCCAATACAGACCCAGACTGAATTCTTCTTTAAACCTGGAACATGCACTACATCTTGTAAAAGAATGAGTTTACCTGACTCCCTATGAAAGGTTATGGTACCAATGCCGGTCGCATTGTATCGTCCATTGTCGCCCAACTCAACATGCAACTGGAGATCTTTCTCCACCAAGTCACTGAAAAGATTCACATCTCCCGTCATGTGAAAGGAAGCGCCATTATCAAAATACCACCCCGATCCCGATGCACTAGACACCATGCATGCGATCAATGAGAAGTCCAGCTCAAATTTCGAGGCAAGACCCTCACCCGTTGCAGCTCCAGCAACCTGCTTGTTCTTCTTCTTTTGTAGACAATGCGTGGCGAAATTCCCATGCTCGTGACAGTGAAAACACTTCACTTTGGACATGTCACGCTCTTTACCATCCGCACTGGACTGAGAAGCACTCTTCTTCCCATTTCCCTTCTTTGCTTTGGCAGCCAAAGCGCAATCCTCTTCATCATCATTCTTTGATGAAGATCCATCCCCGGTATCCCGCCTTATCTCCTCCTACACAAGATCCGACCAAAGTCACTCCCATCCTGGCAATTTCTCCCGACCATTGACAGAGTCCTGATAGGAATGCCAACTCTTTGGAAGCCCAAGGAGAGCCAAGCTCACCAATTCCTCATCATCCGCACTAACTCCTACACTCCCAAGCTCATCCCTGCAGTGGAAAAACTTTGTTAAGTATACTGGAATAGTGTCATTCTTCTCCATTTTTATTTTCCTGAGTTTATCCTTGAGCGCCAACTTCCTCTGGTCGCTCTTGCTTTGGAACAAATCTGTAAAAGATTTCCACATCAAGAATGGAGAAGATTTACCATGACAGCTGGACACTATGTGGTCCTTCACACCTTCCAACAGAATCCTTCGACACCTTGCTACCTTCTTTTGCCATGCGTCGAGTACGGCAGCATCACTAGAAGTAGGTTTTGGAATTTCTGCATCTATGAACTCCTTCAACCCATTGTCATCCAGCACTGCCTCCATCCTGTCCTTCCATGCAATATAAATCGATCTGCCCTCAAGGGCATACTCCAATCACAATCCGTTGAAAAACATCTCAACTTTGACACTAAGAAACCACTATAGCAATTTCGAATTCCACCAGCACAAAACTCAATTGCTTTAATGCTTTGCAATTGCTCCAATGATCAATATCGCTCTGATACCATCTAAAAATTTGAATAATTGATATGTTATCCACCGAGATTCTCCTGATCACACACTATTTTATCTTCATGCACAATACAAAATCTCTTCTACCATTGATCATTACATGTGGAAATAAAATCAATTGCATGCACACATTAAAACCATAAAAATTCACACATATGAACATAGTATGTAATGGGAAAGCTTAAAGCTGAAAACCCCCAACTATCTGTATATTATATATGTCATAGAGATCATGTAAAAATCATCATACAAAGCTCCTCACAAGCTCTCAGTATAATCTCCACTTGCTACACACTAATCAGGCCCGATCTTGCAAATCCCATGCACCGATCTTTGCCAGCCTTTAGCCTGCCTCTACTGCGCAATCCCTGCTGAAGAATGCCTCTTGATGAGAATGTATTACCCCAACCTTGCTCACGCAGTCTTGATAGGAATATATACTAAGTGTTGGATGCAAACCGTGCATCACTTATAGTCACAACCGATAGTCACACTTTCCCTTTCACCTATCTTTGCACTGGTCTCCATTGAAACTGTCCATGCACTGAAGTTAACTGATGTATTCTTTAGTTGATTAATGAGTTTATAATTAGTGAATTAATTAATAATTAATTCACACCACTCTCACTAATTGTATTAATCAGTTAGACTAAATACAACTAGCTCAACTATGTTTAGATTAGTTAAACTGAACACAACTCCATTAACTCCTCAATCAACTCCACCAAACTCTCTCACATGAGTTCTAACTGAAGTCTCCATGCAATAGCTCCACTTAACCCCTAGGAATAGCGTAATTCCTTCTGTCAGCTCCTGTGCCACATCTGTGCACTTAACTGAAGTGCTCCAAGAGAATAAGATAATGTTTAGAGTCCAAATATTACTAAGAGCTAATAATATTCGACATATCTATTTTTAGACTGGCAATCTAAAAATAGATTTCGCCCAATATGTCTAAAAATAGAAATCCATCTATTTTTCCAACTTGACCAACCATCCACAAATAGCACCCCGCAACTTATAGAACATGATCCATATGTCTAAAAATAGACTTTGCGACAAAAATCACCTGTGTGGCCCCCACCTAGTTTTGGTGATCACTTTCCAACTAGGATCAGGAAAGATGTTTCAGGATGCCTCCTTCACTGTTTCTTGTTGCAATCTTCAACAATGATAAAATAACCATCACGAGCACATAATAATAAGTACATATACCCATAAAATACAAGAGGAAAAGCGCTTTTATTAACATATGAAAAATGAAACCAGGTCTAGGACTTCCACGTACCACCCAACCATAGATTGGATTGAACCAAATATTTTTTCCAGCTAATCACCCTCATGCCATATTCCAAGCATGAATGTGGGATCTCATGGAGTAAATAAAACAAAACCAAACCAGGGCTTCCAAAGGCCTAACCACCTCAACCCTCGACCAATGATTCCACCTCACAGTTGTACATCACTAACCATCACCAAATTGGTCTCTACCCAAGTTGTCTAGGGCTCCAGAGCATTTGTTCCAACCTGGGCTTCCGAGACTAGTAACTCAAACCACAACTGTTGTCGAGCTTCTAGAGTTGTTGAGATTCAACAAGATGATAAGCTTAGTGAAAAGATTCGCCTTCACTAAGTGGGCCCGCAGGTTATTTTTGGCGCAAAGTCTATTTTTAGACATGTCGATCATATTCTATGAGTTGCAGGATGCTATTTGTGGATGGTTGGTCAAGTTGGAAAAATATATGGACTTCTATTTTTAGACATATTGGGTGGAATCTATTTTTAGATTACCAGTCTAAAAATAGATATGTCGAATATTATTAGCTCTTAATAATATTTGGACTATAAACATTATCTTATTCTCTTGGAGCACTTCAGTTAAGTGCACAGATGTGGCATAGCAGCTGACAGAAGGAATTATGCTATTCTTGAGGGTTTACTGGAGCTATTGAATGGAGGACTTCAATTGGAACTCATGTGATAGAGTTTGGTGGAGTTGGAGAAGTAGTTGGTGGAGTTGTATTCAGTTTAACTCAGTTAGACTCAGTTGAGCTAGTTGTATCTAGTCTAACTGATTGATACACTAGTGAGAGTTGTGTGAATTAATTAGTTAATTAATTCACTAAATAACAACTCATTAATCAACTGAAGAATACATCAATTAACTACAGTGCATGGCAGTTTCAGTGGAGACCAATGGAGAGATAGGTGAAAGAGCAAGTGTGACTATCAGTTGTGACTATAGTGATGCATTGATTACATCCAACACTTAGTGGAGATGCCAATGAGGATTGCATGAGAAAGGCTGGAGTAATTTGAGTTCATTTAGAGCCATTCTTCAGTAGGGATTGCGCAGTAGAGGCAGGCTAGTAGGTGGCAAAGATCAGTGCATGGATTTGCAAGATCATGCTTGATTAGTGTGTAGCGATTGTATTGTACTGAGAGCTTGATATGATCAGCTTTGTATGAGGATTGTTACATGATCTCTATGACATATATTATATAAATATAGTTGGGGTTTTCAGCTGTAGGCTTTCCCGTTAAACAACTGTGTTAATGTGTGTGAATTTTTATTGTTTCATGTGTGCATTGCAATCTTGATTTAATTTCTGCAAATGACCAATGGTGGAATATATTCTGTATTTTGCATGAAGTTAAAATAGTGTGAGATCAGGAGAATCTTGGACATATAACACATAAGTTATTTAATTTCTACATGGTATCAAAGCAGTTGATCATTGAAGCAGATTGCAATTATTTAAGCGGTTGAGTTTTGTGCTGGTGGAATTCGAATTTGCTGCAATGTTTTCTTGGTGTCGAAGTTGAGCATTCATTGAAATGTCTTTCAACGGATTGCAATTGGAGTATGCCCTTGATGGCAGCTCAAATTATATTGCATGGAAGGACAAGATGGAGGCGGTGTTGGATAATAATGGGTTGAAAGAGTTCATAGATGTTGATATTCCAAAGCCTGGTTCTAGCGATGCAGCCGCACTTGACGCATGGCAAAAGAAGGTAGCAAAGTGTCGAAGAACTCTGTTGGAAGGTGTGAAGGACCACATTGTGTCCAACCTTAATGGTAAATTAACTCCATTCTTAATGTGGAAGGCTTTGACGGACTTGTTCCAAAGCAGAAGTGACCAGAGGAAGTTGGCGCTTAAAGACAAGCTCAGAAAAATAAAAATGGAGAAAGGCGACAATATACCAAAATACCTCATGAATTTTGTCCACTACAAGGATGAGCTGGGAAGTGTGGGGGTTACTATTGATGAAGAAGACTTGGTGAGCTTGGCTCTCCTTGGGATTCCGAAGAGTTGGCATAGCTACGAAGACTCTGTCAATGGACGGGAGAAGCTGCCAGGATCGGAGTGACTTTGGTCAGATCTTGTGCAGGAGGAGATAAGGCGGGGTACCAGGGATGGATCTTCATCGAAGAATGAAGATGAAGAAAATTTTGCTTTGGCTGCCAAATCTCAGAAAGTAATAGGGAAGAAATCTTCCAAATCCGAAGCTAAAGGCAAGAAGCAAGATTTTTCCAAGGTGAAGTGTTTTCACTGTCACCAGCACGGGCATTTCGCCACTAATTGCCCACAGAAGAAGAAGAATATGCAGGCTGCTGGATTTGCAGCTAGAAAGGCCTTAGCCTCGCAGTTTGAGCTGAATTTTTCTTTGATCGCATGCTTGGTTTCAAGTGTGATGGGATCGGTGTGGTTTCTTGACAGTGGTGTGTCTTTCCATATGACCGGAGACAAAGATTTGTTTAGTGATCTAGATGAAAAGGATCTTAGAGTGCACATAGATATGGGCGATGATGGTAGATACAGTGCAACTGGTATCGGGACCATTTCCTTTGAGAGGGAGTCCAGTAAACCTTTCATCTTGAAGGATGTCATGCATGTCCCAGGATTGAAGAAGAATCTGATCTTTGTGGTGATGTTGGAAGACAAGGGTTATGATGTTGTTTTTAGCAAGGGAAATGCCTTCCTGCGCAGTAAAAAAACTGGTCAAACCAGGAGGATAGGGATTCGAGTTAAGAATATTTATCAATTGTAGGTAGATGGCTATGCAGCAATGGCAGGCAAAGCAGAAGGAGTGGTGAGCTAAGATAAGGGTGAATTGTGGCACAGGAGATTGGGCCATCTTCACCATGGCGCTTTGAAAATTTTGCAGCAGATTTCTACCGAGCTTCCCAAAGGTACACTTGCGCGCGCATTCAGATCAGTGCAAGGGATGTACTTTGGGAAAATTTGTGAAGACCACCTTTCATGAGAAGGATAGTCGCGCCACGATGATCCTTGAGATAATTCACACAGACGTGTGTGGACCTTTCTCGGTTGCTTCAACAGCAAAGCACAGGTATTATGTGATATTTGTTGATGAATTTTCTCATAAGTGCTGGATCTTCTTCATGTAGAAGAAGAGCGAGACATACTCAAAGTTCTGTGAGTTTAAGGCACTGGTTTAGAAAGAGTCGGGGAAGCAGGTGAAAGCTCTAGGGAGCGATAATGGTGGTTAATACATCTCTGGCGAATTCAAAGACTTTTGTAGCAAAGAAGGAATTCGAAGAGAACTCATAGCGCCTCATAACCCATAGCAGAATGGGGTCGCAGAGAGAAATAACAGAATGATCGTGGGTGTTGCACGGTGGGTGTTGCACGGCGATGTTGCATGATTAGGGCTTCCCATACACTTGTGGGTCGAGGTATGCAATAATCGCGTTTACAAAACCGTTGTCCTCATAGAGTACTTGGCATGAGTACACACCCGAAGAGGCGTTGTTTTCCGGGTAAGAAGCCCTATTACTACATTTGAAGACTTTTGCTCACCTGCTTATATTCATGGACAAGGATGCCAGAAGAAGCCGGAGCCAACCGCGCAGGTTGGGAGTATTTGTAAGTGCGTAAAACACCCCAAAATTATCGTGTGTATTTTCCAGACAGTCGGATGTCTGTCGTGCAACGGGATATCAAATTTCATGAGGAGAAAGCCATGAAGTTGTCGCTTGAGAGGGAGCTACACTTGCATGCAGAGGAGGAGCTACTTGTTCCTAAAGATGAGCCTCAATATGTGGATCAGCCACAAGAGGAGGTTCATGGAGTAGAAGAAACCACTCATGCAGCACCAAACATCAGAGGGCGGAAGCGCACTACAGAAGCTGAGCCACTGAATCTTGATGCAACATAGAATGTAGGAGTTCCTACATCATAGCGCAGACAGAGACAGTCACCTGACCGATTTACTAGATACATGGCTCTGATGAGCAAGTGTATCGTGACGGAGCCATCCTCTTTCGAGGAAGTTGTGGAGGATCCCGCATGGGTAGATGCCTTGGTGGAAGAGTATGATTCGATTGTCAAAAACAGTGCATGGGAGATTGTCCCAAGGCCGGAAGGGAAATCAGTGGTAGGTTCGAGATGGATCTACAAAGTGAAGCAAGCTGCTGACGAGAGTGTCGAGAAGTATAAGGCAAGATTTGTTGCCTGGGGCTTCTCACAGATCGAGGGGATCGACTATGAAGAAACCTTTGCACTTGTCGCAAGGTATTCTTCCATACGGACCATCCTTGCTCTCTCAGCGCAGATGGGTTGGCACATTCATCAGATGGATGTGAAGACTGCGTTCCTCAACGGAGTCATTGAGGAGGAGGTGTACACTGAGAAGCCTAAAGGATTCGAAATATTCAGTAGTGAGTCGCATGTGTGCAGGCTCAAAATAGCGTTGTATGGGCTGAAACAAGCACCTCGTGCTTGGTACACACGGATAGACAGTTATTTCACCGAACTTGGTTTCGCTAAGAGTGAGGCGGATCCTAACCTATACCAGATTGTGGTGGAGGGTAAGATTTTGATCATTGTGCTTTATGTAGATTATTTAATACTAACGGGTGATGAACTGTTGATACACTCATGCAAGGCAGATCTTGCAAAGGAGTTTGAGATGAAGGACTTGGGCCTCCTTCATTATTTCCTGGGATTGGAAATTAAGGTGGGGAAAGGTGGATTGTCAGGTCTCAAGGTGTTACGCCCAAGAGACACCGGAGAAGTTTTCACATGCAAGGCTCACAGCTCATCACCCTTCTTCCGGTGGTTGGAGCAAGATACGTTACATCGTACGCAGGGTAGTGGATGCCACCATGCGCATTTGCTGCATTGTTCGCTCGTTTATTTAGTCAACACACAACCCGACATACGCTACGTCGTAACCAGCCACAAGCTATGGTTAAGCCTACCAAGCTCTTTGGAATGTAGGTGCTACAACCCGAGGTATCCTTGTGTGCACATCCGGACATGGATTGTGGTGGCGTATGCCTGTGTGAGTTGAAGTCACATTGCTTAACAGATGCAATTGGGTGTAAAGCCCAACCCGACAAAGAGCACAACTTGAGGGATTTTTAGTATCGGATCTATAGCAGTTTCTTGGTACAGCAGGAAACAAAGATCCATGGCACTCAGTTCAGCGGAGGCCGAGTACATGGCAGCAAGTTTGGCTGCATGCGAGGCTATATGGATGAGGAAGATCTTGGTCGGGTTGTTCGGTTCTCACTTAGATCCTACTGTGATATATTGTGATAATCATAATTGCATTAAACTCTCGGTTAATCCATTATTTCATGATAGATCTAAACATATTGACATCCGGTACCATCATATCATAGATTGTGTGCAGCGGAAGATCATGTTGCTTTCTTACATTCCTACGGAGGATCAGGATGCAGATATTCTGACGAAGGCGCTCACCAGGAGCAAATTCGAATACCATAGAGACAGGATAGGGATTGCAGATAATCCATATCTTGCTGAGAGGGAGTGTTGAGAATGCAGCAAGATGATGGAGCTTAGTGAAATGAAGTCGCCTTCACTAAGTGGGCCCGCAGGCAAATTCTGGCGCAAAGTCTATTTTTAGACCATGTCTATTTTTAGACATACGGAGCATAATTTGGGAATTCCAGTTGGAGATTCTTGAAGTATGCGACATGTTGGTAAAAATAGATGCACTTCTATTTTTGCACATATTGGGCGTGAGTCTATTTTTAGGATCGTCAGCCTAAAAACAGACATGCCAAATATTGCCAGCTCTTAATAATATTTGGACTCAAAACATTATCTGGCTCTCTCGTACACTTCGCTAAGGCACAGAGCGGTGGGCACAGAGTCGGCGTAAGGAGTTATGCTATTCCTAAGGGTTTACTAGAGCTATTGAATGGAGGACTTCAGTTAGAACTCATGTGACAGAGTTTGGTGGAGTTGGAGAAGTAGTTGGTGGAGTTGTATTCAGTTTAACTCAGTTAGACTCAATTGAGCCAGTTGTATCTAGTCTAACTGATTGATACACTAGTGAGATTTGTGTGAATTAATTAATTAATTTATTCACTAAATAATAACTCATTAATAAACTGAAGAATACATCAGTTAACTACAGTGCATGGCAGTTTCAGTGGAGACCAGTGGATATATAGGTGAAAGAGCAAGTGTGACTATAGTGATGCATTGATTGCATCCAACACTCAGTGGAGATGCCAATGAGGATTGCGTGAGCAAGGCTGGAGTAATTTGAGTTCATTCAGATCCATTCTTCAGCAGGGATTGCGCAGTAGAGGCAGGCTAGCAGGTGGCAAATATCGGTGCATGGATTTGCAAGATCGGGCTTTATTAGTGTGTAGCGATTGTATTGTACTGAGAGCTTGATATGATCAGCTTTGTATGAGGATGATTATTCATGACATACACACATACAAATAGTTGGGTTTTCACCGTAGTGCTTTCCCGTAAAACAACCCATCGTGTTAATTATATGTGTGAATTTTTATTGTTTCATGTGTGCATTGCAATCTTGATTTAATTTCCGCAAATGATCAATGGTGGAATAGATTATGTATTTTGCATGAAGTTAAAATAGTGTGAGATCAGGAGAATATTGGACATATAACACATAATTTATGTACTTTCTACAAGAGTATTTGTCTAACTAGGGCTTCCAAGACAAGTAACTCAACTCGCCAATGGCTTACAGAGCATTTGTCCAACCAAGGGTTCCACGCCTAGTAACTCGACCCGCGTCGTTACAGGGTTTCTAGAGAGTTTTTCCAACCAAGGCTTCCATGAACTAGTAACTCAACCCATAACCATAAGGAAGATGAGAACCAACCAGGAAACAGAGGTAAACCGACAACGCCATGGCTATCTAGGAAATGGAAAGGTTAGGAAAAACCACTGTCAATCCAGGCAATCCTCCATGCCAAAGACATATCTAACCAAGGAACCACAAGCATGTGCCATGCATGCCAAAACTAGCAAGTAAATCATACATGCAGCTCAATACCTGCAAGCAAAACTCGTTGTAGTTGTTGATCTTGATGTCCTCTTACACTTTCCTGCTTTTCCGTTGCCTTCTTGCTCCAAATTCCAAGTATGGCACACTCCTTCAAGAGTGCTCCAAGAGAAATATAAGTGTCCAAGAGTATGAGAGAGAGAAAATATAATAAGAGCTCCAAAACCGAACTGAAAAAAATAAATAAATAAATAAATAAATAAAAATAAAAAAAAGGTTACAAACTGATCCCGTGAAGCCTTTTTATTAACGAGGCCTCTATTTTCCTTCATTTTTCTCCTCACATGCAACCTGTGACCTTTCACCTTCCTTTTCTCCTATTTTCCATTATTTTCATAAATAAAATGTCAATAATGCCACTTTGCCTTTCCAAAGTCTTTTCCATTGCCTTTTCCAAAGCCTTTTCCATTTCCTTTGCCAATTTCCATAGCCATTAATTAATCACAAGTGATCCATATCACTATGTTTTTTCCCAACATTCAACTTGGAATATGTGTCCCATGGCCATGGTTGCTATTTTTACTTTGTTACTTTATTACATGGAGTTTTAACCGAGCGCTGTTACAAGAAAGGAACTATTAGCATTGTCTACCATAGTGCTTTGAGAGGTCTCAATTGCAATATACATTCATTCCACTTACATGTAAGTTAATAAATGGTGGCTTCTACAAAATAAAGAAAATGTGTTTCATCTTTAACACACAAGGTGGACATTGGTGAATATGGAGATCTTTATTTTTATCGGATTAATATTAAGATGAAAACCCTATCGGTGCTCTGTACCAAGCCAATCGCCATGACCTAGGGTTTGAGGGATTCTGCGTTGGCTGCCCCAGGCAGACCTCCATCCACAGACTGTTAGGTCGTGCTCCCTCTCCTGGCCAGCTTGAGGCTCACTGATGACCGACTCTAGTGGGGGTACCGTTGCTCCCACTACAACAAAAAAGGACATTGGTGAGGGTCATGCTTGTGACGGACCTTTAAGTTCCATCACCACTGCCACATATGGTGACGGTCCTTAAAAAAACGTCATTGTAAGTGTATATAGTGATGGTCCTTTAAGGTTCGTCACCATAGCCATTTTCAATGACACTTTTGGTGAGGGTCGTTAAAGTCCCATCACTAATTCTCTCTTTGATGACACTTCTAGTGGCAAACTTTTAATGACCCTCACCAATGCTCTTTTTGTTACTTTTGGTGGTGGTCAAAAAATGTTTGTCATCATTGATCATTCCAATGAGTTTTTGATGATGTTGTGTGCCTGTTAATATATTTTTTGTCAAAAGATAATGATTTAAGACCATTATTGTGGAGTATTTTTTATAAAATGTCCAACGCCATAGGGGTTAGGTTCAGTCAATTTGTTAAGAATTAATTAGTGTCTATCATTTCCCTCCGGTAATGACTAGTCAAATAATTTTTTCCTATGAGTCAACAAATGATTCATATATATTAAGTTTATTATCTAGAAAATTCCCTTTAGATAAAGTTACACTAGTGTGTGTAGGAAATATATTATTTAATACTTAATCAGACTCTGTCAATTCCATTAATGAGAAATACCTAACACTCCTCAACAATCTGGGCACACCTTAAATTAATGCTTTGGCACGCACTAACATTTCTTAGCACCTCACATGTCTTGGAACATCTTTGTACCTAGAACATCTTGTCATGACACTGACACTGAGCACATGGTTGCATGCGCTAGCACAACATAGAACTCTCCTAGCATGTGTTGGCATGCATGTAGTCCCTAGCATTCCCTGGAACACCTTGGTTGCATGCATTGACATACATTAGAACTTGGCACAAAATGCCACTTGGCATGTATTGGGACCTATTATTAGTGTGCCTAGCATGCCCCTTTTGAGAAATATAAAGTACAAATTTATTAACCCTCTTATGTGTTCATTTCCTTACATTTTAGCTTGGTTCTTCCATTTGTTTCCTGGACACTTTTTGACACATATTGACATACCCTAGCATCGTGCACATCCTTAGCACCTGACATGTATTGACATATCTTGGCACTATTTGGCACATATAATTAGCACACCTTGGAACTCCCTAGCACACTTTGTCACTTCTTGATATTCCTTGATATTCCCTAGCATGTCTTACCAATTCTTAGCATACCTTGTGACTCCCTCCTTGGCATGATATCTAGCACTCATTAATACTAGTCCCTGGCACATGTTCCTCATATTCATTAACTTCTGTGAATTTTGACCTAGTGCTCCCTTAATGTTTTGTCCTACTAATCCTCAACACTCCTTAACATGCATTAGCACTCTCTAGCACACTCAAGCACTCTTCAAAATGCCCTTCCACTTCATAGCATGCATAACACTCCCTGACACATATTGCCGCTTGGCATGTGTTGGCTCTTGGAACGTGTTGGTGCTTGGAAAGTTTTAACATGGATGGAGTACATTGAGATGCCTTGGTATGATTTTGCATGGTTTAATATTATATTTATTTGAGATCAATTGTTGGAAAGTAGATGAAAAGCAACAAAGGAAGACTTGGTACTTAGAATGCCCTAAGACTTTTCACTTGGCACATATTGGCGCCTAATGTACTTGGTGTGCCTAGCATGCCCCTCTTGGAAAAGGTAAATTGATGACTTATTAACCCTCTTATGTGCTCATTTCCTTGTAGTTTAACTTGTTTCTCCTTTTTGTTGCCTTGACAGTCCCTGGCACGCATTGAAACACCCTTGCACATCTTTGCATGCCTTATCACTTGGCACGTCTTAGCATGTTTGACATGCCTTTGCACTATCTAGCACATCTTAGCATTCCCTAGCACACCTTGGCACTCATGTCCTCACAACTATCCTTTACATTTTTTGTCCTCACAACTATCCTTTACATTTTTTCATGACTTGGGAACCCAATCAAGTCCTTGGCTACTGCAGTTCATGTGACAATATTGGCCTACTTCAACCGCAACAACTTAACCAATTGCACCTACTACAAGTACAGTGTCCCTTGTTCACCTAAGAACTACCTATAACTCATCTTACGCCACTCATTTCCAAGCTCATCTTGTCCCACTTAACTAGTTACCAATACAAGGATTACATGATCTAGCCATGGCCATCAAACAACTAAGAAACATAGCTTACATAGGTAATATTTCACATGTATGTTCAATTCATATAAAGAATAGAACATTAACTGAGAGTTTGCAAGAATCAAAAGATGCACAAGGCACATAATATATAAGCTAACACAAGTCGAGTGCCCCAAAACTTATACACAACAATGCACAATATGCAAATATATATAATATTTTAAAACATGATCATGTAGCCAAAGTGTGCCACATCTCATTTTAAAAAAAATAGCTAAAGGCAAAACAATGTTGTGCCTAGCACAAAGTGATTTCCCTTTGTCTAAAACTATGATGTTGATCCTCATATAATAAGCGTAGGCTTGCCTCCTATAAATCCTCTTTTGAACTTCTCCTAACATACTTCTTCCTTAGGACACTTGAATTTGTTGACACTCCCTAGCACACACTCTTATTCATTCCTTTCCATGAATTTTGACCTAGTTATCCCTTGATATGCCTCGACACTCCCTACCACTCTAGTTCAACATGCATTGACATTATACGACTTGTGTTAGCATGCCTTTTAATTCCTTTTCATGCCTTGACCCTCCCTAGCTATCATGCCCTCACAACTACCCTTACTTAATTTGCAACTTGGGAACCCAGCGAAGCCCTCACTTGACTACAAGAGCATGACCAAGTTACAGTTTCTAAAACTAGACTAGGTTTTTGAATTATGTAGCTTGAGAGGTACTCCACAATCCTAGTGATATGGATTTGTGTGAGTTTGGTCACAAAAGGCTTTGTGGGAAAAGAAGCCAAGCAAAGGGATTTTGTACCCAATATGGGGTTTAAAATCTAAAATAAAGTTAAAAAGGGAAATTAATATTTCCTAAGGTCTAAGTGGATAAAACTCGTAAGTTCTATAGGTTTCCTAATAGGTCTAGGAAAAACTACTTAAGGATGCCTTAGGATGAAGGAAATAAAATCAGTTGAGAAGGAGCTCATTTGATAAAGTGGGCGAAGAAAGATGTAGTCCTAAAGAAGCCATGATCATTAGCATGTCTATAATTCATTAAGATTCCTCGGTATGCTTTGGAATGGTTTAATATTAAAGTTATTTGAGATCAATTATTGGAAATTAGAAGAGAAGTAACAGAGGATGATTTGGCACTTAGAATGCACTAACACTTGGCACTTGAAACTTATTTCCACCTAGTGTTGGTGTGCATAGCATGCCCCTCCTGGAAAATGTAAATTGATGACTTATTAACCCTATGTTGTGTTCATTTCCATGTAGTTTAACTTGTTTCTCTTTTTTGTTGCCTTGATAGTCCCTGGCACGTATTGTCACACCCTTGCACATCTTGGCATGCCTTAGCACTTGACACATCTTAGCATATTTGACATGCCTTCGAACTATCTAGCACATGTTAGCATTCCCTAGTATACCTTGGCACTCATGCCCTCACAACTAGCCTTACATTTTTTCATGACTTGGGAACCCAATCAAGTCCTTAGCTACTACAGTTCATGTGACATTCGTCTGCTTCAGCCATAACAACTTGATTAATTGCACCTGCTACAAGTATATTGTGCCTTGTTCACCTAAAAACTATCAATACCTCATCTTAGGCCACTCATGTCCAAGCTGAAATTTACCCACTTAAGAACTTACCAAGACAAGGATCACATCTAGCCATGGTCGTTGTTACACAACATTTTTTCACTGTTCCTGCAATCCCCATCTCGCACATTGGAGGCTCATTTCTGTGATCAAAATAAAGTGCCATGCCTTTAAAATACCATCATTGCATCCTTTTTCATGAGGACAACATTCCTTCTGTTGACCATTTCCTGAACAGACCATCAGAAACACCTATTTTTGCCTTGGCACTGGTAGCATGTTATGCACCCACGCCAATGAGGCAGATTAACACTGGTCCCCACACCAACTGGCACTCTGTCTCAGCTAGTTTCCCGCGCCAATCTATTTATGGAAATTTTTTTAAAAATAGAGGTGAAGTTTCGATCATAACAACTTCATGGACGAGTCATAGGGAGTGGTTCGACTGAATAACCACAGCCTTCCTCCTTTGGCCTCTTGTTTCCACATTTAAGGGAAACCTCCCATGGGATAAGGCCTCCCTTCCACCATAGTAGGGATCCCAACCTCCTCCTCTCCCTCTATAAATACAGTCATCTTCCATTGATGAGCTAGCTTAACTGAAGATGTTATAGCGGAAACATTGGAGAGATTTCTATTCAATTTGCTAGGAAAGATAAAACGGAAGAGTTCCTTATTCAGAGAGCTTAGGCTTGTGCCTACATCCCGTCTGAATTCCTTGACATTTGTCGAGACGCGCCCGCTGAAGGAGGTTGCGACGTCAAGCCTTGGTTGTAACTCTTTCTTCTATTAATACATACGTATAACTATTGTATGGTTCCCATTTTGCGTTGATGTGTTTTATTTGATGCAATATGCTTAATCCTCCTTGACTGGTTATTAGTTATGAATGAGATTGTTGTTTCGTATGATGCTCTTGTTTGTTGATCTTTTGCAGGTATCCAAGCATCGTTGCGAAAGGATCGTGACTCACCAAGACAAGAATCGAGAGGCCGCCACTACAACAACCACGACAATAGTGTTCAACTCTAGGTAGGTTGATCTACCTCATCTATTTCATTCATTAATTAGGAACCTACACTCTAGTTTTCATTTTTGTTACTAGACCCACTCTAGGGCTAGAGGGATTGTCTCTATCCTTAGAGAGAATTTACCTTCATAACAGCCATAAAACAACCAAGCAACATAGCTTACATAGTCAATGTTTCACATTTATGTCTAGTTAATATAAATAATAGAGCATTAATCGAGAGTTTTCAATAACAAAAATATACACAAGACACACAAGATATAAGTTGGCACAAGTAGAGTGCCCCAAAACTTATACACAACAATGTACAATATGCAATTGTCTAAAATAGTATAAACATGACCATTCGGTCAAAGTGTGCCACATGTCATATAACAATAATGGATAAAGGCAAAATAGTATTGTGCCCAACATAAAGTCTCCCTTTGTCTAAAACTACTTTGTCGAGCCCCTTATCGCAATCGTATGCTTGCCTCTTGCAAATCATATTATGAACTTCTTCTAACACACTTCATCCTTGACACACTTGAATTCACTGAAACTCCCTCACACACACTCTTAATTTTTCATTTCCATGCATTTTGACCTAGTTCTCCCCTGTAATGCCTCGACGCTCATTAACACTCCTCAATATGCATTAACATTTTCCAACATGTGTTAGCACACATTTTCATTCCTTTTCATGCCCTAACCCACCCTAGTTATCATGTCCTTACAACCACCCTTACTTAATTTTCAACTTGGGAACCCAACCAATTCCTCACTTGACTATAGGAGCTTGAACAAGTTACAATTACTACAACTAGACTATGTTGTTAAATTGTGTACTTTGGGAAGTACTCCACAAGCCTAGTGAGATGGGCTTGTGTTAGTTTTGCCACAAAATTATTTGTGGGAAAATAACCCAAGCGAAGGGGCTTTGGACCCGAGACAGGGTTTAAAATATAAAAGAAAATTAAAAATAAAAAATAATATTTCCTAAGGTCTAAGTGGATAAATTTTGTAAGTTCTAGGGCGTTCTTAAGAGGCCTAGCAAGGAAAATATATCTAAGGAGGCCTTAGTATGAAGGCAAGAATATCAAGTGAGAAGGATCTCATTTGATCAAGGAGGCCAGGAGAGATGTAGTCCTAAAGTAGGTCGAGTTAGAGGGTTGAGTAAGCATTGCTAAAGGGAGGCCATGATCATCCACCAAGAGTAAGATCATCATGTGAGGGTTCACAAGAATGTCACATACCTTAATAAGCTCGATATAGGAAGTAGGATGGCATATTGTTGGTTCTCTTATGGAATACCAAGCTCAAGAGAGGCAGCTCATGAGAATTTGGGCATGTGATTTCAGTGGTGTTTCTGTGTAAAGGCCACATCAAATTTTGAAACAGTAGAGAGGGTTGAGACCCTACCTTGTGGTGGTTAGTAGGTTGCAAGGTCTGTGATAATGACCAACACAAATGGAGGAGGCTCTGCACTAGAATTTAGGGCCCGAACAGAAGTATTCAGAGGTGTAATATTGACTGAGGTAACCATAGTTTGAGGGTCATAGAGATCTAAATTTCAGATCAATATTCAGTCAAAGAAATTCCCAGAATCTATGGATCCGTATGAGCTAGATGGAGTCCCTTATGGAGGAAAGAGTTGGCATTTTTGCTACGGGTGGATAGAGTATTTTCTAAAGAAATTAGAATAGAATTATAATTCCCTATTTAGGGAGGATTCCTAACATGTTTAATCCATAAGGTATGACATTAATACTGTGACAAATATGCATAGAAGAAGAGGGGCTGTGACCCTTAGATAGAGGTTTATCTCTGCAATATATACCACGAATTTGGAATATGGTTTGTAGAATTATGTGTGGAGATAGAAAAACCAAAGGAAGGTGGAACCTGAGTAGAAGATGGAGCAGAAGAAATGTGCAATATGAGGAATGGATTGACATGAAGAGGAGTTGATTTTGGTGGATTGTCCATAGAGTTTTGGACAAAGATCTAAAGCAACCTATAAAAATTTAGTCAATGGACTGTTAATGGATGATTTTTTACCCTAGTTCAGTCATATACAAGTTGTTATAAGGATGATAAGATGAATAGTTGAGATTTGCTCATATATTGGACAACAAATAAATTGGTACACAATAATAGTGATCTTGAGAGGACTCAAATAACTATTAGGTGGCATATTTGAAGATACCTAGATGAGGGAAATGTTTTGGGCACCAGATTAGTAAGAGAATTGACTGTGGTTGGGAAAAATGATGGCATTCCAAGTACAATTGGAGGGTTGTTAGGTGACTGTCAAAGAAGAGCTCTAAGTCTTGTACTTGTGAAGGAAAACAAGACTGGTAGAAGGGTAGGTGTATTGGGCCTAATGAAGTGTAAACTTTTAAGGACTAAAGTAGCAATCAAGTGGGCTAGCCAAATAGCCCTAGTTCACTGTATTGTAGAGGATTGCATCAGTGAGAAGAAGGTAAACCTCCATATCGCTAGAATTGTCACCTTGGAGCAGTAGTATGGAAAAAGTGGGCAAACCGAAGAGTTGTTCACAACGGAGTTGTGAACAACTTATTGAAAACCCTAAGTGTTGCATATCTTAAAGGGAAAAAAGAGGTAGATAGAGGGAAAATTTTTTTGAGCTGAGTTCAGTAACCTATAGGAGTTGAGTTCATTGATAGAGGTGCATAATGGGAGGCAAGAGGACCTTCCAGATGTGTTCAAGACATGTGGATTGAAAGGGCTATGTGTGGTCACCATCAAAAAGTGGGTCAAGTGTTGTCTTGTTCAAGGTAGATTGGTTGTCAAAGGACTAACACCAAGCCCTAGTTGTATTCCTTGTATTAGTGTGATTGCAAAGGGCCATGATCCCTGGTATGATAGCTCTAGCCTATTCTATTATAGTTTGTAATTTAACGAAGAATGGTTTGAAAAAGTTGAAAATTTTCATGTACAATAGTTTATTCCCTGATGTGTGTAGATTTCGTTGTGCAATGTAGATGTGTTGTGGCGCTTGAGTGTGTTTGCATCAAAGATTCTAAGACCAAACCCAGATTATCATGTGTCATGGAAATTCAACATATTCCTTGTTCATCTAATAATTACATGTAGCTTATCGTACACTACTCGTGTCCAATCTCAACCCATCCCACTTTACAAGTTACCAAGACAAGGCTCATCACATCCAAATGTGGTCGTAAAACAACTAAGCAACACATTTTACATCTTGACATGCCATAACACCTGGCATGTCTTAAATGCCTTAGCATTATGTGGCATGTCTTAGCATCCCCTACATTCCTTGACATGCTTTTACACTCCCTAACATACCCTAGAACTTCATGAAACGCCTTGGTAGTTTAACATACCCTAGAATTGCCTAACATATAACTTTGTCACTCCCTCCTTAACACGCCTATAAATAATTGACACTCCCTATAACACACTCTTATTCGTTCATTTCATGCATTTTGATCTAGTGCTTCCTTGTGTTTACTTAACACTCCCTAACACTCCCTAGCACGCATTGGCACACCCTAACACCTGCCACATCTTGGCATGTCTCCCTAACACTCTAGCATTCCTTGGAACTACCTAGCATACCTTGTCAGTCTCTCCTTAGCACACCTAGAGCTCATTGAAACTCCCAATCAGAAACTCTTATTCACTCATTTCCATGCATTTTTACCTAGTTCTCCCTTGTCTTTCCATAGCACTCCTTAACACTCCTTGACATGTATTGGTACACCCTAGCACCTAGGACATCTTGGCATGTCTCCCTGGCCTCTAGCATGCCTTAACACTGCTTAGCATACCTTGTCACTCCCTCCTTAGCACACTTGTAACTAACTTCCACTTCCAATCACAAACTCTTATTTGTTCATTTCCATGAATTTTGATGTAGTGCGTGTTTCCTTTGCACTCCTAGTTAACACTTACACGTGTTGGCACATCTTGTCTGCATGCCACCCTAGCACTCTAGCATTCCTTAGCACTACCAATCATGCCTTGTCACTCCTTAGCACACTTATAACTAGTTGAAACTCCTTGTCACACACTCATGTTCATTCATTTCCATGCATTATGACATAGTGCTCCCTTGTCTCTCTCTAGCACTCCCTAACACTCCTTGGCACACATTAGCACACCCTGGAACTTGGCACATATTGGCATGATTTCCTAGCACTCTATCATGCCTTGGAATTTCCTATCATACCTTGTCACTCCATCCTTATCACACCTAGAACTTGCTAACACTCCCTATCTCACACTCTTATTCATTCATTTCCATGCAATTGAAAATAGTCCTCCATTTTGTTTCCCTGACACTCCCTAGCATGCGTTGTCACCAAAAAATATCACCTAGCACATATTGGAATGCCTAACATGCCTTGGAACTTTCTAGCATGTGTTAGCACTTCCTGGGATTCTCTGCACACCTTGGCACTCCCTAGTTGTCATACCCTCATAGATAACCTTACCTTTTTTGCGACGTGGGATCCCAACCACCTCGTTGAAAAAATAGTGTTGTGTCTAGTACAAAGTCTCCCTTTGTCTAAAACTGCTTCATCCATCTCCTTATCGCAATCATAGGCTTTCCCCCTGCAAGTCCTATTATGAAATTCTCTTAACACACTTCATCCATGGGACACCTGGAATTCACTGACACTCCCTGACAAACACTCTTATTCATTTGTTTCCATGCACTTTGAACTATTTCTCCCTTGTGATGCCCTAACACTACCAAACAATACTTTTCATGCATTAACACTAACTAGCAACTGTTAGCACACCGTTTAATTCATTTGGGCGCCTTGACACTCCTTAACTATCATGTCCTCATAACTACCCTTATTTTTTTTTAGACTTAGGAACCCAACCAAGTCCTACCTCGACTACAACAACTTGACCAAGTTTCATTTACTAACACTATACTATGCCTCGTTTGCATAAGAATGGCTTATAACTAATCTTAGGCTACTCATGGCCAATATTAACTCATCCCACTTAACAAGTTACCCAGTCAAGGCTCACGTCCAATCGTGGCCATAAGACAACTGAGCAACATAGTTTACATCTTGACATGCCATAACACTTGGAACGCCTAAAAATCCCTTAGCACTATGTGGCACGTGTTAGAATCCCATGAATTCCTTGACATTCTTTGGAACTCCTCAACACACCCTACCATTCCCTGACATTCCCTGGAACTCTAGCATGCCTTGGCATTGCCTAGAATATAACCTTGTCATTCCCTCCTTAGCACAGTTGTAACTCACTGACACTCCCTATCACACACTCTATATTCATTCATTTCCATGATTTTTGAACTAGTTCTTCCTTATGTTCCTATGGGACTCCCTAACACACATTGGCACACCCTGACACTTGGCATAGCTTGGCATGTCGCCCTAGCACTCTAGCATTCCTTGGCACTACCTAACATACATTTTCACTCCCTCTTTAGCACACCTAGAATTTGCTAACAATTCTTGTCACACACTCTTATTCATTCATTTCCATGAATTTGAAACTATTTATCCCTTGTTTTTCCCTTGCACTCCATAACACTACCTGACATGCATTGGCACACCGTAGCACCTGACACATCTTTGCATGTTTCCCTAACCTCTAGCATACCTTGTCACTCCCTCCTTAACACACATGTAACCCACTAACACTTCTTGTCACAATATCTTAATTGTTCATTTGCATTCATTATTTTCACCTAGTGCTCCCTTGTGTGTCCCTGGGACTCCCCAACACTTCCTATCATGTGTTGGCACACCTTGGAACCTGGCACATCTTGGCCACATGCCACTATGGCACACTAGCATGACTTAGCACTACCTAGCATACCATGTCACTACCTCCTTAACACACCTGGAACTCGCTGACACTCCCTGTCACACACTCTTATTCATTCATTTCCATGCATTTTTACATAGTGCTCCCTTGTGTTTCCTTGGAACTCGCTAACACTCAACACACATTGGCATTTGGAACATCTTGGTATGATTCCGTAACACTCTAGCATGCCTTGGAAATATCTAGCATATCTTTTCACTCCCTCCTTAGCAAACCTGGAACTCCATAGCATGCCCTATAACTCCCTGGCACATATTGGCTCTTAGCACTTAGTGGCACTTGAAAATTCTTGGCATGTGTTTAGATGCCTTGGAATTCCTTGGCATGGTTTAAGATCAAATTTATTTGAGATCTATTCACAATTGAGAGAGAAGTAATAGAGGATGGTTTGGCACTTACGACATGCTAAAACTTGGCCCTTGGCATGTATTATCACTAGTGTTGGTATGCCTAGTATTCCCCTCTTGAAAAGGGAACATCCTGAATTATTAACCCTCATATGTGTTTATTTATTTGTATTTTAACTTGGTGTTCCCTTTTGTCACCTGACAAGTCTCCTTGACATGCATTAACATACCCTAACACTTGGCACATCTCGTCATGCATTAACACATGGCATGTCTTGGAATGATTTGCATGCATTTGCATGCCTTGGCACTATTTGGCACATGTTAGCACTCCCTGACACTTCTTGAAATGCCATAATATTCCCTAGCATGCCTTGTCACTCCCCCCCTTGGCATGTCTGACACTCACTGACACTCCCCAACACACCCTCTTATTCATTCGTTTCCATTCATTTTCACTCAATGATTTATGTTTGATGGAGTGCATGTCTAGAAAGAGTTCCTTTAAGAGAATAAAAAAATGATCGCACCATTACTGACATAAGTAATTGCGAGATTCTACTTGAATGACATTAGGAAACTACACAAGAGATTTTAAGAATGACATTTTTAGGGTTTTATTTTATGGTGTGGGGATGGTAAGAAGTGAGTGGTCAACATGGTGTGTGAATGCTTAGAATACCTTCTCACTCCCTCCTTTGCATGAAAATTAGCACTCATTTCCACTCCATGACACACCCTCATATTCATTCACTTCCATGCATTTTGACCTAGTGCTCCCTTGTGTTGTCCTAGTACTCCCTAACACTCCTCAGCATGCATTGACACTCTCTACTTAGCACTTTTCAACACGCCTTGCCACTTCATAGCATGCATAACAATCACTGACACACATTGGCACTTGGAACATGTTAGTGCTTGGAAAGTCTTAGCATGTTTGACATGCATTGAGATGACTTGGTATGCTTTGGCATGGTTTAATATTAAAGTTATTTTAGATCAATTATTGCAAAGTAGATGAGAAGCAATAGAGGAATATTTGGCATGTAGAATGCACTAACACTTGGCACCTATTCACACCTAGTTTTGGTGTGCCTACCATGCCCCTCACGGAAAAGGTAAATTGATGACTTATTAACCCTCTTATGTGTTCATCTCCTTGTAGTTTAACTTGTTTCTCTGTTTTGTTTCCTTGAATGTCGCTGACACGCATTGTCAGACCCTTGCACATATTGGGATGCCTTAATACTTGGAAAATCTTAGCATGTTTGACATGCCTTCGCACTATCTGTCACCCAAGTTTCTTGCTAGTTCGGTTTTGTTGGTTGGACATTAGTTAGAATGTTGTGAAGAGTCACAACCAAATTTTTTCAATTGTGATGGAAGTTGTTTGTGTGTGCAAAGAGTGTGACTCTATAATGAGCTAGAAGTTGGGTTCGCCTCAAAATTGGTCATGGGTCAATTATAGGGTGGTCGATCGTTAGTTTTCTTGGTTGTCACACCTGGTAACACGTGAGTAGTATGTTGGATCAAGCACACCTTAGTGGGAGGAAATTTGAATGAAAACTTGTTTAGGGGATCAATGCAGCTCCCTCGTAGGGGCTTTGCCTTTGTATGGTTTTGAGGGTGTCGGATCCCTGGTGGATGGGTGGAATTGTCAATTTGTGCGAAGGGTGATGCGGTATAATATTTGTTTGTCATACCCATTTGAAGTTTGACTGAGGGCCATTTGTAGGGTGATCAACTCCCATTTTTTCTAGAGTAGGCCCAAGTCCCTTTGAAGGGGGCACTTGATAGGGTGATTGACCCATCAGGGCAAGACCATGCGACACTATTGACGAGTTAGGTTGTTTGGTAATTTAAACTTGATTGGATGGTAAATTTTTTCCAAGGCTAAATATGACAAGATACTGAAAATGAACAAGTATTGTGAGGAAAAAATGAAAAGGACTTTGAAAAGAGAGTTATAGTGCTTGATTGTTAGCATTGGTACTGTATGTAGAATTTCAGTGCCAATTCTCTAGAGTAACATTATCTATAATGAGCATTTTCCTTGACAAGAGGGTTGTGAGGCAAATTGAAAACACAACGCATAAAGGGCCACTATTCAAAGCCCAATTTGTACTCCATGTTTGTTGCATTGGTTTCCATGTATTGGGGTTTCCCTAAAGAGAAGTGAAGCATGAACATGTTATAAAAACTTGTAACCCATGCATAATATAATTGCATTAATCAATGGAGTCTACAATGGGAAATTAATTAGCATTGTAAAGCACCCACCTAGTTTAGGTGGCCATCTCCATTTTCGTATTCACTAAGGTGCCTGATCTAGTAAGCACTTGAGCCTGCATTAACGTGGAAGGAAATATTCACAAGGCACCCTGTATTGCGCAAAATGGTCATCTATAAAAAGAAGCATTAAAAAAGAAATAAAAGACTACAAACCATTTTTGAAATTCGTCTATTTTTCTCATATTCAATCCAAAGAAGATTAATTCCTTCGAAACAATGCAGACATGACTCTAACCTTGATCATATCTATACCTCTATGAGGATCAGATGCCATATCTTGGAAGGTATTACAGCCAAGAACAAACTGTGCTTTCCTAGATGATTCGCCAGTGACCACAATAGTGACTTAGCCCGTAGTTAATTTCCTCATCCACTTAGACTTTGAAAACAAAGGATAGACAAATTTTCATCTCATTGTTCAAGAAACGTTGAACGTTGATAGAGGTTTAAAAAATCACCACCAAAAATATAAAATATATTCATGAAATGGTCTCTACACTTGTCTACATATTAAAGTGCAACCATACATTGGCTTGACATCATTAAAACATAGACTAAATTAAAATTATTGTGTTGGAAATGACCTTTTTTTATTGTGGAGGAAATGCATTTATTTTTTCTTAAGTTCATTATTTTTTAACCTTTTTTTTGAAAGTAAAGTTCATCTTTAAATAAGTGGTCATTTCTTTCTTATGTTTTCCAGGTTTGGGACGCAATAGGAATTGAACATTGAGGTCCTAGTGGGTCCCTTATTGAAGAAGTTGTTCTAGCTACAACAAAAATGGTAAGACATTGCTTTGACTCTTTAAATGGTTATGTCGAGGACTTATGTATGAGGAAATTAATTTTTTTTGGTAATCATCTAAGAAGTAAAAATATTACTTTCTATGCCTACAATAATGAAGTTCAAAGGGTTATGGTTATTCTCTAGAAAAATATAGTTGATATATCAGTTTTTTCTAGATTATTTCTTGTCACACAATTTGTCTAATCAAATCCATGCAAAATCCTAGAAAAATACATTTTAACAACATCCCTTTGCGCCAACAAGGAAATTTTTTAGTGTATTCCTTTTTTGGCCATTGTTAGGATGGATCTAGTTGCTACCTCCATCTCCTAAAGCAATGATCAATGTAAGACTAGGGCATATTAATATTTTTGTTGTATGAATGGTATATTGTGGAGTAAAATCACACGAAAGGTTTGATTTTCATCCCTACTAGGTACACCTTCAAATATGCTTTCCCCTCCGAGCAAGGATTTATCTCAATTAGAACACATGATTTAAACTCGTTGAAGATTCAGTCAAGAACTATACTCTACCAAACAATGTCATCAATTTTTCTAATATCAAACTTAGACTAGTACTTTTGTAATTGTAAATTCTTTGGCTTACAACACCACCTTCATCCCAAATAAAACATCAAGCTTAGTAATGGGAGCTTAATACCCCAAAATGGCTAAGTATACTATATCCTCCTCTATCCACTTTGACAATACTTGAGTAGTATTTAACTACTCCAATTACCATAATCGCTTAGTGACAAATTCATCTCTCGTGAGGTCGACATTATACATTAACATAGCCAAAAAAAGTCCTAAAAGTAATATTTCTTTTCCATTTTTCCCAAGAGCCAATAAAATGACTTTTTTTCCTCAAGCACCTCTTCCTAATGTCACCTTCTACCTTTCCCAACCCATTTCCAAGAATAATTTTCATCCTAAACAAGCTTAGGGGAAATTTAGGGTCATGGTTAAAAACATTCAAGTCGCTTGAAGACATTTTGTAGGTTAAACCCAACACCCTCGGTCATTAAACCCTAATTTAACTCATCTAACATATTTCAAATATTTTAGACAATTATTTCCCATTATTGAGTGTTGGATTTATCATAGACTCAAGGTTAATGGAATGTTTCTAAATATGGTCTATTGTTGTCTAATGTCCTAATATATTCCATCTTATAGGGGCAAGAAGGTCTTACTTGAGAAACATATAATAATTCCCAATAAGTAAAGTGAAAAATGTTAAATATTTTAGTGGGGATCACATTAGTTATGATATTATTAGCATCCATTTAAACCACTATAACTAACATCATTATGAATAAAAACTAACATAGATCACCCAAATAGAGTAAAAATACAAACACATAGGTAGAATAGTAATCCATTATACTAATAACATGCATAGTATTACATAACTCTAATGTAGAGTGAACACCAAAAACTAATAACAAATGCAATCCCCATACAACTTCTCCCTAATATTGAATATATTTAAGTACATTATAGACCTTGCATATATAGAAAACTAGAGTGACCTCAAAAAATCAAAATTATAATAGAGAATTTACCAACTATAAGCCACTCAACACACAAACGGACTACAAAAAAGTCTATTTCTTTTGAGAGATATACAAATTATCTAGAAAACTAGGTGCAAAAAACATATGAAATGACTCTTTAACCTTATATACTCAACTTTCTGTGAATCAACATATTCAACCTTCTACATATTTACTTTTATAAATTCATATTTTTTCAAATTTTGTTGAACTTTTCTCCATGCTAAAACTTCGTAAAAAATGATCCTCGACCATACCTTCCCACTCACCCCTAAGTTGAATTCAATGCTTCATATATGTCTTCTTTGTGAACAAAAAAACACAGGCATTTCATACCAAAATATCAAAAAAATTTAAATATCCAATTTTTTCATTTCCCTCCTATTGCAGGGTCAAAATATCATAAAATTTCAATATCAATTTTTTTCATTTCCCTTGTGTTGCAGGGTTTGACCCGGGAAGGAGGAGGGGTGCCTCAATCGTGGTGATTTGTTTCCACCAAACGAATCTGAACAATATTCCCCACCGTCAGGGTGATGGCCCATCCCTAAAGCCTCAATATATCTTCTTAACTTCATAATACTTCTGGACAAGCGCTCGAATTGTCGTAATCAAAGGTCATATGCTCGCTCCCCAAAGGCCAAAGATTTGATCGAGGGTCTCCCAATAAGTTCAAGGAGGGCGCCGGTAATGAAGAGGTCGAGGAGGCTAAGACACCATTGTCTAATTCTTTTCAAGGTTCAATCTCCTCATGTAAATTCCTTTTCACTCTTAAACCCTAGTTGTCTGTTGAAAAAATGTAATACTTAGGTGAGAGGCTCGTAAAGCTATCGTTCTTCATTTTTTTCTAGAGAAATGTCAAATTCTCTTGTTTCCATACATGCCATTAGAGTTTACTCGCGGGTTTAATATATGGGTCTTGTATTTTATAGATCGAGTTTTGTTTGTTCCAATTTACTATGGATTAACGTTTATTATTTAATAGAAAGAATGGAATGTATTGAATCAGAAGTCACACATCTTGTTTTTATGGTATTCGACCAGATCATGAAAGCTCCAATGTATGTTGCTTATTTTGATGCAGCTTGGTAGACTTACCACGAATCAAAACTAGCAATAAATCTATCCAGAAGATGGGTGGGGATAATAAGGCCTCCATTTCCAATTCACATGAGATCCACCCAACCAATAGGCTGGTGGTGGAATGAGATTCTTAGGTTCTTTATCGACGACACCTCTCTTATCTGTGGCCGATCCCTCGTAGGGAACAACTTAACACCCGGTAAAGAACAAAGCACCCGCACCTTGCCTGGGGTTTCATCCTTACGTTGTAATGAGCTTATGTTGTAATGAAGAGAGTTCGCTAAGCTAAGGTTTCACTACCATGAAATTGCTTGGACTGTGTCTACAAGAACTTCTTTTCTTGCAATGTCGAAGGAATGCCAGGACTGGTCGATATGAAACACGTTATGCGTCTCGATCTCTAACAAGCTCTAGCCTGAACCTAGAACCAGGACGAGAATGGGTGTCTATGTTAGATAGGTAAGAAATGGTCGGGATTTGTCCCCTCCCTGTGGTGGATTTGTCTCCTGCTACATCGAATCAAACATCTACATCGAATATCCATCATGGAACCAATCTAACCACAGTTGTCTGGTCTTAGGTCCGCTAGTCTCTCTGTCCTTCCACTTCGAAACTATCTCCTTTTTCAGAATGTATTCCCCTTCCTGCGAAAGATGTAGAGCCAGAGAGCAAACTTCCCAGCCTTCTCTACGAGGAAACAGGATCTACCTTGCAGAAACAAGGAGGAATATCATGTGGGGTTTAGATTCCATCTATTCTGCAGCTTGCACAATCGACATAATAGTGCGAGAGGATGCTCCTGTAAATCTGAAGCATTACACACTAGATCCGAAATAGCTTACCATGGTATTGTGCTAGAAGTTTATCTGGAAGATATCCAGCAGAAAATTTGGGTGACATCCCGAAGATCTTGCAGAGAAATTGGAATTCTGTTTGCTTTGTAGCTGGGAAGATTGACAAAACGGTGAGAGAACCCAGATCAATGTATCTTCTAAACTGCTGGCAAATATCCATTCTACCAGGAGACAGACCTTTATACAACGTTCTAACAGGAGTGAACACCTCATGCTGGGACGCTGATTGGATTGCAATATAAAGCAGAAGTAGTTTTTCAATTTACCAACGTCTTTCCTTATCCATCTAAATGATAGAAACATCTTGATATCTATATATCAGGTAGGAAATTTATTTCCATGATGATATACTTTATTCTATTGGCCCTTCCTTGTCCTCCTCGCTTTCCCCCGCCCCGATCAAACCAATGGTTTAAATGTCGATGGTGTTATAGGATATGCTAGATATGTAGTGATTGGTTATGTTGCGAACCAAGGAAGAAATGGTGGCATACCCATTTGATTGAGTTGAGCGAGGAATGAAAGCATGACAGATGGTGGGAGGGCACCATATTCAAACAAAATATTATCGAGGAACATATATATTCAAACAAAATATTATCAAGGAACATATATATTGGGATCCCATATTCAAATGAAATATTACAAAATATTATTGAGGAATATATATTGGGAACAATTCACTATGCAATTAGGAAGATTTTCAAGATTTTCAAGGACTTCAAATTTTAGATTTTATTCTCAACAATTTTATTTGAGAAAGTTAAGAAGATTTTCAAGGACCTTAATTTTTAGATCTTATTCTCAACCATTTTACTTAATTATACAAGTTGATGCCTTCATTCTACTTAACTTCGAACATTCTCCCATGTAAGCGAGTCTGCCGGGATTTGAAAGTGGGAACCCATATGTCTGTTCAATGACGTTCCTTTCTTTATGAATAGTGTGCTTACATGTGAAATCAAGGTGCTTGGTATCAATAAAAACACCCACACTGGAAGCAATCTGAGCATAAGCTTTGTTTCTTTTACTTGGGTTATAGGACACAACTTCCACGGACTCGTTGAGCCATCCTTTGTTGTCGCTTTTTCCAAATATCTGCAAGGTAGAAAAAGGAAAATTAGACTAAATAATAGTGCAATGAAGTTATGGAAAAATTAATTTCTATAAACATGGATAGAAAATTAATTCATTTATTTTGAATGAATAGGTAAAGCTAACTGCATTTCATGAGGATGAAAAATAATTATGTTATAATAATAATTGAGCATGCTAATTATGTTATTATATGATAAATATAATCAACTAGAAAAAAAACATATGAGAAATGAGACTAACACTAATAACTTAAAAGATGGTAGTGACACTAATACTATTTACTCTCAAACAATCATGATGATTGATTTCAACAATTACAACTAGGGGTTGTCTACTATTAACCATAATTCACAAAATAGTTAACTGATAATGAAAATTACTCCTCGTTTAACTCACCTCAAAACTGGAGTATGAGAAATGGGGAATCTGCCTTTTGCAACATACTCTTTGGGGTTAACCTCATAAAGTTTGGTGGGATATGATGTCACATTAACTTTCCATTTACGAAGTGTTGCACCAATTACCTGAGGCATGCGATTGAATGGATTTCCATTGTGAACTTTATGTATATAAAATGGAGTACCAATTAAGAATAGTATGAGAGATATAATCAATCCCACTGTGGGAATCGCATAACCTACAGTGAATCCCACGGGATCCTGGATGTATATCAGAAAACTATCTGCAAACAACATTCCCAAAAACCCACTAAATATCCACCAATTGAAGAAGGGGTATTTTTGCACCTTCTCTTTAGGATCAAATTCATCGAACTGATCGGTACCAATGGTGGAGATGTTGGGCTTTGTACCACCAGTACCAAAACCAAGAACGTACAAAGCAAAGTAGAAAACCCCAACTTGAAACTTGGAAGCTTTCTCACAAAAGTTGGAGCCTTCGGAGAATGCTCCCAACCTCTCTACACAGACTTTAGAGAATGTTAAATTGAAGAAACATTTGCCTCATTCTCAGTGGAAATTGGACATAAGCATGTAAATTTGACATGATAAATTCAAAACTTTAATCAAGCTTACAAAAGAAACAATACTAGTTGTGGAGCAACAGGTCCCTGTCCAGCAGTAAGGGAGTGTTTGAATAATGAGGAATCCAAACCAAACACACAGCTCCATCTGAACATGCTTGTGAGCCTTCTTGAATGAGGAATCTGAATTCAATTCACAACTCCATGTGAACTTGTTTTTGAGCTTTCTAATTGATGGTGTACAGATCATCCTAGACAGCATTCTACCAGGAGCTAGACCTCTGTACAGGGCCTGGAAGGAATCTCAGCGTGAAAAAAGTGGTGTGGCGTCCCAGCTGCATGGCCACAACAAAGAGATTGGGGAAAGAATATCAACTCATGGTGAACGTGAAAGGGCAAAGAGGAAGGAGAGTATGATGATGTTGTTGGTTGCATTGACCAAGCCATCACAAACACAACCTATCTTCATATTTATTGCAAAGAGGGAGGAGAGTATTATGTTGGTGTTGCAATTGATGAAGCCATCAAAAACCCAAGCCATCATGAAAATTTTTGCGCCTACCAATCAACCGTTTTTTCCAAAGAGTGTCATCAAAGCGTTAAAACAAATCCAGGTGTCTCAGAACTGTTCTGATGATGTTGCAAGAGAGGATAAATAGTGGATGCATTGGGATGCGAGTTACATATTTTTATGTTATACTTTGCCAAAGTTTGTGTGTTTTTCTTTCAAATGAAGTAGAAATCTCTCTTTTGTTTTTATAATAGAAAAGTTACCCTTAACTTCAAGTGTTGTGGTATGTTGACCTTGTTTTGTTTAATATGTGCACCAGAAAATGGGAATTGAACTTTAATATCTCGATGGAAGATTTTGCTTCCTATAAACGTAAAAAAACTGCCCAACCTTCTCTATTGCGTATCAAATGTTGAACACCATTCTAAGCTCATTGAATAAATTTCTCGTGAAACTAGATTATGTATGAAATTTCTTAGGGGCTTGATCTTAGGAACAATTCCTTCCCCTTCTGCTCAAGGTATGGGTGGTAGCCATTCTATCAAACTCACTTGGGATGTTTTCCCTGCCTTATGCCTTTGTTACCCATGCGGCATGGGTGAGGCATGCCACAGAGAGAACGAAACACCTATTTACATTCTAACACTTCCCTAATCTCACCTGTGAAGAAATACCCATCGACATTATATCAATTTTAGGAATTTTTACTTAGATCAAGGTGCCCTGTGGGACTGGTATTGTAGCCTAATATTGAAGTGAGGTCCTATATTGCAATCTCTGATATAGAAATGTATGGTTCGTTAGAGGTTGCTGAAGAGAGTTGGCTTTTGTTTTCTTATATGTGGTTTATATGTTGCTCTAGGTCAAGTCACCGAGTTGCTATTCGAACTTGGGAACAACGGAATTTGAAAATATGTGCCAATGCAAAAGTATATGATACAATTCACCATTACATTGGACAAAAGTATTAAGTCATTTTTTAGTTTCGTTATAACTTCATATCTATATCTTTAATAATCTACCTTTTTTCCTCTAAGAAAAACGCGACAGATTTTCCCCAAAGTATCTGGGTGGATGTTGCTTTAATTGCCATTGATAACATGAGCTGGTAACCTGGAATTTTTATTGGGACTCAAACCTCGGCTGGACGAGAATTGGAGACCTCATGACAAACTCTACCTTGAAACAAACCTTTCAAATTTATCACCCCATTCATTGGGCTTATCTATCTATCTACCTATCTACCTGGATTTTGTTTTCATATTTTTATAGGCTCTACAAAAAAAGGAGACTCGAGATTTTACAAATATTATTGCAAAACCCTTACTGGATGATTTGGTTTTTCTTTTAATGTTTCAAGTAACAAAAAAAATGAAACTTAAAGATTTATTTTTAAAATTTATTAGAAAATTTAACTATCTTTATTAAAGTCATTGTTGCTTCATATTCAGTGAAATTCATTCTTTTTGAAATAAATCACCAAATGTGGGTGACTAAGTATTGAAGTCATCTACATAAGACTTATGGACTGTATGTTTTTTTTTAAGACACCGAGAATATTTTCGATGTTGTTTTCCATGCTTGGGTTCTAAAGCTCCTATGCTATAAAGTGATGTTGTCATTGGAATAAAAAACTAATAATGTGTGTACCTTTCTGAAGCACCAGAGTTCGGTCTTCTGGTTAAGAGAACATGACTACGGGTAAAAAATTCAGTTCTGTGTTTTTTGCTTGGATAAGTAGGGTCTTTAGGATGTTGCTTCTCCAAAGATTTCTAAACTGTGATGACTAGCTATTGTTCAGAAAAGAATGAGCAAGGTGTCAATATTTGAAACTGTTTCCACACTTAAGGGAAATATTCTTGTAGTCGAGAGAATTTTCTCAAGAATAATTTAGAATCTGCAAATCTGGAGTTTGATCAAAGCTTGTAAATGATGTGATCTACATCTATACAAATTGTTGTATTCTTTGAATTCATTAGCTTTGGTATGTATCTTGAGGCCATAAGAGAGTAGCTCGAGCTATTCCAACTTGTCAAAATTTTGATGTGTATCAGAATTCCAACGGAAAGGCGATAAGTTCTACCCAATTTTGGGGTTAAAGAATTAAAGTATTTTAAGGGGATGTTTCATTAAATAGTCTTGGCTCTTCCCATTTTCCATTCCTAGTATTGTATGAGGGGTAGACTTGTGATTTTCATCAGATAAAAATAGTTTTAGGATGATATATGTGGAGCAGTGGATGGATTTTGGGTTTATCATCTTACTATATTTCCATTTTTTCAGCTCCATAATATATTTCCATTTGTGAAACTAAGCAAGTATGAAGGAAAACAAGTTTTAGACATGCATACTTCCCTTCAAAATAAGACAACACATTAGTAAGCCTTTTCAATGTAATATTTTATATATTGGTGGAGATTGCAGAGTTTTTTTATTATTAGAAGCATGGCAATTGTCTTTAATATATTCTACCACTCTAGAAGAGGCAGCATATGATGGATTTGGTTTCATTGAGGTTGGGTTCTTTTGATTTTGCACAATATATGGATGAGTTCTTAGGAATAACCTGTTAATTTCTTGGTCTTGATATAGGCAATTGGTCATGCACAACACGTATATGTTGGTGGTCTTCCTCCAATGGCTAATGAGTAGGTAAAATTTTGTGCTTTTTTTGGAACAATTCTTGATATGTTTCTAATAAGCTAATTAAAAACCATAGAAATTTTAAAGTTATACTTTCAAGAAGTTGCAGAATTTGTCTTGCAATTTTGCATTTGTTATCTATTGCTTTATTCAATCGTATATACTCAATAACGAGTGTTCAATGCAACTCATTACTTAAAACATTTAAACATTTTTCTGAACTTCAAATGTGTTCAACACACTCCTTTCACAACAATTGAGACAAGTCTCACAAATTCATGATGTTTAATAATATGAAAATTCTATATGTGTGTTCTTAATTGCACCGATGATCCATCTATTAAATCTCCACCTGAATCAAGAGATTGATGGATGTTTGCATGTTTAGAAAGGGTATTGTTTGGCAGAGTAATATAAAAGTATAGAAAATGCTAACTGTCTAAATATGCTTAGAACTTTAAAAGTGATGTTGAAGTGGTGTAGAAGGTAGTTACTCCCGTGCATATTTTTTATGGTGAATTGGATATTTCTTTTCCTCATAGTTTGATTTCCAGACAATTGCTACATATTTTAGTCAGGTTACGACCGCTATATGAGGAAACACTATTGGGCTAGGTATGGATTATAAGGAAGTATTTTAAGTTTGTATTTTTTACATCATTATCCTAAACTATAGAGCATGGAACTGAAAATTCTATTTGCGAGTAGGTGATGTTGCTATTAATGTCTATATCAATCATGAAAATAATTTTGCGTTTGTGGAGATACGCACAATTGAAGAGGCCAACATTGCAATGGCTCTTGATGGTATCATGTTTGAGGTACATTATTCTATACTTATGCTCCAATTACCATTCTATGTAAGTTTAATAAAGATTCTTATTCAGTTATACAATAGTAGACAATTCCTTTTTACTATTTTAATGAACTAAGCAGTTGATTTTGTTAATTTTCTTATTATTATCATTAACTATCATACAACGTTTCCGTGAGAGTGAGGAGACCAAGTGATTACAGTCCCTCATTCGCAGTAGCCCTTGGCCCCAACCAACCCAATCCCCACCTAATTTATGTGTTGTTGGTCTTACACCAGGGTAATTTATGTAATGCAAAATTTGTATATCAGTGGCTTAGAAGTGAAATGCTTTATTTTGCTTGTGTGCTTGTTTTGTTTATAGTCTTATATAAAAATGATACTCGCATATGCGACATGTAGATATTTTACTATGATAAATTCTAATATAACATGGCTAACTTATATATTTATGGCAGTGTTGTTGGAGGAGTTGAGGAACCTTATCGAATATTTGTTGGTGGCTTACCATATTACTTCACAAAAGCACAAATAAGAGAACTGCTTGAATCCTTTGGGTATGTGTACTTAGATATTTGATTTATAGAATTATATTTGTTGCCGTCAATTTAAATAAGTTGTATGCAGATTTCTTTGGAAATATATTGATACTTACCATGCATAGGTCTTTTTGAATGAAAAATATTTATAAGGTCCTCAAGTGCAAGATCAAAACAATCTGTCTACTTTCCAAAATAAACAAATTTTATGGAAATATTATAATGATTACTATTCATATGTCTTTTGGAATGAAAAATTGTGTATAGTGTCCTCAATTTTAGGATCAAAACATTCCACATGCTTTCCAAAGTAAACTTGAAGTATATGTGGATGGATTTACCCATGTGATATTGAGGATATATTTTCTGACTAGGTGTTGTGGGAAATAGACTCTAGAGGAACACTTGCTATTTTCCTTGGAATTTTACAAAAGTATAAGTGTTATATTGTTTTAGTTGAAATTTTTCTATGTCAAACATGCAATATACAAAATTATATGTACAACGTAATGTATACAGAATTATCCATTGAATATGCTTATACAAATATTTTTAGTGTGTGAGCATTGAGGGTATGTCCAACTCATATGGTTTAACACATGTTTTATCAATTTACCCCATCTACTAATCTAAGTTATGAAAATATGAATTTTGGATCCATCGTATTTTTGAAGACGTTGGATCCATTTATGACGAGGAAATAATTACCAAAATATAAAAATAATATTATAATAAATAAAAAATAGTCAATAATCAAAACCATTCAGGAATTACAGGATTGGTTAACAAAAAAAAATAGAGTTCTCACGCATATTAATATTAGCCATCTATGTACCATAACTGATAATTTTGAAGACCATTTCAGTGCGACCATGTAGCATATCATAAGAGTGCTCTTGTGAGCCATATGCACATGTCCACAACAACAATGAATAGTTATTTTCTTGAAGGCTATTATGAGACTAAATAACAGTGTCAATGAAGTGAGCAACAACATAATAGATAAGGATGGATAAGACATTGAAAACATAACTTAACCATGATGATAAAACAAACCTTGAGAGAAAACCTTGATAGAAGAACTCAAGAGCTGGTATTGACTTAAGGGTAGATTAGAGCTTGACTAGGAATGCAGTTTATAGTATTAATGATTTAGGAGTCCATAGTTTTGAATATTTCCATTAAAAAATCATTTTTTGGGGACCTGTGGGTCAAAAAATCACTCGAAATTTCAGGATCTGCTTCAAATTTAGGATCCTTTTTATTCTCCACATGACTCGTCTCATGGCCTCTGATCTGTTTCCTTCTGTAGGGGTATGTCTACATGATAGATCCTAGGAAGACTAACAAATCTAGATCTGGATTGATTTTGTGGAAATGCACACAGAGGTGGCAGATCTTGTAACATAGCTACTAATTAACTCGTCAATGCACTTCAAAATTGTTGAACCCCACAAAATAAAGAAGAGACATAGTTGGTATAAATTGAAAATGAAAGTACCCTCAAAAGAAACAATCATGCATTGAGTATCCCTTACATACATCAAATTGATATTTGACATCTAAGATTTTGTTATTTGAGACTTGGGGCTCAAATGCATCCCACATGCCTTCTAAATAACCACCTTCTAGCATGGTTCCCAGGGGGGTCATTGGGGTTCATCGAGGTCCCAATGATTTAGGGAATTCTTAACATCGCCTCCAAACATTCCAACGGTGATATCTTGTCAAAGGATTTTTTGGGTCAATGGGTGCTTATAGGGAACAAATGCCATTGGTGGTGACAGAGTGGTGAGTGAATGCTTAAAAATCATATCTTATCTAATATTCATTGGATGTCATTACATGTCTATGTCTAAAATTTTTGAATCTTTTCAGGATCTATTTCAAACTCAGGATCCATTTCATACTCCACAGTATCTGTATCATGTCCTCTGATATGTTTCCATCTGCAGGGGTACACTTTCATGACAGATCCTAGGCATTATCCAACATATCTAGATCTATATTGAATTTGTGGAACTGCACACAGAGGTGGCAGATCCTATAACAAAGCTACTAATTAATTGGTCAATGCACTTCAAAAATGTTGAACCCTATAAAATAAAGAAGAGACATAGTTGATATAAATTGAACATAAAGTACCCTCAAAAGAAACAATATTGCATTGAGTATCCCTTGCATACATCAAATTGATATTTGACATCTAAGCTTTTGTTATTTGAGACTTATGGCCCAGATGCAGCCCACATGCCTTCTAAATAACCATCTTCTAGCATGGTTCCGAGGGGGTTCATTGGGGTTCATCAAGGGCCCACTAATTCATGGAATTCTTAACATTGCCTCCAAATATTCCAATGGTGATATTTTGTCAAAGGATTTGTTGGGTCAGTGGGCGCTTATAGGGAACAATAGAGAGTGATGAGTGGATGCCTAAAAATAATATCTTATGTGATGTTCATTGTATATCATTACATGTTTGTGTGTCTCTTTCTATATTTAACCCTAAAAATATATGCATGTACTTGTGGCCTCTGAGGCCATAACCATTTTTGTAAAAAAAAAAATATTAAAATTTGTTCTTATCTTATTTGTTCTATATTAACAATATATATAATATGATATATTATCTGATCCTTGTAATATCTTCAAAAAAATTATATTTGATATTATCAATTACAAAATGTATGTATGCTATGTGACTAGATCCTTACAAATGTTATCATAACCAGATTGGTCACTCAATTGGTGGAACCTTAAAATTGGAAACTGGTTGAAACTCGACGGGATCTAGAAAAAAATTGGGAAAAAATTGGGATGGTCATAAAAGACATTAATGTTAAAATTTTGATTAAAAATAATATATTCAATGATATCCTTGTGAATTCAAACCATTATACACATATGCAAAGTTTTCTCACGTATATAGCAATTAAGGGTGCATATAACTAAACTAACATCAAGTGTAATCATAACTGTGATAAGTTTCATTTTTTTTTGTTAGTTGCTGTCATGTTTTGAGTGCAGACTTGTGAAATTCCAAATCGCATGTCGCTGTGTGAGAGGGATATATATATATATATATATATATATATATATATATATATATATATATATATATATATATATATATATATATATTATTCTTCTTCTTTTTCCCTGTGGTTCCCTGGAGATCCGTGTTACATTTGCACTAAAGTTTAGATATCATTCAGATATCTAAAATTTCTAATATTTAATTTGAATATTTAAGTGATAAAGGAAAGACAAAGGTCCCAATTATAAAAAGCCACCCAACAACAACATTTATATTTTTCTTTCATTCAACCTGTAACATATTGCATCTATCTTCATTAATGCTCTTCTTCCATATGCTATCCACTTATGACATTTCCTTTGCAATATTTGGTATATTTGCGAGTTATAGTTTATTTGTAGGGTATAAATGTCTTCAGAGTTTCAATTCTAATTGAGTATTCAACTGAATATATTGAGTCTCTTATACATAAATATTTTTCTCTCCACCCACTTGTCATAACTTCCATAACCATTAGGTAGGGACCTGCAACTTCGATAATGTTTTGCTTTTTTAGTAAAAGATTGTCAAGACTTTAATTTATTGAAAGTTGTAGAATTTACAATCTATAAAGTTTCAAGTTGTAATTTTTAAAATTCTAATTCTTTAAAGGGTACTAGCTCAATGGAAGAGCACCTGCTTTACAAGTAGGAGGTAGGTGGTTCGATTCCATCGTGCCCTGATATTCATATGGAATGGCGACGATTAGTTTTTGGTGACAGAGACTCTTTTGACCATCACCAATGAGCTTATGGTGACATTTTTCGACCCTCACCAAAATATGAAATGGTGACAGTCAACGAACGTCGCCATATATACGCATCAATAGTGACGACCATGAAAGGTCCGTCACCATTAATCGTTGTTGTTGATATGAAATGGTGAGGGTCACTATTTGTCATTATAGTCATTATTCGCGACAGATCTTGAAGTCACCAATGAGCTTATCATGACATTTTTTGACCCTCACCAAATATGAAATGGTGACGGTCAACGAACATTGACATATATATGCACCAATAGTGACAGGCATAAAAGGTCCATCACAATAAATCGTTGTTGTTCATATGAAATGGTGACGGTCACTATCCATCATTATAATAAATATTCGTGACGGACCTTGAATGTCACCACAACACATACTTTCGGTGACACCACCTTTGGTGACATTCAGTTTTTTGGTGATCGATGTTATTTTCCGTCACCATTACTCATATGAAATTGTGATGGTCACTATCCATCATTATAAATCATTATTGGTGACGAACCTTGAATGTCACCACAACACGTATACTTTCAGCGATGCCACCTTTGGTGACGAAGGCTCTTTTAACCATCACCAATGAGCTTATGGTGACATTTTTCGCCCCTCACCAATGTCCTTTTTTCTTGTAGTGAGGCCAGCCTCCCACAGGGGCAGCGATAGGGGATTATACCGTCAAACAACATAACTCTGGCCCGTCTCATGAAACCATAGGGGCGACTCCCACAACGCAGCAGACAAACACACCAGCAGCAAAAGAAGCGAATACTAAGTCAGCAACATGCATACCGAAGAACCCCAAAAAAATAGTAATTGAGCTTCCAGTGTATCGCATCAATGGCAGAATCTAGTTCATGAAGGATCATGCACTGATAGGAAATTTAATGGGCTTCTGGCCCACTAAAAAAGAGTTGAGAGTATGGATAGCTTCGAAGTGGAAACCCAAAGGCCACATTGACCTACAACTGTGTGCTAAAGGCTTCTTCAATGTTCTCTTCACATGCACTGAAGACAAAGATAGAATCATGGATGAAGGCCCCTATTTATTCAACATTGCAAGCCTAAACCTTCGACCCTGGACGGAGCGATTCAATCCTGACAAATAGGATCTTACTTGGGCTTCGGCCTGGATTCGACTCTACTCCCTCCCCTAGGATTAATGGGATGAACTGACCCTCAGAGACACTGACAATGCCCTAGGGGAGTTTGTCAAGATCGCAGAGGAGACCAAGATCAACCGATATGCAGCATATGCCCGCATATGTGTCTATATGAACTTGGCGGAACCTATACCAGGCGAGGTAAGTCTGTTGCACAAATATTTTGAATGGAAAAGGAAGTGTAGATTATGAGCATATTCCTTTCAGATGCAGGAAGTGTCACCAACACGGACATCTCTTCATATATTGTCCCCTAAACAAGAAATATATGCCTGAAAACGAATCCAACGATCAGGAAGTAGAAGGATTCACGAGGGTAGCAAGCAAGAAAAGGCACAATAAGAGAGCTACCTCTCAGCAGAATAAAAAAGTACCTACGACTAACAATAGCTTCGCAGCTTTAAATCATCTAAATGAAAACGAAAATGAACCAGTCATCGAAGCCGGGCACATCTCCACGAAGCAGGCCTAGTCCTCAAAATCTCAACAGGACAAGGTCCCCCTTGAGACCTTCCTGAAGCCTCTAACCGCAAGATACGCAGGGGAAAATAATGCGTCAAAAGGCAAAGAACAGATCATGGAGACAATCCCAGAAGCCATGGAGGAAGAACCAGAAAGCATTGACCTTGAGGGCCTGGATCTCGTAGGGTTAGAGGATAACTTCAATAAGAAATACTTCAAATCTATTCCGGAGCAACAGGTCCAAAAGATGGAATAAATCCTAGCGAGAGCGCAACAACTCCCCTCTCTGGGTATTCGGCGGGGCACACTCATAAACACCAAAGACTTCACGAAAGAGTCCCGCAAAAGGGGCAGGAAAACAACTCTGCAAAGAACTATAGAAATAGGAAAAGGAATGGTGGATTCAAGGTGATTCCCCAAGTTGACAAGATTGTTCTCCTACACCACCAATCCAACCCCATGAATATCATCTCCTGTAATATAAGAGGGCTCAACAACCCCACTAAGCACACGATAATAAAGAAAAGGATTATTGAGCAACGCCCTGTAATATTCTACATGCAAGAAACCAAATGTTCCAACTCCACTCTGGATACAATCTTCAAAAAAATATGGAAAGGTAGCAATACAATAGCGGTTGATACCAACGGAGTGTCTGGAGGCCTGGCAATCATCTGGAACCCCCAAATCATCTCCTTAGAGAACTTTCATGCCAACAGACACTTCATCTAGGCCAACTTTCACCTGATTGGCACAGACATCCATGGTCTGCTCACAAATGTCTACTTTCCCCAGAACATCCATAAAAAAATGGAGCTTTTGGACAACCTAGTGGAACTCAATAAACAGAGAGCCTTTCCACTCTAGCTCCTGGGAGGAGACTTCAATATGATAACCAATCTATAGGAAAAGAAAGGAGGAAGGATGCAATTGAACCCTGACAGTAATGGGTTCAAGAACTTCATTCACGGAAACCACCTCATCAATATTCAAACCTCAAATGGAATCTTCATGTGGAATAATAAAAGAGGAGGTGCCCACCAGATAGCCTCAAGACTGGACAAATTCCTCATCACAGAAGAATTCATCCGGCTAGGGGGCAACATAGCTACTACCATCATCCCTGTGGCAGGCTCTAACCACTAGCCTATAAAACTTCAATGGTTACAACCAGGTAAGCATGCTCCCAAACCTTTTCGCTTCGAACACTGCTGGCTCCGGCACCCAGGGTTCAAGGATTTGGTTTCCAAATGGTGGACCTCCATAGTACCCTCGCAAGGAACTAATATGCTCCAGTTCCAGAAAAAACTGAAAATGCTCAAAGGCAAATTGAAGGTGTGGAACAAATCAACCTTTGGAAATATCTTCATAGAACAAAAAGAGCTGGAGGAAAAAATGAAGAAGTTGCAACAAACTATTATCCAGGAAGGACACTCAGCTGATTCAGAAAGTCAGGAGAAGACCTTAACTACTCAAATGGAAGAAAGAAGGAACCAGGGAGAAATCCTATGGAGATAAAAATCAAGAATCTTTTGGCTCAAAGAGGGAGAATGAAACACTAAATTCTTTCATCGCTCCACCATTCAACACAAGATGCATAACATGATCACTTATAAAAAACCAAACTGGAGAGCGGCTGGAAATGAAAGAGGCCATTACTGAGGAGCCGCGCAATCACTTCAAGAAGACTCTGTAAGAACCCAATCATCAGAGGCATGAGGCCATTGGGAAAATAACCCAACACATTCCCAAGCTGATAACGGACGATCACAACAGGCTGTTGCTCACTACCAACACCCTGGCTGAGGTGGAACAAGCAGTCTTCCAGCTTAAAGTAGGGAAAGCTCTAGGTCCTGATGGATTTACCACCAACTTCTTCCATTTTTTTCTGGGACACCATCCAAAACGAAGTCTGGGAAGTAGTGGATAAATCACGCACCACTAACTGGCTTCCCCCCCCCCAACAAATGGCTTCTTCAAATGCAACTTTGATGGTGCATCCAAAGGCAATCCCAAAAATTTAGGATTCAGAGGCATTATCAGGAACTCTAGAGGTGAACCTCTCCATATTTACTTCGGTAACATGGGATGGGACAAAAACAATTCTGCGGAGTTGGGGGGGCTCATACAGGGTATTCAAATTGCAATTGAGTTTCATTACTTCCCCCTGGAAATGGAGGGAGACTCGCAAATCATAACTATGGCAGCCACAAGATTCCTCCAAGGATTGACTTCCTCAAAGGTTTCCAACAGCTGGAGGTTAGCTCATAAGCTCAAGGTTCTGGAACAACTGATACACAACAACAAAGCTATTAATTTTTTCCATGTGCGAAGGAAATCTAACTCAGTAGTGGATCTCCTTGCGAATAAATGGGTGGAAAGCTACTGTGAGTTGTATCACTCGAACCTTACTCGAGTTGAGGAGGAATCCTTAATACATGAATGTCACACTCTCATTCAAAAGGATCTTCTCCCCCCGGATGTGGGTGATAGAACTGGCACGAACGACAATCATTTCTCACACACCCCAGAGGACGGAGATCTTCTGTGCAGAGCCTCACCTGTTGCGGATCCTCAAACCGTTAGCCATCCGCATGAAACAAACATGATAAAGTATGATGATGAGATGATGGGTACAACGTCACCCTCTCCAGGGTACCCCCCTACAACTATCACCATAAATGATTATCATGATTGATTTGTATATCAACCATCACCCTTCCCTCGAGCCTGCTCAGGAAATTGGTCATGGCATGCAGCTGCGTGTGAGGCACACTCATTTCCATCCTCCCGCATGTGTCCAAGACCCTTTAAAAGGATGATCCCTCAGCCCTGAGAAACTCACAGTAATTTCCCTCTGCCTTTCCTTTTGACTCTACTATGGCACTTCCCCGATCCCAGACGTCCCCGCAACCCTCTTCTCAGTGCTACGCTGCGCAGTCCCCTCTAGGCTGTGACTTCCCATTTTGCGCCTCTTCCCTGGCCCTCCCCCCGCCAATCCTTGACTCTGTTTGTCCCCCTACTACGTACCCTTCCCTTGAAGCCTCTCCCTACCTCATTGTGATATGGCCCCTAGATTATGCCAGAGAACCATCCGAGTTGGCCATAGAGGTGCTCTCCCTGGCCGTTATCACAGTGGAGAGGACAACCGCTTGGAATCGATGGAAGGATCCTCCTCCGGAATTTTTGCAAGATAGAGCCCTGATCCCAAGAAGGAGGAAGAAGCTCCAGTGCAAGATGCACAGAGACGTAGGCGTGGCCCGTGGAAATCCACCATAGCGCACCAGCCGCACCCCCTGCCTCGCAAGACTGATGCGCTACCAGTTCAGGTGGAGGAAGACGATGAATCAGATGTCTAGGTGATGGAATCTGAAGGCAACTGGATGTGCATCCCTAATGCAGAGGATCCAGAGTCCCCCATCCTTTGCGTACATGTCCCCAAAACAAGACATCCAGTGGAAAACTCTGAGGAAGTGGTTGCGCAGGCGCCCGCTTGCCCCATAGAGGTGAAGGTCCCCAACAGTGATGATGAAGATGAAGATTAAGGCCTACACAGCTGCACAACTCCTCCATGTTTTTTTTCAAGCATGCTACCATCCGAGTTTTTTTTGTTTCTGCATATTTTTTACTACCTAGATACATCAGCGATACTGTGCATATTGTAATTTGTTGTCCCAAGTTTTGTCCAGGCTGGTTTCTTCCTCTGAGGCAGTCTCGAAATCGAGAAACTAGGGCTAGGATTGGTTAAGCGCAGATTGCCAATCCCGCCTGTAGCATATGTAATGTTTCTTTTATTGAATTAATAGAATAGCCTAACTTACCAAAAAAAAACATACACACATGGTGTAGCCTTGATTAACTCAAACTCGTTGCTTTGCCTTGCATTCAATGAATGGCCCATTCTAATATGTTCATTTTTAAGTCTTGGAATGCAATATGTCCAATTTATTGTTGTAAATTATAACAAGTTGAGTGTGTTACATAATTACATTCTTACCATCATAAAGGATCATTGTATAGTACTATACTGAAAAGCAAGGCAATTGTCATCATCTAGTGTAAGAATAAATGAGATTTCTCATTTTGAGGTCTAATAATAAAATAAAGAAGAAATTAATTTAATCATTAGAAATAGTACATGGATTTAACTAATTAAAGATTGATCAATGGAAAACAAATTGAGATTTTGGTGCTTAACAAGCATTCTAGGAACTTAGTATTAAAAACACGATGGATTGTTTTTTTTTAATAGTTAATAGTATGTCATTTTTTTTGGTAAGTTAGCCTAAACTATATTAATTCAAAGTAAAACATTACATAGGCTACAGGTTGAGTTGGTAAGTTGCGCTTAGCCAATCCCAGCCTTCATTGCTTTCAAAGTAGCGCAGGTATGGGGTTGCCTCCTTGGAGGAAACCAGCCTTGTAATAACATCAGACAGAAAAGAACAAAATGTGTCGTGGCACTTGTGCAAGTAAAAGTTCTGTAATATGAGCTAAAATAACAGAAAACTAAAAAAATCTAAGCGATCACGCAGTCATGGTGTTCCTGCATCGCCCTCGTTGTCTGGGTCCTCCTCCTCGATACGGCAACCATACTCCTGCGTTATGGCCTCCTCCTCAGCAAAAGGTCGGCGCTGAGTCCTAGAAGCAGGTTTGTAAAGAATGGGAGCGACCGGGTACTCAGCTTCTAGTACTCGAGTCCAAACGTCCTCCGAGTCCATAATCCATACATCGGTGTCTTCCCCCATAGCCTCCTGAACCGCAAGAGGCTCGGTTTTACGGGGCGTGGGTTGCTCCTGGTGCGTAATGGTGGATTTCTTGGGTCCACTTCTTCCTCTCAGCATTTTCTTAGCAAGGGCCTACTCCTCTTGGTCGCGCACAGGGCGTTGTGGAGCATCCCTGGAAGAGGAGTTCTCAAAGGATTCCAAACAATTATCAGGCCCTCACTGGTAGCATCCGGGGAATGCACCTCTTTGGTCGCCCCTTAGTGTCCTTTGTTGTAGACGCAGAGCCATGGGAGAGTGAAGCAAAAAAGGGGTAGGGGTCTTAAAGGTATTATAAATTTTCTCTTTGGGGGGGGGGGGGGGGGTGGTTAATATAGGAGAAGAGTCGGGAAGTGCGCAGTTGAGTGCTATTGGGCAAGGTGTCACGCAGGTGGGGGGTGCGCAGTAGGGGATCTTGTTGCCGGAGCACACAATCAGGAAAAACTAATTAGGCAGGGGGAGCCAAGGGGAGGCGCGCAGTTAGGAAGGTGCACAGTGACCAGGAACTGGGGGGGAGGCTGCGCAGATGGTGGAGCGCGCAAGAGGGTTGTGACTGAAGCAGAATGGCTAAGTGGGCAAGGAAGGCTTTACAGACCAAAAGGAGCAAACTATGAATGACACAATGCGGAGGGGCATTCCTTTTTGTAGAGCTGTGGCACAAGCGCAGATGTTGTGCATTATTGTGACATGCTCTCAGGTGCATGCTGCGACAGTTCTCATGTGGTAGAATGTGCTTCGAGTTATGGCAGTGAATCATGTTCATCTGGGAGCTCATTCAAATGATTGCAGAGGAGACGTTCCACACTAGGTGGTTGTTGGCGTTGTGTATCTTCGTCATCCTATGCCTCCATAACCTCATGTGAATTATTGCAAAGAGGTAGACCCACTTCAGGTGAACATGCATTGCAAATATTCATCAATTCGCGCGTGGGAGGGAATGCTTTCACGCCTGTGTTTCATGTCATCCGCATCCGGAGAGTTAATAGTATGTCATTACCAAACCATAGCATATCCATATAATTGAAAATTTTATGTTTAGAAGCTATGAAAATCAAATTATTTGTAGAAATTTTAGCAAGGAATGTCTTCTTTGACTTGTGCCTTCATCAAAGACGCTAATTCAAATTCAGTCTCGTGGATACTTGAGTTAGTTGTCAATTAACACGTGTGATGTGGCCTATCACTAGTTTATGTTAAAATGGCACCCATTGGGGGCTTCTGATTTAATTTTCCCTTAATTAAATTGGAAGAGGAATTATAACTTCATCTAATGACAAATTGTATTGGTTAACTAAGTCATAATGATTGAGTTAGCTTAGGAAATTCGAGTTAAGGGTTAAAGAGGAGGCATGTAGAGGATTTTTGTATTTTTAGGGGGTCCAGTTATAGTTATTTGTGAGTTGTAATTAGTTAACTCAATTATTTGAGTTAAAATCAATTTAACTAGTTCTAATTGAGTGATGAGCTAGAGATAGGTCCAGTGAATTAAATACGATTTAATTTACAACGAGTCATCAACCAATTAACTAATAATTCACTATAAATAATTGTTGCATGTCAGTTATAAGGAAGGCCCAATTGAGACTGAGGTTAAAGGGATGATAACTATCAGTTGTATAATTAGAAAATTGTACAGGTCAGTTATAGAGTCAGATGGAGGTCAAGGAAGGATTGCATAATTAATCCATGGGATTTACCTAATTAATAGGGACTTATTTCCTCATGGAATACGTGAGAGAGACAGGCTGAGCAGAGGTAGAGAATTGGCTAAGTATTTGTTTGATTTTGCCTAAATATGAGTGAGACAGTTGGTAGAGTGCAGGAATTTCTCTTTTGATAGAAATCATTGTTTTGTTTCACGATCCTTGACTTTATACAATATACAAATAATGAGGTTTTAGATAGTGTGCTTTCCCCAGATAAATCTTATGTTGTGTGATTGATTATTTATTTCTCTTACTTGTTGTGTGATTGTGCGATCGTGTTTTGTTTTCGCAAATTGTAAAAGGATTCAATATCTTAATTTAGTACATTATAAGATCGGATTGAATACCGTTGCTAGATTTTCTACATGGTATCAAAGTGTCAGGAATCACAATAAGAAGAGAATAACATAGTTTGTTTTGATCATGTTCAAATTTGCAGCTTTATTCTTGGGTATCCAACAGCAGATCAAGATGTATTTTAATGGCTTGAGACTCGAATATGCACTCGAGGGAAATTCAAATTATATTGCATGGAAGGAAAAAATGGAGGCAATGCTTGAGGACAACATACTTAAGGCTTTCATAGATACTAATGTCCCGCAACCCACAGTAGCAGATGCTCAACTTCTTGATGCATGGAAAAAGAATGTAGCAAAGGCGAGAAGGATCTTGTTAGAGGGATTTTGAGACAATATTGTCTCGAGCCTCCACGAGATGGCAACTCCATATGCTATGTGGAATTCCTTGACAAATATGTATTAGAATAGTAGTGACCATAGGAAGATGGTGCTAAAATACAAACTCAGGACGATCAAAATGGAGAAGGGCGACATGATCCATAAATATTTGACAAGGTTCACTCAGTGTCAAGATGAGCTTGGAATCATTAGGATCTTTGTTGCCTCGGATGATTTGGTGAGCCTAGCTCTTATAGGCCTTCCCAAGAGCTGGCATATCTATCGGGACTTTGTTAATGAGAGGGATAAGCTACCAGATTGGGAGCACTATGGTCTGATTTGGTACAAGAAGAAATTTGTCAGAGCACTAGAGATGGATCCTCATCAAATACTGATGATGAGGAGAACTGTGCCTTGTCTGGAAAGGCAAATAAAAGAAAAGGGAAGGTGTCCCATTCCAAATTTGAGACTAACAAGGCAGGAAAGAAGCGAGACTTTTCAAAGGTAAAATGTTTTAACTTTCATGAGCATGAACACTATGCCACAAATTTTCCACAAAAGAAGAACAAAAAGAAGGCCTTGGGAGGAGTAGTAGGTGAAGCATTGGCTTCACAGTTTGAGTTGGAATTCATCCTCATCACATGCATGGTGTCATCGATGATGGGATCTATGTGGTAGTTGGATAGTGGAGCTTCATTCCACACGACCGACAACAAATAATTATTCAGTAGCTTGGAGGAGAAGGATCTTTAGATGCACATCAGGATGGGTGATGACGGGAGATATAGCGCTACTGGTATTGGTATAGTTACCTTTTAGAGAGAGTCAGGCAAACCCCTCATACTAAAATATTCCATGCATGTACCTAGTTTAAAGAGTAATTTGGTTTATGTTTATATGTTGGAAGATCATGGCTACAGTGCGATCTTCAGTGAAGGAAAGGTGTTCCTTCGTCACAAAGCCACGGGACAAGTGAAAAAGGTTGGGGTTCGAGTGAAGAACCTCTAAAAACTTCATGTAGATGACTGTGAAGCATTGAGCAATAAAGTAGAGAAGGTGGTGAGACGAGACATCAGTGAGTTATGGCACGGGAGGTTGGGCCATCTACACCACAACGCTTTAAGGATCATGCAACAGATTTCAACAGGATTTCCAAAGGGTGCACTTGAGCAGAGAGACACGTGCAAAGGGTGTACATTAGGGAAGTATAAAAAATCCACCTTTCACTATAAGGAAAGTTGAGCAGCAAAAATCCTTAAGAGAGTTCACTCAAACGTCTGTGGATCGTTCTCGATAGCTTCCACAACAAAGCATAGGTATTATGTGATTTTTGTTGATGATTTTTCAAGAAAGTGTTGGATTTTCTTCATGTAGAAGAAATATCAGACGTTCTCCAAGTTTTGTGAGCTTAAGGCACTTGTCGAGAAAGATGCAAGGAAGAAGTTGAAGGCTCTAAGGAACGATAATGGTGGAGAATACATCCCTAACGAATTTAAAAACTTTTGTGCCTCAGAAGGAATTTGAAGAGAATTGATTGCACCTCATAACCCACAAAAGAATGGGGTTGCCGAAAGAAACAATAGAACTATTGTGGGGGCAACACTAGTTATGTTGCATGATTAGGGCTTGTCGTTGAATTTGTGGGCGGAAGCATGCAATACAACAGTATCTGTGTAGAACAGAAGTCCTCATTGAACACTTGGGATGAGTACACCAGAGGAGGATTTTTTAGGTAAGAGACCGGATGTGTCATATTTTAAAATTTTTGGTTCATTTGTTTATTTCCATGTGACCAAAGATGTCAGGAAGAAGCTAGAGCCAACATCAAAGTTGGGGATATTTGTGGGGTAGACTGATACACCTCACAAATATCGGGTGTACTTACGAGCACACAGGATGATAGTGGTTAGAAGAGATGTGAAGTTTCATGAAGACAAAGCCATGTAATTGTCCCTTTAGAGGGAGCTTGAGTTGCATGCAGTTGAGAAGCTCTTAGCTCCAAAGGATGAACCTCGGGATGTGGGCAACGACAAGCAGAGGAAAAAAGAGTGGTATAAACCACTCATGCAAAGCCATCCACTAGATATGGAAGGAAGCGCACCAGAGAGGTTGACATATTATTGTTGGATGTGGTAGATAATTGTAGAGCTATAAAAAGGGTCTCTTTCACCTCTAATTACCTCACATTAATATGTCAACCCGAGAGCGTTTTGTCATTACAAAGAGTGACTCAATCCGAGGCTCATTTGTCAGAGTAATGCTAGTAGTACAGTGCTTAAGAAATACAAGAGTAAACGGATGCTTAACCGAAATCAAATTACTTTAAAGAAATAAATCACACACTCAGGAAACTCAATAACTCATCAGTCAAGGGTTCGGTAATAACAAACCATCCCTTCAGAAACTGATGGAAAAAGAACTAAAGCATAGATCACAAGCCTGGGAGCTAAACAGTGACTGATACTGCTCACTACAGTCTTAGATCATCTCTCACAGCAAACCATCAAATGCAGATAAATAGATCAGCAAAGGACATAAAGGATTAAACCACAATTCTGAAATGGAACAACAACTCTAAAATGGAACAGCAAGTGAATACTAAGTCCCGCGGGTTATAATCAAACTCAATCTATACACTCTTTGCAATCAAGGAACATTCTATCATTCTAAAGGCGAATTACCGAGTCCACTAATGGAGCTTGGTATGTGACCCGAATGAATTGTAGAACGATCACCGTACGGTAAACGCACCACACGATCGGTTGGTACCATGGCTGCAGCAATGTGATGGAATGTACGATTAACTCTTGAAAGGATTAATAACTTCGGTACGGGTTAACATATAATCTTGCTCATAGAAACCTCAATGATTCAAACTTCGACAGAGCATATCACTTTGAACTTATAAAGCATATCAAATGATTAAATAACAATAATAATAAACCACACGAAGCGAAGAAAGCTGTAATGGTACGAACGAAGAGTGTCCTTCGGGAGGCAGGCCTTGGCCTCGAGGATACACTTTAAGTTAACGCGGGGGAACGAAGATGGAATAATCACCAAGCTTTCATTAATGCATTGATCAAAAAATGCCATGAACCGAGTTCTCGGCGAAGCAACCGCCGATACGATGTTTCTGATTACATAAAACGTATCCTATCTCGCTATCATCTATATCCTAAACTAACAGTGCTTGTCTCTTTTTATAAAGACGATGGCGGAGATGTCCAAGCAACTAGATAAGTAAAGCAGCGATCCCTCAGGATCTTCGATCCTGAGGGATTCGCCAAACTGTTAACTCTTCATCCTGTCTTTGCTGTTGCGCTGAGCTGGTGTCCTCTCCTTCTTTCCCGAGCCGATTTACTTTGATCTGTTTCCCTATGTTTGCGTTCGGTTCTCGTCCGGAGAGACAGCAGTTATCTCCACTTTGTCCTTTCCTTTGGAGCGGCAACTCTTCGTTTTCTCCTTTTCCTGTATAGAAAATAACCATTATCAGTGGCTAAGTTATACACATCGATTCTCACATGTTTTGTTATAGTTCCTTATTACTTTCCAAATTCATGATACAAAAGGTTCACAAATTCTATTAAAAAGCCATTGAAATAATCATCAAAATCATACCTTTTTAGTACTCCACACACCCCCTTGCTTACCTTGTTTCATGTCCTCATGAAAACATTGTAGTTGACATGTAATGCAGTGAGAGAGTATGCTGGAGAAGGAGTCTCATGCGGAGGCCTACAACCATGTTGAGTAATTAAATAATCAAAGAACTGACCTGCTTGCCCTTCAGGCATATCATACAGGGCCTGGTATCCAGGTGCAGGATGCCAAATAATTGGAGCGCGAAATCTATACCCTAACCAAGATGACCCTGCTTTCAGAATGCTCTGGCCATAGAGATTCAAACGGTCAGCAGCTAACTCGAAGTTCTCATACTTAAATGGTTCTCTGAGCTGGATGTGTGGATCAGAGATTTGATATCGAAATTTGGCTGCATTAATGGCCAAGTCTTTGATGGAAAAGAAATACTCTAAACTCTCTTGAATGAGTGCCTCATGCATAGGCCCTAATGTTACAATGACACCCGGAGTCCTTATGTGGTTTATATGAGCTGTCCATAACTGTACTGGGTTCCTAGGTTCAGCCCTAACTCGTAAATCTAGACCATTTTCTTGACTCTGGAAGGTATCATAGGCTTTGAGCCACTTAATCTGATTAGCCCCGAATGAAATGAATGCTTGGAATTGGATATCGCCAATGGAGGGACCAAGGTTCAATTCAGTCTCCTGACTTAGCACAAGGTCATGCAAATAAAGTTCACACAACAATCTCTGGACTTTCACTCCATAATGTTTACAACAGTCTATAAAATCATTGACATTGTTGATTTGTATAGGGGTGCCTGCTTTAACAGCTTTTATTTGTAATTGTAAATATCGTTCTAATAGAAACAGAGCATAGTTTTTAGCAAGGGCCCTACATGCTAAAACATTATTATATAAAGAACACAAGTCATTCATCTGTTTGATAGTAGTATCTAGTCTACAAGTTACCTGTGTGACTTCCTCTTGTTCCTTCATCCATCCTTCAAAAGCCGGTCTTTTAGATTGACTGACGTCCCTTAGTTGCTGCTGCAACTCTTCATATTTTTCTAGGGGAACCGTTTGCTCTTTAAGTTGCTCCACTTCTTGCTGTGCTTGTTTCATCATCTTATGCAAGGATTTTGTCTTTGGATCTTTCTTCCATAGATCAGTGGAGGCCGGGAGTTTTACCTGAACCTTCTTGTTATGCTGTTTGGAGTTCAGAACCCTTATTACACCTGAGGGCGGTGCCTCTGTCTGAATTTTCTTATCATCCTTTTCTATTTTAACACGAACCTCAGCATCATGTGGAACGGCAGCTGGATCCTCAGGGTTTTGGACAGCAGGCCGTTTGTTGGCCCTCTTTTTCCTCTTTACCTTCTGGTTCTTTTTCAGAATCCTAATTTTTTGTCTGAGCTGGGTTATCGTATTTAACAATTTAGTTCGTTCCTTCCGCAACTTCTTGATTTCCATTGTTTCATTTGAAGGAACGGCAGTCTGTCGATGGTGGACTGGATCATGACCAGTTGCTAACTCTTCCTCCTGGGGTTCTTCCTCACTGCTCTGCTCCGGCTGTTCTGGTGTATGCACCTCGACTGGTTCTGATTCTTCCTCCTGGGGTTCTTCCTCATGATTTTCTTCTTGTGACATGGGAACAGATTGTTCCCGTTCAGTATTTTCCTCCTCTTCATCATGAATAGGCATGTTATCTTCTTGAAGTTGGTCGTGGGGGTTCTCTGAACTAGAAGGTTGACCGTATTTAATCATATTGGCTAGGATGGCGGCCAAGTCATCTTCTCTTAGTAGGTCTTGTAATGGGCTATTCTCCTGCTGTCCCATTTCTTCCTCCTGTTCAGTTTCTGCTTCTTTTTCTGTTCCCGGAGGCTCGGGTACTTCTTCTTCAGGTTGCTCATCTTCAATTATTACTGGTTGGCTGGTGCTTCCCTGAAGCTTTTCCAGCCTTCCCCTTATTCGAGCCAACCGGGCTGACTTTCTGGGTTTATTTATGCTTCCTCTCATCTGAGCTAACCGAGCTGATTTCCTGGGTTCCTCTGGTTGCTCGGGTGAATCAACGACATGCTTTCGCTTTGCGGATTCTTGATGTGTCTCTGGTTGTTGTGATGTACTAGCAACATTTTCTCTGCGTTTTGCCGGTTGTTCTGGTGGGTTTATAGAATGTCTACGTTTCGGGGATGGTTCTGTCGATCCCCCTTCAATCAGTGCAATGAGCTCTTCCCAGCTACTCTGCTGCTGGGTAAGACTATAACTAACAACAAGTCGAATTAACCCGTGGTGGCTAACAATTTCCTCTACGTGCTGTGCCCTTTTCATACTTTGTGCAGCATCATGCAATAACGAGTTTAAGAGTGCCGGTAAATTCACAGAGCATTTCTATTTTAGAACAGCTAAAAGTTTAAGGTGTCGTGGTCTTACCACGTCTTTTCTTCCTTCGCAAGTAATGTAGCTCTGTACTATTCTTGCTAGCTCCGTCCAGGGTTCTCCTAGGGTCGCTGGCAGAACTCCCTTTCCTTTAATTGTCAAATTCTGGCCTTCGTCCTGGAACAGTTCCATGACCTTCTGTAATCGTTCCTTTTTGAATGTCCATACCGGTCCGGTAGCTGGTAATCCTGAGACTTCTGCAATTATGGCATCGGTGACCGCTATCCGTTTCCCTCTTACTGTGGAGTGGTCATCTTGTAAATTCTGCAACAACTCCATTGCTACTGTCTCATTAGCCTCCTGTAAGCGATTGAAATAGTTCAACCATCCTGCCCTTTCCAGGATTTCTCGGGCAGCAGCAGAGATCGTTAGCTGTTGAGGCTCACTTCGAATTTCCTTTCCCCCCATGTTTTCACTGTGATTTCTAAATGGAACAGCAAAACGTTTTCGGTTTGGAACACAGAGAGCAAGGTTTCGCAAAAGAAAACATAGAGTATGCAACAGTGCAGCAAAAACAACTTGTGTGAAAATAAAAATAAAAATATGCCATGCCGTGAAACCATGCCAAACCGTCGTAAACTAATTGTTTCGAATGGTGAATTGACACGTAATACAGGGAATGATGAGGTTAACCTCCCTCCCCGCAGTGTGATAGGCTGTCCCAGCCGGCAAATAAAGGAGCGGCACCCAGTCTGCAATCAAGTCAGAAAGGAACATCATGTGGATTTATGCCATGTTAAAAAAGGACAACAGATTACCGAAATCGAGGCGGAGAATGGATCGCGTGTTATATAAGAGGCTGCTGTGTTATGATTTGAGGCTGATGGATAGGGCATGTATCGTACTTGCCAATCTTAAGCGGTCATGGTCACCTCCGTTGCCATGATTGGTAATGATAAATATTCATGCGGTGTATAAATCGGGAAATAACATATGATTAGTGCCTAGGAAAAAAAACAAAAGAGTGTTAATATCTTACCTATTGGTGTAAGCAAGGTGACTTCGATACCATTAACATTACTCTGCTGCCAACAGGTGTCCATAACCTTGGCAGAGTTGTTTTTCACCCTTGGAACCATGATCCTGTGTGTATACTTAGGAATGTTATTATGTCAGAATGTAGACCATTATGCTGGCTTGGTGACCAGTTGACCATAATGCCATTCACGAGGAAAGAGCGAAACGTGGACAGGCCGGCTCGTGATGAGACCTCCTGTTCCAAGGTTTGTTTATTTTGATACACCTTTTGGACCATATCCCTGGTGTGGTGGCCAGAATGGGAATGCCACTTCACTTCCATCCTCATGATCATGGTAGGTTGGCTCTCGATGAGACCCCCTATCCTGCATTTGACATTTGACATGCTTTTCTTTTTCATAGAATTCTTTTCCTTATTTATACACAAAGGGTGGTTCAGCACTCCTTAAGAGTAGGAATGGTGGAAGAAGTCTTATTATCTCAATAGGAAGATATAAACTCTTTGCTCTTATTCCTAAGTACTAATAAATAAAAAAATTAAGGGAATCAGCATGATAAAGATAACCAATCAGGGCAAAATTAGTAAAACCATGTCAGCAAAAGGTAAGAAATAAGTATGTCCTTCCATTTGTCCTCTTATTAATGCAGAGCCTTATAGATATAGCGATTTATGGTTTGCAGATTTTCGGTATGTTGTGTTTTTATATTTCATCGCACAAATATATAGCTGAAGCTTGAAGACTAGAAAGAAGACGGGCAAAAAGCATCCTCAATTTAAATCGGCAAAAGAGATCAAAAGTATGCTAATGGTGTTCCGTTGGAAAAGAGACAACGATGGATAATAGAAAAAGGAACAAAAATGCAAATTCCGTTCCTTTGGGAAAAGGAACGGCAATCATACTATAAAACACTCAATATGCCATTCCGTTGAAAAAGGCAAAACAGCAATAAAAGAACGCTGTTTCTTTGAAGGAAAAGGAACAGTGGTAACCAAAAGGAACAGCGAAAAACGTAACAATATCGTTCTTAAAAAGGAACAGCAGAGATCCGAATGTTGTTCCTTTAGAAAAGGAACAGCAGAACAAGCAAAACCAACATCATAAAAACACATGCATATGCTATTAGAAGAGCAAAAAAATCAAACTATGTGGGAAAAAAAAGGAACAGCAAAAATGACAAGAAAATATTCAAATCAAACTTATGTACAAGAATCACTTAAAAACAAGAACTTTATGTACAATTTGCAAAAAGAAATAGACCCTTAATGAATTACAGGTGAGGAAGATTTCTCTTCCTCTCCTAAGATCTCCAGATCAGTATCTCGGCGTAGCTGCTGGCAGAAGGATTCTTGAGTAAGTGGTTTACGGTAGAGACGGACTCGGTGGCCATTTACCTTGAATGCATATCCAGAACCATCAATGGTGATTAGAGTAAGTGTTCCATTGTCATGTACCTTCTGGATTTCGTATGGTCCCAACCATCGAGTCTGAAGTTTTCCAGGGAAGTCCTGAAACCGAGAATCGTATAACAGAGCCCAGTCTCCCTCGTGGAATACTTTGTTCTTAATGAGCGCATCATGCCATTTGGCTCGCTGCTGTTGAATTAATGTTGTATTTTGTAGTGCAGAGAGCCGAATTTCGTCTAATTCATTGATCTGCTGTAGTCGATTGAGTTGTGCCTCAGTTAAATCTAGGCCAACTTCCTGTGCTGTACGCAGTGTTTGGATTTCGAATTCTATGGGAAAAATAGGTTGTTTTCCAAACACTAGTTGGTAAGGTGAGTAACCAGTGGTGCTCCTCCATGTGGTTCGATAGGCCCAGAGTGCTTCAGGTAGTCGGGTAGCCCAGTCACGCCTATGTGATGCAATAGTTTTTGTTAGGATTGATTCTATTATCTTATTGCTACTTTCTACCTGCCCATTCGCCTGTGGGTGATATGGAGTAGTGATCTTATGTTGGACATGATAATTGTTAAGTGTTGCAGCTAATTTATGCCCAACAAATTGTGGTCCTCCATCTGTAATTATTTCCCTAGGAAGGCCATAACGGACAAATAAAAGAAACAGGAACTGTATGATAGAGTCCTCTGTGGCTCTTGGTAATGCTTCTGCCTCAACCCATTTGGTGACATATTCTGTTGCCACCAGAATATATGTTTTTTGATTTGATGAAGGGTTGATGGGTCCAACGAAATCCAGAGCCCACCGTTCGAATGGTTCAATGACTAACTATGGTTTCAGAGGCATTTCATCAGCTTGACCAGGTCGTCCTGCTCGCTGGCAACTGTCACAGGCTTGGACGAACTTCTTTGCATCTTTGAAGATCGTAGGCCAGTAATATCCTGTCTGCAATACTTTATGTCCAGTCCTACGCTCAGCGAAGTGCCCCCCACATGGTCCATCGTGACAGGCTTTTATGATGTCAAAGATTTCATCCTCTCTAACACATCGCCTGATATGCATGTCTGCTCCTGTGTGAAACAAATAACCTCCAATCCACGAAAATCGAGAACTTTTATGAATAATCTGCTTACGCTCATTAGGAGTTAAATGTTTTGGTAATTTACCTACTGCAAGGTAGTTGGCAACATCAGCATACCAGGGTGTTTGAACAGCAACAACAAACAGGTGCTCATCCGGAAATTGATCTTCCACTGCTGCTGCATCGCTTGATTTTGGTATTCTTGAAAGAAAATCGGCTACAGGGTTTTCTTTGCCAGGGCGGTCCTTGATTGTGATGTCGAATTCCTGTAATAAGATTAACCATCGAGTTACTCTGGCATTTGTGACAGGCTTATTTGCTAAATATTTTATAGCGGTTTAGTGCATATGCAAGATAACGGGGCCAGTACGACGATACAATGTCCTAAATTTTATTATTGTTGTTTATTACGACTAGAATTCTTTTCGATGAAGTGTAATTCAATTCGGCGGGGGATAAATTTTTACGATGTATCAAGAAGCATATGGTTTTATCCTCTTCACCTTTAGAAAGCACCAATGGTGTGTACGGGGCATCGAGATGATGTTTTGAATGGTGGGTCCCGAGTTTTATCCTCGAGGCACAAAACATGGATATAAACTTCTTTTCTAGAATCCTCGAAAGCATGGTCACATTTTTTTGTCCAAAGAAAATCAACGTTACCGGTTAATGCATATAAAGGAGCAGCAATGTGCAAATAATGCTCTATAAATCGTCTATAATAACCGGAAAATCCAAGAAAGCTGCGTACCTCTGTTTGAGTAGTAGGAGTGGGAATAAGCAAAAGTATTTGGATTTTAGCCGGGTCTACCTGAATGCCGGCTGCTGAGACATAGTGTCCTAGGATAAGTCCTTCAGTCATCATCAAGAAACATTTTTCGTTGCTTAAGCAAAGCCTAGTAACAATGAAGCGTTGTAGGACTTTCTCTAGGGTGTCTAGAGCTGGATCAAAGTCATCTCCATATGGTGTAAAGTCATCCATGTAAACTTCAAGTCCATCATTGATTAAATCTGCAAAAATACTAAGGATAGCCCTCTGAAATGTGGCAGGAGCATTACATAATCCAAAAGGTAAAACTCGATAGGCAAATGTTCCCCAGGGGCAAGTAAAGGTAGTTTTATCCTGGTCTTCAGGGGCAATCTGAATCTGATTGTATCCACTGAAGCCATCCAGGGAAGAAAAGAACTTCTTCCCCGCTAAAGTGTCCAATACTTGATCTATGAAAGGAAGAGGAAAATGATCTTTTTGTGTTGCCTTGTTAAGTTCCCTATAATCCACACAAATTCTCCATTTCCCATTCTTTTTTGGTACCACCACAAGTGGAGAGACCCATTTACTATCGGAAATAGGGTAGATAAAATTCACATCTAAAAGCTTCTGAAGTTCAGTTTTTACGACATCTTTTAGATGGGGATTAAGTCTCCTTTGCGGCTGACGCACAGGTTTGGCATCCTTTTCTATGTAAATGTGGTGTGTACATAACTGGGGATCGATTCCTTTCATATCAGGGTAGTCCCATGCAAATGCTTCTTGATATTTTGTTAACAAATGGATGAGCTTTGTTTCTTGTTCAGGTGTGAGATTAGCATTGATGTTTAAAGTTTTCCCTGGTGCAATTTCCACAGTTTTACTATTTGCAACAGAAGTAACAGGTATTATTTGATCATGAATATCTTTCAGGGGATCTTCTTCTAATTCATTATCAAATGCTGCTTTTATCATGTGACATTGTGTGCGAGGTTCAGTTTGAGTAATGAAATTATTAATGGCATCGTCTTCTGTTTGATTTTTGAAATCGAGTGCCTCTTGTATAGTTAATGGAGATCTGATGTTATCAGTAAGATATGATACAGGGTGCTTATTAGTTTTAATCATTGTGACACTTGGCTGTGCTGGAGGATATAGAACTAAATTTTTGCTATTTGGTCCTCTGGTTATGGTCATATTTCCCTGCCGACAGCCAATGTAGGCATCGGCAGTAGCGAGCCAAGGTCTACCTAAAATTAGCGGATGTCCATCAAGTCGGGTTTTTGGATTAATTATCAGGAAATCGGTTGGATACTCCCAGGATTCTACAAAGATCATGACATCATGTAGAGTGCCCTCTGGTCTAACCACAGATCGGTCAGCCAATTCTAGCAGAGTAGAGGTGGGTTCTACAGATGTAATGCCGAGCTTTTGGCAAGTTGTGGTTGTTAAAATATTAATTGCAGCCCCTAGATCAACTAAGGCATTAGGCAGGGTCTGACCATAAATTTGAACAGTTATAATTGGGTTCCCGGGGTCTTCACATTTAAGGGGTGTTTCTCTTCCCGACAATAGGTCAGATAAGGTGCCGACTACTTGGACTCTTGGATTATTTGTTATATTCCTCCTTGGTTTCTTTATGCACAATTCTTTTATAGTTTTGGCGTATATGGGAATGTCTTGAATGGCTTGGAGGAATGGGATTTTTATGTACAGATTTTGTAATTCTCCCAGAATGTCAAAGTCAGGATATTGTATGGATCGAGGTATGGCTAATCGTTCTGGGAACGGAGGAGAGGATGTGGTTGCTTGATTATGAGTTTGTTGCTTATTTACATCCTCTTGTTGTGACTGATGTTCTCTAGGTAACTGATCTTCAATATGAACTGTTTTATCTCCCTCAGTTTCAATTATACGCCCAGATCTTAACTGAAGGTCATTGCACTCCCTTAAGTCGGGTCCTAGTTCTGGTGATTCTATGATTTGAATAGATTGGACCTGCCTGTTGTTTGGATTGGGATCGGGTTGGGCTGGGAGTTGCGGCCTCAAGTTAGACTGGGGATTTTGTTGTAAAGTTGGAAAAGTAGGTTGAGGGAGTGGAATAGTTCCAGCTGGGTGGTACATCGGTCTTTTCCAGCTTGTCTGCCAGGGCGAACTTCGTGAAGTAGATGGAGTCCATTGTGAAGGATACGGGCCATTTTTCCAATATGGTGGAGTGTAAGGGAAATTCGGCCAACCAGTTTGGCTTGTTTGATTCAGCCATGGATTTGAAGAAGGAAATGATTGTGGTGACCAGTTTGTAAATGGGGTTTGAGATTGATTTTGCCACATACCATATTGTTGAGCATTATATTGTGGGTTTTGAAAGAAAGAGGTTGGGTCCGAAAACATACCAGGTTGTCTTGGCTGCCACGGGCGGCGCTGGTTGATCGAATTCACCGATTCTGGTTCTTCTTCTGCTTCCTTATATACCGCTTTCAATCCAGGAAGTGAGGGGCAGCTCTCTGTAAGGTGATCTTTTTTACAGATGGCGCATGTTTGGACTTTATCTAATGGACACTCCTTGTGGCTGTGTTTTTTTCTGCATCGGGGGCAGAAGATTGCCAAATTCTGTTCTGCCTCCAGCTGCTTCTGTTTAGCCTGCACAATATCAAGTTGTGTAGTTAGTGTCCCCATAATATCGGTTTTAAAATTTTCTAATAAATTTCCAATTTCTGCACGTGTTACTCCTTCTGCTGATACTTTGTTATCTCTTGCAGACCGATCGTATTCTGTCGGTTTTATTCTTGTGCTGCCTCTCGAACTCCTGATACATAAGTCAAGGATGTCAGTAAAATTCTCTTGATAAATATCCCCTTTGCCCATAATGTTTAATGTTTCAATCCATTTTTCCTTCATGCCCCTCATTAATGCAGTTTTTAACACATTATCAGGTAAAGGTAGCGATGCATAAGGAGATCTTTGTAAATTATACTGAAAACGTTCCACATACTCCTCTAATGTTTCATTTGGTCTGGCTGTCATTTGAAATATTTCGTCTTTTAATTCTCTAGACCTACAATAATCCTGGTATTTCTTTAAGAAGGATTCTTTCATTTGATCCCAACTGTTGATAACCCCGCCACCTAGCCCCATAAACCATCTTAAAGCAGCCCCTTTCAATGTAGAGGGGAATAATTTCAATTTTTGGGGATCGGTGGTGTAATCATACCCCCGACATAACACATCGAATTCGAATAGGAATGCATCCGGATCTTCTGATGTGAGTCCGTGAAATGGGGGGATATGCTGAAGAGGGATAGCTTTCATGGGTGCATTTGCTGCAGAATCCACTATAGGATATTGTAATGTAGAGGTTTGAGTGTTTGGCTGGTTTTGAGCGTTTGGTTGGTTTTGAGCCATGGGATCGAATATATGTCAGTAACCTTCTGGGATATCTAGGAGGGTATTCCTAGGTTGGGTGGGAACGGTTTTGACAGGGATCTTTTTAATAGCGCTTCCTTTATCTGGAATAATGGGAATACCAGGTGTTTGAGGAGATTGAATCTCTTCAATAATGACTTTCGCAGCACTTCCCTTATCCGGGCTATCTAATGGCCGATTTGTTTCAAGAGGAGATTTTGGTTCCTTGATTTCCCCTGTTTCTCCTTCTCCTTCACAAAAGTTGCTAGAGTTCCCTTCCTGCAATAATTCTGGAGTGGAATTTTCAACTTCTTGAAAGTCCTGCTCCTCAGTTTGGCTATGCACCTCAGCACAGGCTACAGATGGTGATCCTGTGGCCTGAAGGGAACTAGTAGGCGGCTTAGAAGTGTTTTTCTTGAAGCCTACTGATGGCTGAGACTCTATTTTCTTATAGATTTCGTCTATGAAGGTCGTTCGGCCAAGGGTCACCGGCCCCTTAGCTTTTTCAGGTTTGGATGGGGGTTTGATATTCTTTTCCGGTCTTTTCTGCTTAGTCATGCACTCAAAAATAAACTACCAACTTCTATTCAAACAAACAAAAACAAATCTGTTAGGAAAGCGGATAGTGAGCAGGTCTTTTACATGCTCTGCACGTAGGTTCTTACCTTCCGTTTTTAGGATCCAACTCCTCCCTAGCAGGCTTGTACACTACTCCGAAAAAGACAAATGGCTACACTCTTTCCCCGGCAACGGCGCCAAAATGTGGAGCTATAAAAAGGGTCTCTTTCACCTCTAATTACCTCACATTAATATGTCAACCCGAGAGCGTTTTGTCATTACAAAGAGTGACTCAATCCTAGGCTCATTTGTCAGAGTAATGCTAGTAGTACAGTGCTTAAGAAATACAAGAGTAAACGGATGCTTAACTGAAATCAAATTACTTTAAAGAAATAAATCACACACTCAGAAAACTCACTAACTTATCAGTCAAGGGCTCGGCAATGATAAACCATCCCTTCGGAAACTGATAGAAAAGGAACTAAAGCATAGATCATAAGCCTGGGAGCTAGACAGTAACTGCTACTGCTCACTACAGCCTTAGATCATCTCTCTCAACAAACCAACAACTGCAAGTAAATGGAACAGCAAAGCGAATAAAAGATTGAACCACAATTCTGAAATGGAACAGCAACTCTAAAATGGAACAGCAATTGAATAACTAAGTCCCGCGGGTTATAACCAAACTCAATCTATACACTCTTTGCAATCAAAGAACATTCTGTCATTCTAAAGGCGATTTACACAGGTCACACTAATGGAACAGCAATAACAGCGAATGAATTATAGAACAGTACTGATAAATTAGAAACGCACACCACACGATCGTTTAGTACAACAGCTCTGTAATGCAACAGTAAGGATATGCGATTAACTCTTGAAAGGATTAATAACTTGATGCGGAGTTAACATATAATCTTATCTGTAGAAACCTCAATGATTCAAACTTGAACAGAGCATATCATATGAACTTATAAAGCATATCAAATGATTAAATAACAATAATAAACAAACCACACAGAAGCGAAGCTGTAATGGTACAGAAGCAAGTGTCCTTCGGGGCCGGGCCCTTAGCCTCCAAGGATACACCGCTTTAGGTTAATGCAGACGCGAAGATGGAATAATCACCAGGCTTTCATTAATGCAATTTGATCCAATACATAGAACCGATTCTCATGATGAAATAACCAAATACGATGTTTTTGAGAATATTACATAAAATGTATCTATCTCGCTATCATCTATCCCTTAAACTAACAGTGTTGTCTCTTTTTATAAAGACGACGGCGGAGATGTCCAAGCAACTAGATAAATAAAGCAGCGATCCCTCAGGATCTCCGATCCTGAGGGATTCGCCAAACTGTTAACTCTTCATCCTGTCTTTGCTGTTGCGCTGAGATGGTGTCCTCTCCTTCTTTCTCGGGCCGTTGCACAGTCTTGTTTCCCTGTGTTTGCGTTCGGTTTCTCGTCCGGGAGAACGGTTCATCACTTTTGTCCTTTCCTTTGGAGCGGCAACTGTTCGTTTTCTCCTTTTCCTGTATAGAAAATAACCATTATCAGTGGCTAAGTTATACACATCGATTCTCACATGTTTTGTTATAGTTCCTTATTACTTTCCAAATTCATGATACAAAAGGTTCACAAATTCTATCAAAAAGTCATTGAAATAATCATCAAAATCATACCTTTTTAGTACTCCACAATAATGTGGGAGAATGCACATCACAACACAGGCAAGGAAGATCCCCAAAGCAGTACACCGGATACATGGCTCTTATGAGCGAAGGTATTGTGACAAAACCATCCTCTTTCGAGGAAGCAGTGCAACGACCAGTGTGGGTTGATGCCATGGTTGAGGAGTATGACTCCATTATCATAAAACAATGCATGTGAATTTGTCCCAAGACCAATGGGGAAGTCAATTGTAGGATCCAGATGGGTCTATAAGGTGAAGCAAGTAGCAGATGTGAGTGTGGAGAAACACAAGGCTAGATTTGTGGCTAAAGAGTTCTCTCAGGTGGAGGGGATTGACTATGATGATACTTTTGCACCAGTCACGAGGTACTCATCTATTAGATCCGTCCTTGCACTCTCAACGCGGATGGGATGGAAGATACATCAAATGGACGTAAAGACAACCTTTCTCAACATATTTATTTAGGAATAAGTGTACATTAAGTAACAAGAAGGTTTTGAGACCTCGGACAGGGAGTCACATGTGTGAAAAAGAGAGCACTGTATGGGCTGAAGCAAGCACCTCGTGCTTGGTACACCAAGATTGATAGATATTTCACTCGATTGTGCTTCACTAAGAGTGAAGCGAATGCAAACCTATATCATTTTGTGGTTGATGGTAAGCTTTTGATTATTGTACTTTATGTTGATGATCTAATACTAACAGGTGATGAGCAGCTCATAAAGTCTTGCAAAGATGATCTTGCAATAGAATTTGAGATGAAGGACATGGGGCTCTTGCACTATTTCCTTATATTGGAAATATGGAAAATAGATGGAGAGTTATTTGTATCTCAAGGCAAGTATGCCAAGGATATTTTGAGGAAGTTCCACATGGAGGGAAAAAAAAAACCATGGAGACTCCTCTTGCAGGAAACTGGAAGAAGAAGGATGCTACTTAGAGAAAAGTAGTGGATGTTACTATTTACAGGCTACTTGTTTGTTCACTCATGTATTTGGTGAACACACGACCTGGCATATGTTACGCAGTTAACAAGTTGAGCCAAGCTATGCTTAAGCCAACCAAGCTCTTTTGGAAGGCAGGGAAGCATGTGTTGAGATATATCAGGGGCACTACAAAGTATGGATTATGGTACATATAGACAGAGGGAGTGAAGCTTCAAGGCTTCACCGATGCAGATTGGGCAAGAAGTCCAACCGACATGAATAACACATCAGGAGGAATCTTCAACAAAGGATCAACATCAGTTTCTTGGTATAACATGAAACAAAGATCAGTTGGACTCAGTTCAGTAGAGGCAGAGTATATGGCGGCGAATCAGGCAACATGCGAGGCCATCTAGATGAGGAAGATGCTTGTTGGTTTGTTTGGTCAATAGATGGATCCGACGATGATACATTGTGATAACCGGAGTTGCATAAAACTCTCGATTAATCTAGTATTCTATGACAGGTCCAAGCATATTGATATATGGTATCACTATCTCAAAGATCGTGTTTAGAGGAGGATTATGTCATTACAGTACATTCCCACATAGGAGAAAGATGCATAAATCTTAACGAAGGTACTAGAAAGAAGCAAATTCAAATTCCACAGAGGTAGGATAGGGGTAGCAAATAATCCCTTTTTTGGTTAGAGGGAGTTTTGAAATGGCACCCATTAGGGGCTTTTGATTTAATTTTCCATTAATTAAATTGGAAGAGAAATTGTAATTTCATCTCATGACAACTTGTATTAGTTAACTAAGTCAGAATGACTGAGTTAGCTTAGGAAATTTTAGTTGAGGGTCAAAGAGGAGGCATGTAGAGGATTTTCTATATTTAGGGGGGGGGTTCCAGTTATAGTTATTTGTGAGTTGTAATTAGTTAACTCAATTAATTGAGTTAAAATTAGTTTAACTATTTCTAACTGGGTGATGAGCTAGAGATAGGTTCAATGAATTAAATATGATTTAATTCACAATGAGTGATCAATCAGTTAACTGATAATTCACTATAAATAGATGTTGCATGTCAGTTCTAAGGAAGACCCAATTGAGACTGAGGTTAAAGGGATGATAACTATCAATTGTATAATTAGAAATTGTACAGGTCTGTTATAGAGTCAGATGGAGGCCAAGGAAGGATTGTGCAATTAATCCAAGGGATTTTCCTATTTGAAAGGGCCTTAATTCCTCATGGGATGTGTGAGAAATGCAAGCTTAGAAGAGGTAGAGAATTGGTTAAGTATTTGTCTGATTTTGCCTAGATCATAGTGAAATAGTTGGCAGAGTGCAGGAGTTTCTCTTGAGAGAGAAAGCATTGTATTGTTTCATGATCCTTGACTTTATACAATACAGATAACGGGGTTTTAGGCAGTGTGCTTTCCCCAGATACATCTTGTGTTTTGAGATTGATTATTTATTTCTCTTAATTGTTATGTGATTGTAAGATCGTGTTTTGTTTCCGCAAATTGTAGAAGGATTCAATATCTTGTTTTAGTACATTATAAGATGGAATTGAATCCCATTGTTAGATTTTCTATAGTTTATTGTCTGTTAATTCGAGTTGGATGGCTTTCAGCGAGTCGTGTACTAGTTGATAGCTTATATTTAGCTATCTAGTGGAGTTAAACACTAGTGTCTGTCAGTTAACTGATTTGTAGTTCTAGAATAGAGATAAACTTGAGTTATTGAGTTTAGTTGACTAGTTTGACTTTTGTTAACTCAAATGACTCTTAGTTAACTAGTTGCAGCTACTAAATTTAGCCCTAGTAGGTCATGCAATTCGAATTTCCTATTGAGACCAGATGAATGCATAAATTTATTTATTCATTGTACACATGTTTTCGTGGAGGAGTTAAGGAATTTATACATTATGTTCAGAGCGATGGGAGGAGAAACCATTGACTTGTAAAGAATTGCAGCAAACTAACACTTCATAACATAAAAGCAAGGCAAGCCTCATAATTTACTACTCTCATGCTATAAATTTGGCATCACTGAGTACAATGGTTAACAATAAGGTAACTATCATCATTGAGCACTTACATGCTATAAAGCATAGGGATAAAAGAGTCAAGTACAAATGACATGTACCCATTAAGGAAACCAAAGCAATTGTAATGGTATTGACTCCCTCAATTCAAGCTTAAAACTCTGGTACTCTTCTTAGAATGTGGTTAAAATGCAGGAACTCTTTGGAATTTAACTGCATAGGCTATTATATGATGCCTCAATTTTTTTATAAAGTTGTGGAGGAGCTAGAGTAAGGTGCTTTATGTGTAGAGAAGGTAGCGACTAGGCACCCTTAAATAATGCCTTGATACCGAACTGAATGTGCTACATTATGGTACAATGTAATGCAGCTTTCTACTAGAACTCTAGCTACTCCAAGTGTTATCATGATTGGATCTAATTTCAAAACCTTAGGTAAATGAGTCTATAATAGAGGTATAAGGAAATTGATCTCCTATAGTTTTTATCCCCGTTCTTAGAATCCTGTTGGTTTTAACAACATAGTGTATATGATTTATCCTCTCTTTGAAGTAGCTAAAATTTGAGTTTTGTTTTCTTTATCTTTGATGCCTCCACTTGAATATTTGAATATATCTTCCTTCCTTAACTAAAAGAAGTTGAAATCAATGAAAAATTGACCTTGTTAAATTTGATGATAGATCAAATTCATGAAGCCTGTTATGCGGATTAATCCCTCTTGCGGACAAGAGCAATCTCCCTAGTATTCTACGAATAGCTAGAAATAAACATCCATGTGTAAATCATTTTCTCTAGATTATTTACAGTTCAAAATTATTATAAACAAAGAAAGAGGACATGCCCCTACCTTGAAATCCAACGTTCAATGCAATCTTTTATCCAATCGCTCCAAAGAGGCTTCTCCAGTAAGTAGAACCTGCAATCAAAGACATACAAAAGAATCAAAACACTTGCAACATATAATAATTAAGAAAAGATAATCCAACTTAGTGATCAAGGAGTCTAAGTATTGATGTTATTCAACAAGCACAATAACAACTCAATGAGAAAAATAGATCCATATGTATTATCTTGAATGAAAACAATAACTTTACAACCTGATGCCATGATGTCATACAAGTTTCTCCCGGGGTCCTGAACAATCGTTCCTCCTTTAGTTTGACAAGTCTTCCTCTTTGAACACTAGCATGGAGTTATGAACATAAGGGTGTAACCATTCTCATGCCAACAACAACTAGTGTAGAGATTATGCATTCTTGGGAATTTCTTCAGCAATTACCATATACAAGCTATGGCATCTACCCTTCAGACTGAAACATGAGCTCAATTTATAGGGAAATGGAGGTAGTTTCAGTTCCATGAAGAGGGGGATGGATTCCTCTCATGAAGGGATTTTAGCTCCATAGACCAAGGGAGAAGCTCCATGAGTAGAGGGATAAAGCTCGAACTGATCGCGCCTCTAGAAGCTTCCAGTTGGAAGAATATTCGACCAATTGGGCTTCTAGAACTTACTTTTTCCTTTATTTGAATTTTTATGGGGGTCCATAGGTTTTAGTAGCAGAACGTGCAGGAGCTGCCGTAGGCTATAGAACAAGTATCCGCGAACCCGTAGGAAAAGGCTAGAAAAAGTGCGGAGGTAGAATTTTAAGGGTTTTAATGAGCTTTTCTCCAATTCCAAGACTTGGTTTAGGAACATTAGGGTTTTTTACTTCTAAGGGAGCACAATATAGGTAGTGATAGACCTATATGGATAGTCAAATGTCATGGTAACAAAATAACGTGTAACAGATTGCCCCCTAAAGTGCAAAGTCTGAGGTTGTTTTAAAGAGTGAAGTGCTTTATCATTCCGAGGATTTAGATTGCGGACATACCAGTCGAAAACCTATAAAAACATTCAATGCAAATATCCGCAACTTGTATTGTGACTCTTTTATCCTTGTGCTTCTACAGACAATATCCAACATGTTGGAAAATCGACTATCCCATATGAAGATGTTGGTGTAGGTTTAATAAAGGACTCTGCTTTGATGGGAGCTTTCTCTACTCCTCCACCTAACGTACCGCGTACCATTGCCAACATCAATATTATTTCATCAAGAACTATACCATTCGATGACACTTGGGTAGTGCCTTCATATTCAGAACTTGATTCTTTAGATGGAGAGATGCCTTTGAGTCCTTTTGAAATGGAATATGTGGCAGTACAGTTGTTTTCTGACACACTTTCAACTACTCTTGATCAAATGAATGTGATCACTGAAGAATCTTCTTCACTATCAAGCTCAGCCTTGACATCACTTTCCGATCCTTTTCAACAAGTGTTTCACACCGATGAAAGTATTCGAGAATTTTTGTCTTTGGATGAATTACCTTGGGATGATCTACATCATAGATCTTTGTTTTTACCTGAACTTGATAGGTTTGAAAATGATTTTTCGTCTATTTTTATGATTGATTATGTCGAGGAACCAGAGAATCCCATATCGATTACAAATTCGGATTCTGAGATTAATTTGGGAAACATTTCTACAACTATTCCTATCGACATATAAGTTAAACCTGGAATTATTGAAAACATTCATATAGGCGCTTCTTGTATGATTGAAGGGATTAATACATACAAAGCCCTATTTCAAGAATTCTGAGACATATTTACCTAGTCTTACGAAGAGATGAAAGGAATCGATCCAAATATTGTCATTCATGAAATTAAGACATACCCGGATGCCAAGCCTATTAGACAAAGATTACATCCAATACATTCGCGAAAAGATGTTGCTATCAAAGCTGAAGTTGAAAAGCTATTGCGAGCAAGATTTATTTATCCAATCCCATTGACAGATTGGGTACTAATATAGTTCCCGTTACCAAAAAACAAGGGACTATACGAGTATGTGTCGACTATAGGGATATTGATAAAGCATGTCCAAAAGACAATTATCCTACCCCCTATATCGACCAATTTATCGATGATTGTGCCGGGAATGAATTTTTTTCATTTATGGATGGATTTTCTAGGTATAATCAAATAAACATACTCGTTGCTGATCAACCAAAAACAACGTTTATATGTCCCTGGGGGACATTTGATTATTGCAAATTACCTTTCAGATGAAAGAATGTTGGTGCAACTTTTCAAAGGGCCATGTCTTACGCTTTTCATGATATCAAACATATTGTTTAGCCTTATCTGGATGTCTTACCTGCTCACTCATTACGTAGGGAAGATCATCCTACTCACTTACGAGCTATTTTCATGAGATGTAGGCATTACAAGATTTGTTTGAACCCTCACAAATGTGTTTTTTGTGTGCAATAAGGATGATTATTGGGATTCATTGTTTCGAAAACCGACATTCGTGTCGACCCCTCGAAGGTTGAGGCCATCATCAATTTACCTCCTCCTTCCACACTTCACCAACTCCAAAGTTTGCAAGGGAAAGCAAATTTTCTACGTAGGTTTATCTCGAACTATGCTGAGTTAACAAAAGGTTTTACCTAGTTGTTGAAACAAAGATTTCCTTTTATTTGGGATGAGATTGTTGACCGATCTTTTGATGCATTAAAACACGCGTTAACCCATGCACCATTATTGCATCCACCCAATTACCACCAGGACTATTTTTTATACTTAACAGCCTCTGATTCCACCATTGGAACAGTTCTGGTTCAAGAAGACAAATCTCACAATTAGCATGCGATCTATTATCTAAGTCGAAATCTGAACCCGACGGAAATTAAATATTCGCATGTGGAGAAATTGGCCTTGGTAGCGATGCAAGCTGTCCAACGATTCCGTCACTACATACTGTTACGTAAAACAACTATGATATCTAATTGCAACCCGATGATGTATATTTTGACAAAACAATTACTCGGGGGCAAATACTCTAAATGTATTGTCATCCTACAAGAGTTTGATTTGGAATTCGAGAAATATAAATCAAATAAATCACTAGTGTTTGTAGAACTCATTTGTGACTTTCCCAATACTGAGACAGAAACCATGGTAGAGAATCCCATCGCAGATGAATCTCTGTTTCTTATTAGTACGTTACATCCATGGTATGGAGATATCATTATATATCTTCAAACCCAAACTTTTCGCCCAATGCTTTCACATTCAAATCGACAGAGAATCCGATATCAATCCCAGCAATACAATATTGTTGGAGACACTCTTTATCGTCGTGGTGCGGATTCTGTTTTTCGATGTTGCATAACTCACGAAGAGGCTGAAAAGGGTTTTGAATGACTGCCACTCTAGAGCGTGTGGTGGTCATATGTATGGGTTTTCCACATCCCAAAATATATTGCATGCTGGTTATTTTTTATCGTCATTGTTCAAATATTGTATTATTGCGGTCCTAAAAAGCCACAACTGTCAATTTTTTTATCGAAATATGCGTGCGCCTCCAGCTCCTCTTCACCCAATCATTGTTGTCGGTCCTTTTGCGAAATGGGGCAATGATTTCATTACATGTAACCCTCACTCAGCCGAGGGGCATGGGTATATTATTTTCGCTGTAGATTACTTTCGAAATATAATGATGACCGAACTTTCCGATCAACTTGGCCTGCGACATGATAACTATACTCCATATTACCCGTAGGCTAATGGTCAAGTCGAAGCCGTCAACAAGGTTTTGACCACCATGATTAAACAAATTATCTGAACTCACAAATCGAATTGGCATACCATGATTTTTTCGGCACTATGGGCATACCGAACCTCAGCAAAAACTGCTACAGGGTTCACTCCTTTTCAACTGATCTACGGTTTAGAAGTTGTGTTACCCATTGAATGCAAAATACCGTCACTCCAATTAGCCATTGAGTTACTACCAGCTACCTCTGAAGAGGAAAAACAGTTTTTGTACTTAGCACAATTAGATGAGACTCGACGCACCATTGCATTAACTATTGAATCTCATAAGAAATGTGTGAGAGCTCAATATGATCGAAGTGTTACCCCTCATGTTTTTTCAAAAGGTGACATAGTCTTAGTATACAATCAAGCTAACAATAAGTTAGGTGCTGGAAAATTCAAACCGATGTGGCATGTTCCCTACATTGTCAAGGATGTGCTTGCAAAAGGGGCCTATGATTTGACTGATTATGATGGGGTCTCTTTAGATAAGCCCATAAATGGTCTTTATCTTAAGAGATAATATGCTTGACTTTCGTGTGAAAATCTCACTTGTAGATTAGTTACTTTTTAGATAGTGTGCCTTAGATTAGATAAGTGTGCCTAGATTAAGTTTGTTGTTACTACTATCACTACTTATCTTGATTACTCTTGATATTGTAGATGTCAACATCCCTTCAAACATACATTGGTTTTGCTGATGGTGCATGTCGTAGTACATAAAATATCTCTTCCGCGGCTTGGGTTATCTATTCACCCACCGATGAGTTAATTTCTATGCATGGGGTAAGCCTTGGTCAAACAACGAATAACATTGCAGAATATAGCGCAGTCATTGAATTATTATCTGATGCCATTTCATTTGTCATTCGAGGTTTGATTATTAGGTTGGATTTAGAACTCATTGTATTACATTTAAACAAAGTATATGCAATTAAAAATCCAATGTTATTGAGATTATTTTTGAAGGTTCTTCTCTTGGAACGATAGTTTGATTATATCGAATATCAACATATTTCAAGAAATTTAAACACATTGGCCAATGCATTAGCTAATCGCATTCTAAATAGACATTTGCAACATTAAAATAGTAAACCAAAACAACATTTGATACATGTTGAACAAGATACTCAAAGAAAGAAGTAATATCATAGATAGGTTTGTTTTTCAAAAATATTACATCGTCTATTATCATAGGTTCAAACACCTTGTGATATAATAGATACTGATACAAAAAACAAAACATGTCAGTCCACAATGATCATCCACTATCCGTGATGATGATCATGTTAATAGACTATGGCACGCGCCACCTTGCGCAGGAATCTCCTAAACAATCTTGGAACACCGGTAACATGTCTCTGAATCCGGAGAGGAATGTCATCTGTCCCTGTCTCAGAAATTTCTATGGTTAACCTCTCTAGGTTGTGTTCCACATCGGCTAGGATCTCTGCTGCCTGATCTTGTGATGGTGTTATAGGCTCTGCTTGCCACCTATCAAAGCGGTGGAGTGTAGCTGGTCGTCATAGACCGACATCTGCAATTAAATATTGTTATCAGTATTGGATGATAAAAAACAAATAAAAATTAGATTAAAAACATCAAAATAGTTTTCTTACTTGATTCGTCCCACTGTGCCCCTAGAGGCAAAGACATCTCAGGATCACCTCTGAAATCTATACATGAAAAGGGGAAGTATTCGATTGTGAAGACTTGATTCCTTAGCCACATAAAGTATGTCGGAGTTAACCGAACCACTGAACTTCCATCACCACCATGGCGGGCCATTAATGCAACCCAACGTACCATCCAAGGTTCCCCACAATCTACTGGAATAAGCTGAGGGGTGAGAAGAGGGATTCTCTCTAAAGCAAAAGAAATCAAAATGGAGCCATAACTAAAGTTTTTCAACGTTGCATTACTTGCTCTGGTTAATTGGCCTTTCATGTTGGCTAATACCCCTTCGCACTAGTTGAATATGGCGCCTCTGAAACACTCCACTACGGTCTGCATTTGAGATTTAATGGCTACATGTGGAGCTGCACTCCCACACAATATGGTTACCGTAAATGCAATCACTTTGAGATCTAATTGCAAGATAGTTTTAATGCTTATGCAATTATCCTTTGGATCTGCCTCATCATTGCAAAACTGTTGTTTGTAGCTAGCAACGGGTAGGCCACCCTGTCTAGCCCCAAACAAGGATATGTTTTCTCCTCTCTGGGACAATCCAGTGAGAAAATAAATGTCCTTTAGCTCTATTTCAATCCGATGTTCACCAATGATAAAGCATTGATATTGAACTTCCCATGTATTTACTAGCCATGTCATCAACTCTACTTGTGCTTTCATACCTTGGATCGCCCATAACTTATATAAACCACAATTTTTTAGCACACGCATTGTTGCGGGATCATTCATCGCTTCATTGTCTATAGCCTCATGCTCACGTTCTCTCCAATCTAACATGGTGGAATAGCCTACAAATAAACACATTTGGAAGTTAGAAACCATTGGAGTGTAAAACTTAAATCATTTTTAAGAGAAATTGTAAATTTTGAAACGGTCACGGCACCTCCGCAGTTTTTGTGAGGAGACAGCTCGGACGTCCGCACGGGCTCTACACAAAAACCACGATAGCCCGATAGTTTCATTTTTATAAAATTATCGGGGTCCACAGGTAGCATGTGCATGACATGCGGACCCCCGAGAGCGCATTTTTAAACATAATTTTTTCCCAAAAAATGAAATTAAATCTAAAAAGGAGAAATGAAATGGGTAGAAATAAAGAGTAAGATGATGTGGATTACATGGTTCTGATGATTCACGGAATGGACGGTCGGTTCTCCCAATATTGGCTCCGGAACCTTTTTGCCAAAAGCTCTCAATTCATTGCTCTGAAAACAAAAGGTGAAGGTGAAAAGGAGTTAAACAAAATCATTTTCACCTTTTGTTTTCAGAGCAGTGAATTGAGAGCTTTTGGCAAAAGGACCGAGTGAGGGTTACATGTAATGAAATCATTGCCCCATTTCGCAAAAGGACCCACAACAATGATTGGGTGAAGAGAAGCTGGAGGCGCATGCATCTTTCGATAAAAAATTTGACAGTTGTGGCTTTTTAGGACCGCAATAATACAATCTTTGAACAATGACGACAAAAAATAACCAGCACGCAATATATTTTGGGATGTGGCAAACCCATACATATGACCACCACGACGATAAAGAGTGTCTCCAACAATATTGTATTGCTGGGATTGATATCAGATTCTCTGTCGATTTGAATGTGAAAGATCTGGGTGAAAAGTTTGGGTTTGAAGATATATAATGATATCTCCATACCATGGATGTAACGTACTAATAAGAAACAGAGATTCATCTGCGATGGGATTCTCTACCATGGTTTCTGTCTCAGTATTGGGAAAGTCACACATGAGTTCTGCAAACACCAGTGATTTATTTGATTTAGATTTCTCGAATTCCAAATCAAACTCTTGTAGGATGACAATCCATTTAGAGTATTTGCCCCCGAGTAATTGTTTTGTCAAAATATATATCATCGGGTTGCAATTAGATATCATAGTTGTTTTATGTAACAGTATGTAGTGACAGAATCGTTGGACAGCTTGCACCGCTGCCAAGGCCAATTTCTCCACATGCGAATATTTAATTTCCATCGGGTTAAGATTTCGACTTATATAATAGATCGCATGCTCATTGTGAGATTTGTCTTCTTGAACCAGAACCATTCCAATGGTGGAATCAGAGGCTGTTTAGTATAAAAAGTAGTCCAGGTGGTAATTGGGTGGATGCAATAATGGTGCATGGGTTAACGCGTGTTTTAATGCATCAAAAGATCGATCAACAATCTCATCCCAAATAAAAGGAACACTTCGTTTCAACAACCGGGTAAAACCTTTTATTAACTCAGCATAGTTCGAGATAAACCTACGTAGAAAATTTGCTCTCCCTTGCAAACTTTGGAGTTGGCGAAGTGTGGAAGGAGGAGGTAAATTGATTATGGCCTCAACCTTCGAGGGGTCGACACGAATGTCAGTTTTCGAAATGATGAATCCCATTAATCATCCTTATTGCACACAAAAAACACATTTGTGAGGATTCAAATGAATCTTGTAATGCCTACATCTCATGAAAATAGCTTGTAAGTGAGTAGGATGATCTTCCCTACATAATGAGTGAGCAGGTAAGACATCCAGATAAGGCTATACAATATGTTTGATATCATGAAAAGCGTAAGACATGGCCCTTTGAAAAGTTGCACCAACATTCTTTAATCCAAAAGGTAATTTGCAATAAGAAAATGTCCCCCAAGGACATATAAACGTTGTTTTTGGTTGATCAACAGGGAGTATGTTTATTTGATTATACCTAGAAAATCCATCCATAAATGAAAAAAAATCATTCCCGGCACAATCATCGATAATTTGTTTGATATAGGGGGTAGGATAATTGTCTTTTGGACATGCTTTATTAATATCCCTATAATTGACACATACTCGTATAGTCCCTTGTTTTTTGGTAACGAGAACTATATTAGTACCCAATCTGTCAATGGGATTAGATAAATAAATCTTGCTCGCAATAGCTTTTCAACTTTAGCTTTGATAGCAGCAGCTTTTCGTGGATGTATTGGATGTAATCTTTATCTAATAGGCTTGGCATTCGAGTATGTCTTAATTTCATGAATGACAATATTTGGATCGATTCCTTTCATCTCTTCGTAAGACAAGGTAAATATGTCTCAGAATTCTTGAAATAGGGCTTTGTATGTATTAATCCCTTCAATCATACAAGAAGCACCTATATGAATGTTTTCAATAATTCCAGGTTTAACTGATATGTCGATAGGAATAGTTGTAGAAACGTTTCCCAAATTAATCTCAGAATCCGAATTTGTAATCGATATGGGATTCCATGGTTCCTCGACATAATCAATCGTAAAAATAGACGGAAAATCATTTTCAAACCTATCAAGTTTAGGTAAAACACAAAGATCTATGATGTAGATCATCCCAGGGTAATTCATCCAAAGAAAAAAATTCTCGAATACTTTCATCGGTGTGAAACACTTGTTGAAAAGGATCGTAAAGTGATGTCAAGGCTGAGCTTGATAGTGAAGACGATTCTTCAGTGATCACATTCATTTGATCAAGAGTAGTTGAAAGTGTGTTAGAAAATGACTGTACTGCCACATATGCCATTTCAAAAGGACTCAAAGGTATCTCTCCATCGAAAGAATCCAGTTCTGACTCTAAAGGCACTACCCAAGTGTTATCGAATGGTATAGTGCTTGATGAAATCATATTGATGTTGGCAATGGTACACGGTACGTTAGGTGGAGGAATAGAGAAAGCTCCCATCAAAGCAGAGTCCTTTATTAAACCTACACCAACATCTTCATATGGGATAGTCGATTTTCCAACATGTTGGATATTTTCTGTAGAAGCAGGGTCAGGTGAATAATATGACAATTGATCGATTTTCACAATCTTCTTTTTACGAGGAAACATGATTAACCAAAAGACGGATGAAATGATAATAGTCATGGCATAAGACCAACTACGACCTAAAAGAAGGTTGTAATCCGGACGGGCATCAACAAATTCCACATCTAAATTAACAATTTTTCCTTCTACTTCTATAGACAGATGCTGGAGTATGCCGTAAGGATGAAATCCTCTTCCATCAAAGGCTTTAAGGATTGTCGGTGATTGGTTGAGTGTTGGAGAACCAAGAGTTTTCCAACAATTTAACGACATTATGCACGTAGATGCCCCCTCATCAATCACAGTATAAAAGACTCGTCTGTTTTTTACTAATACTAGAATATGAAAAGCCATCTTATGAGGAAGTCTCGGTGTAAAGTTTTATAGATCAAAGACCATGAGGTTATAATCTTAAGGATCGATAGCTCTGATAGATGATAATAGTAATTTCCTTTGTGCTGGACATGATTGTAGCACTTCTAAGGCCAACATTTCAAAAGGGGATATCGCCAAGTCTTCAACAATGTTGTAATTCTGAGCAGCTCTCACATCTGGATTGAAAGCTGATTTTCAAAGTGCACCTTTAGCAGGCAGTTTAATCACTAGATCAGGATTAGGTTTCTTGATGTGAAGCGGATTGGAAACCGAAGGAGATACAACTAGTGTTTCACTAGAATTTTCTGTCTCTTTACCAGTTATAGGATTTTTACTTCCATAGTCTTGCGATCGCGTTGCAACCATAACCTCAGACATCATTAAAATATCTGTCGATGAATTCGAAGAAGATCCTATCATTTTTCTATCTTGAGCAGGAAAAGGATCCTTCAAGACAACGTGTGTGGGTGAACCTTTGACGAATTTAGAGACCTCAGACCGATGTGGGCACTCTTTTGTAAAGTGATCCTCATCATAGATAAGACAAGGATAACGAGGTTTCTGTTTATCACCAGCTGGTTCATTCTTTTCGATTTTCTCTTTAGGAGATGTTGTTTGTTTGTTTGTTTTTATTCTTTCCTTTCTTCTTATTACCGGTTTTAGATTTAGCTGTAGATGAGTCTACAACATGGATGTTGGCAAAAGTTTCAAGGGAAGAATCTCCTTTCGATGAATCTGGTAAAATTGTGATAGGAGAAGTAGCTTTGGAGGACTTCTTCTTACTCTTATTAGCGCTAATTAAACCAATTACACCGTCTGCAACATGAGAACTTGAAGGAGTTGCAATTATTTGACCAGGACGTGGTAAGTCAGGAATTTTTTCATATAAAGTACCAGACTATGTATATACAAGGTCTAAGTACTGAGCTTGAGCAATGACCTTTTCTTCCGTAACAACCCCTCCCTTAGCCACATCTTCAGTGATCTTTGGAAGTAATGATTTGATAAACCATTCCGCCAAAATCTGATCCAGAATAAAAACTTTCACCAAACGTCTTCTACGTCTCCATTCATGCATGTGATCTGAAATGTATGTAGATGTAGATTGTTTTAATGAAGTTAAGAGTTATGTGTCATTGTCGTATCGGACTGGAAACTAAAAGTGTGTTAATAAAGTTGTTGCTAACGCGTTGAAATTGTTGAATGAGCCACGTGGTATTTCAATATACCATTTTGCAGCTAAACCTATCAGTGTTCTCTGAAACAATCTTAATCTAATGGAATCATCGATTAAAGAGTTGGATGCGCACCAGAGGTGGTAAGACATGGTTTGAGGGGTCCTCTCTTGATTTACCTTCAAACTTAGGAATATCACTAGGCAACTTATTCGGCATTGGCGGCTAATATGGAAGATAATAAATCAGATCATTCGTTAGGCGCGACAAATCAGGTAGATCCAAAGTTGCTATGAATGGTAACCGCTAGTTAGGGTCCTTCTGAGCAACTTGATAACCTTGTGGAACTATACCAGTACCAGGAGGAGGATATCCATGATAACCTGGAATAGGTTGTGCATTTTGGATTGGAATGCCTCCCATATAACTAAGGTTGGTCGGACCATACTGAGGTTGTGCTGGTATCTGATAAGTGTAACCAGGGTACGGTTGATGTTGGTATATTGGATTTTTTGCTACAGGTCCATATTGATACTACCCTTGATATGGTTGATAAAAAAACTGAGGTTGGCTTGTTATAATTGTACTTGTACCAGGTTGTCTCGCAGGCATCTGAACAGTAGTCTGAACTGTGGGTCCATATTGAGGAACAATGACTTGAGAGATTTCTTTTGATACTTGAGGGGCTGTATAAATTGGGGCTACAGAAATTCTAGGGATAGGTGTAGTAGGTTGAACATAAGTTGGTGCAACAATTTGAGGTGGATTTCTAGGTGTACTCAGACTAGGCTGCTGAACATTACTAGGTGCATATACCTGTGGTATAACTTGAAGCGTAGGTTGGACAGGTTGTTGGATTTGACTATAACCAATTGGCTGACCAGGTTGATTATAAGGTACTTGCATGTTAGGTTGCAAATATTGTTGATTTAAAGATGGATTCCACACCGTGTTTACTCCAGGGTATGGAGCTCCCATTAAAGGTTGTGCTGCGTAAGATGGACTATAACTAGGTTGATAATTTGGAACGTATGTTTGATAGCTGGTTGGATAATTCCCACTAAAAGATTGATCTCCTTGAAATAATTGTTGTTCCTGATAAAACTGTGGCCCTAAAGGAGGTTGTTTTCCTTGGAAAGACTATTTCCCTGGCATAGTGTACTGTCCTTGAAGAGGTTGAGGACCCTGAATATAGTACTGCCCTTGAGGTTGATATTCTCTTTGAGGTATGTATTGTCCTTGAGGTTGCCCCTAGGCAGTAAATTACTACCTTGAGGATGCCCCCCAGGCGGTAAATCACTACTTTGAGGGTCAGGGTTAGGAATGTTTCCAGACATCATGTAAACTTGTTCCACATTCAAATTTTCAGTATGTGATTCATTTGGACCAGGTGATTCTATAAGTTTTTCGAGAGAGGGAGCTGCTCCTGAGAAAGTACCAGAAAGCGACTGGTATCCCGAAGGAATAGACGGACCACCATACAAATATGATTCTAGCGATGCAAAAAACATTGATGACTCACTAGACATGTTGAATGAAGGTATGTAATTACCTCTTGGTATGGCGTAAAAAGGAATACGGGGTGACAAATAGTTTAGACCATAATTGTGTAGAAATTAGGTTAACTGAGAATACCAAGGATCCTGTTTGAAAGGGATATTATAGTAAATCGATTCACTTGGCCTAAGATCTAAAGATTCTGGATGTGAAGGAAGAATAACTTCTTCTTCTGTGTTAGTAATTTCTTCAATGCCAATGAGGCCATGAGGAAGGTTCTCAGTGATGCGAAACTTCACTCTCGGTGAATGAGGACGACCGAGGGTTGGAGTGATGAACTCTGAAGCAGGCTCAAATGTAAGAAATCTCAGACTCAGTAGCTAATAATTCACTAGTTGTGGAAGCAAGTTCAACTAGTTCATAAATTGATATTTTCCTTTGAGAACTTTCTGTTGTTTGAGGTTGATCTACTTCGTAATCAAGATGTATAACTACTGATGTTTCCTCTTCTTCAGTTGATCCAATCCCTGATGGTTGTCCTTTCTCAGATTTAAGCTTTTATAACTGGCTTGGTGTGTACTAAGGGGGTTTCCCCTACATTCTACATGATTGTCTTGGTAATTCAACCACGATTAAAAATTTAACACACAAAATTAAAGAAAATTTCAACAAAATATCCTAAAGTCTCTAAGGAAACAATCAAATTGATCACACGCCTACAAAATCTAAGAGAGCAATCCACACACAAACAATATGTTCCACACTAAAAACACTAGTTGGTGATGAAATCCAACGTTGTAGAATTCTAATGTGGAAATGGCGGTTGGAACAGTTACCCCGACAACCCGCTTAATGAAACAGTTCGGTGCAAGTCTCTCCACTTATGCAATCTCGAAGCGAAGAGTACCCTCCAGAAAGTCCAAGTGAGTTTAGTCGACGTCTGTTCTAGGTACAGTGGGACCTTCCCGCCACCGTCACCTTGGGAAAAAATCCTAAAGTTTATAGTCACTAAGGTCACCAACGGGAATAAATGTACCTGGGGGAACATTCTACGATCCGATATACACACAAGGTCAGAGTAACAAGCTCAATCCCCTTGAAGGCTCCTTGATATAATCCAAAGTTTACCAACAAGTGACCACAGGCTCCTCGACAATGGTCTATCCGAGGTTTACCGTTTTTAGTACGTGCACACCTGCTATCTTTCCCAATGAGATAGGTATGATTACCTCATTGGTTCCGACATGATCTCATGCTTGACTCTTTTAAGAAGAGCTTCCCATAGCACAAATGCTACAATTGGATTTTCCTACCGCAAGATTGCTACTTTTTTGTATGAACTGTCTTGGAATGTTAATTACAACCTGTTCCAAGACACTAGCCTAAGCTATGTTGTTGGAAAGAGCCCTAGAAGATGTAAAATATCTATTGATTTTATTAAAGTGTTGTTTTTAATTTGGTTGTTGCTTAAGATAGAAGGTATGGAAATGAAACTTCAATGATGTTTGTGACTTGACTCAAAAATACGCTAAATGCATCTAAATGAGAAGTGCAACTCTTTTATTTTCAATGAATCTTATTTAAGGGAAAGATTGAGAGATTTAACAACTTTCAAAGCACCAATTCTTTCATTCATAAACAAAATCTTTGAAAAGAAGACGATTTCTTTGAGAACTCAATTTCGCAAAAATGATCAATTACTCATTTGAAATAAATTCCTTTATCAATCAGATCAGAAACTACAAATCATTAAACAAACTATTTCCAAAAGGAAAACAATATCTAAAAACTCTAAAAACATACATTTCAAAATCAAAGAAACATCTCATTTTGAAGTCTATCTAAAAGTTTGAGGACATTTTTTCCTAGTTTTTGATCGAACCAAGAAGAATTTCTACTTATCTCAGCAGAAATGAAAACATCCAAAAAATGCTTTGGTGTGAAAATCAGGCTTTAGTAAGCTAAAAAGCTCATCCAAATTTGCAAATGAAAACAAAATAAATTTTCATAAAATTAAGGTTTGCAATGATCTTAATGGCTCAGAAAGAGAATATCATTATACTAGTAAGTTGAGGTATATGAAGGTATCTTGTATGGAGCAGCAATAACATAGGGAAAACACTCACTCATAAAATGCAAATCGGATAAAAAATCACACAAACGCAAAAGTTTTTGAAAATAAATTCACACATAAGTTTTGACAGCTAAGGTAGACTAGGGCAAACACAAAGAATCAGGTAATCTGGCTCCTAAAAAGAGAATTTTAAAATTTTCAAAAATTTTCCACAAGTCCGTAGTTTCTAATGGAGAACAGAGTGGTACCGCACTGTCTTGAACTAAAAGTTGCGGAGGCTACTGCACTGCGTTCAAATGAAAACTGCAGAGGCAAGGAAAAGTACAGAAAAAATAAATATTCAGCTTTTCTTTTCAGGGATTCTTAAAAGTTATCTACTCAACCCAATCTTAGACAACTCAAAATAAAAAAACTCTCAAAATTCAAACTGAAAAATAAAAAAGGAAAACTGAGTTGTATTCCCCAATGGAGTCACCATTTTGTTATGCGGATTAATCCCTCTTGTGGACAAGAGCGATCTCCTTAGTATTCTATGAATAACTAGAAAAAAACATCCATTTGTAAATCGTTTTCTCTATATTATTTGCAATTCAAAATTATTATAAACAAAAAAAGAGGACATGCCCCTACCTCGAAATTCAATGTTCGATGCAATCTTTTATCCAATCGCTCCAAAGAGGCTTCTCCAGTAAGTAGAACCTGCAATCAAAGACATACAAAAGAATTAAAGCACCCACAACATATAATAATTAAGAAAAGCTAATCCAACTCAGTGGTCAAGGAGTCTAAGTATTGATGTTATTCAACAAGCACAAGAACAACTCAAAGAGAAAAAGAGATCCATATGTATTATCTTGAATGAAAAGAGTAACTTTACAACCTTATGCCTTGATGTCGTACAAGTTTCTCCCGAGGTCTTGAACAATCGTTCCTCCTTCAGTTTGACAAGTCTTCCTCTCTGAATACTAGCATGGAGTTATGAACATAAGGGTGTGATCATTCTCATGCCAACAACAAATAATGTAGAGAGTATGCATTCTTGGGAATTTCTTCATCAATTACCATATACAAGCTATAGCATCTACCCTCTAGACTGAAACATGAGCTCAATCTATAGGGAAATGGATGTAGTTTCAGTTCCATGAAGAGGGGGATGGATTCCTCTCATGAAGGGATTTGAGCTCCATAGACCAAGGGATAAGCTCCATGAGTAGAGGGATAAAGCTCGAACTAATCGCACCTTTAGAAGCTTCTAGTTGGGAGAATATTCGACCAACCGGGCTTCTAGAACTTACTTTTTCCTTTATTTAACTTTTTATAGGGGTTCACAGGTTTTAGTAGTAGAACGTGCAGGAGCTGCCGTAGGCCATAGAACAAGTATCCACAAACCCGCAGGAAAAGGCTATAAAAAGTGCGGAGGTAGACTTTTAAGGGTTTTAATGAGCTTTTCTCCAATTCCAAGACTTGGTCTAGGAACATTAGGGTTTTTGACTTCTAAGGGAGCACAATATAGGTAGTGATAGACCTATATGGACAATCAAATGTCATGGTGACAAAATAACGTGTAACAAAGACAAACATATTGGGGACGATTCATATTTATCCATGTCAACAAAGGTTAGATTTTAACAACAATGCCTTTACAATATTATACATGATCTTGTGCTTCATCCACAAGAACACATAGAGTATTGAATCACTCGAGTTTAATTCATTAGATTGTAACAACAATGTCTTTACAATATTATATATGATATTGAGCTTCATCCATAGGAGCACATAGACTATTGAATTACTCGAGCTTAATTCAAATTATATGTAGAAATAAATAGTACATGCCTAGCATATCCACAATTCTAATTTCAAAATCTCAAATGAAAGGAGAAATTAAAGATTTAGCAACAGAAGCTTATGCACGTTATCAAAGATGTACCATCTTTTTCTTTGGTGGAGTTGTGGAAATCAACAAGGATATAATAGACTATATAAAGTATAAGTTAATTTTCAATCGAACTTATATTCCTTATTTTGCATAAACTTTCTAATAATATTCCTTTCTCATCTTTCATGTAGTTTTACAAAATCCTTTCAAGCATTTTAGTGGATATAGATGACAGACGAAAGGAAATGTTGTTGATATTTACTGCTACTTCAATTTTTCATTTAAATACTTCATTCTATTAATGATACATAAATTTGTAACAAAAAAGCTTGTTGTAATCCCCTCTTTCTTTTGTTTGTATTCTTTGTCTCTCTTGTATTGCCATTATTCCATGCTCTAAAAAATTGTATTAATGGAATGCCATTCTTTTTATTACATGGAGTAGAGGTATCCAACAAATGCTACAATATAACATTTTACATGAAGTTACTCACATAATCAAACTTATGCACTAAACTATTCAAGAAGTGGAAGTAGTAGTTAGTAATGGAAGTGTTTCAATTGCAGATTGTGCAACCTAATGGTCTAAAATCTGAACATTGAGGAGACTGTAGATTAGCTTGTCTCAGTTGAACTACCACCAAAGGGTCATCTCAACCTGCAAATTAGAGGTAAGAAGTCACCTTATGCGATTTTTTTCCCTAGTGCCTATTTTACAAATTTTTGTGTTCTTAGCCACCCAGGGAAAAATTGCATATGAAAGAAAAATATGCACATTGAATGAAAATAAATACTACTTAAATACCAAAAATACAAGTTAATATAGGAAGTTACATGTCATGCGAGAATAACCCACATATTAACTAGAAATTTGTATTTTCAATCACTGGTAAATAAAAGTAATGCACATTAAATATAATTAAATAGAAAACACATGTTTATAGAGAATAAATTACATGTTATGAACATAGGCTAATAGAGGAAATTACAAGTGATATGAGAGAAACTTACATGTTCACTGGAAATTTTGTCTTTTTTCAACAGTAAAGGAGATTACCTTTCACGACAAAGTTGCTTGTAATTGTAGGCATACTTACTAGTAGAGGCTTCAAGGCCCATACACTGTTAAGCCAACGAATCAACATCATTGAGTTCCCAAGAACCTAAGTTTCTTCACTGATGTACTCGAGTGGTTGAACCCTAATTATTCTCAAAGCAACTTGATTATTGTCGAGGGAGCTTGAAGGAATTTAGAGTGATGAAGGGACATCAAGCCTTTTGTATGCAAGGGCCAATACATAAAGCAAACATGTATAAGAACATGAGGGTAATGCAAGGTTTAAAATTTTTCATATGTAAACACATAAGAGTAACACTTAGACTTTATGTATAGAAAATATGCCTCAAACAATATGTTATCTTCCGATGATCTGAAACTGAATTGGGGGCAAAAATTTGCTGAAAATTCGAAGTGCTCAGAATCACTCTAAACTAGAATGACTGGATAGGTCTTGTCACCAGGAATTCGACGCACTTCGTTTCACTTAAAATAGAGTTCGTATGAGGAAGATAGAGCCTGCTGTTCGTTTTCATAAACAACTAAAAAATTTGCAGAAAAGGACAGAAAGGTGACATGGTAGCCTAGTCAGAAAAAGGAATATTATGGGAATACTCCTTCATTTCTCCCAATGACACTATGCCAAGTGTCAATTTGTGGATGGTTTATAAGTGGGTGATTTATCACGTTTTTATTTGATTTGGGAGGAGCCAATGGGAAGAGGACACGTGACAAGCCCGAAGGCCACCACGTGCCCCCCCCCACCCCCAAGGGCGAAATGTGGTTAATAACGGTCGAATTTTATTAATATATGCATTCACGAAATTATTGTTGCGGAAGGGCGGAGGTTGAGGTCGACCCTGCGACCTCCCTGCACTAACCACAAGCCTTACCAACTATGTCGCAAGAAGTTCTTAACATGTATGGGGCACGACATTTATTTGAGTTTAAAGCAAGGTTCGGGTGGAGGCAAAAAGGGCCAACCCTTACCATAGGACCTTGTGCCATGACCTATGGCGGAGGCCTAACTAAATGGGGGAAGATTAGTGTTAAAATGTGTTTAATTAAGCACTAAACCCCATTTAAAATGTGCTTAACCCTTCCTAATTGCAGATTTGCATAAACACGCTTAGAGCGCTGAACCTCAGATTAATGCACACTTAACTTAAACTAATCTGACCTTTAATTGTGGATTAGGTTTGGTGGGTTTGTTATTTTCGGCGTCACCTTCATTTTTATTGGGCTTAACTGGAGTTTCTCCAAATTTGGAGGAGTTTTCCTAGGGAAAACTAAAGAAGCCATAACTTTGGCATATTTCGACCAAATTAGGCTCAGAATGAGTCAATCCTAGATGATTTGGATGCTTTAAGCATGATGATGCAAGTTGCAGAGGCAGGGGAGCACTTCTTTAAGTGTTTTTGTTTTGTTTTGTTTTGTTTTTTTTTTTCACTTTGAATATTAAAGAAGCCTAGGGCCACCAAGAGAGGAGATCATGCTTAGTCCACTTGAAGACAATTTTCAGAGCCAAAAGAGTCTATTTTGAGGTTTTTGGGTATTCTTAATCCAATAAAGCAGGTTGCAAAGCCATTGAAGCACCGTGGGTGCATGTAATTAGAGATTTGATCATTAATCCAAAGAGGGCCAAGCCATTGAAGTAGGTCCATGGAGATGTAGCCCAGGAGGGGTGAACTCCATTATCCACTATTGTGCAATGTGTTTGCTGTGTATTATTTATTTGCAATTTACTCGCTATACATGTGTTTTTAACAACTATTTTATTTAATGAATTTCTCATAAAAACCACAAAACTTGACACATAAACCCTCACATAACTAGCTAATTTGAGACGATCATAAACACATTTATTTAACTAATGAGAGAGCTAGCACAACAAAACTAGTTTATCCATTTTCAAATCATCCGAATAACATTAGTTTATCTAATATTAAACTTATTTGATATCTGAAATTTATCCCAATTATATCTCAAATTTGTCTCAATATGAAACTATATATGGTTTAACTTCTTTAATATCTAAAATTTATCTCAATTGAGTCTCAATATAATTTCAAAATTTGCTATCATCTAGAAAAATATACTATATAAAAAAAGAAGTAATCCATAAAATAGTTCAAAATTTAAATTAATTATTTTGATTTATATGTTGAAATATAACAATAAAAAGAAAGCTATTACACTCCTCCCTCCTACCTTGGACTAAGAAATAAATAATCCTGAACTAACTTATTGTTGTCTTTAAAAAAAACCGCTATCTTTATTAAAATTTCATACTAAACTAATTAATGTTGAATATTGAACTAATTAACATTGAATAAACTAATTAACAACTTGAGTGGATCTAATGGTTAAATATGTGTTTCCTCCTAAGAAGTTACAGATTTAAAACCAGAAAAGGTAGAGTGTGTATGCCTTCGTAGCATGGAAGTGAATCCCTTGTCCCACAAACAAGAAAGTTTCATACACCAATTTAGTGTCATGACCTTGACCTTGACCTTGACCTTGACCTTAAAATTAAATAATAATAATAATTAAAGTTGAATAATATTTTATAATTACGATTAAAGGAAAAAAACCCAGCTAATATCATGCACCATCCATTATGCCCAAATAAATGGCTTCTCCATCAACTATAAAACCATGCCAAATGAATGGCCTTTCCCATAGACGATAGAAAGAGGGTTTTGTTTTTATAAATTTTTAAATGTGGCCACAGTCATCTCGCAAGCCCTTTTCCAAATACTGCACTGGATTCGACCAAAACATACGTCCGCAATTTCCCGTCAACTGCCGTACCGTCCACTTCCCTATCTGAAGCTAACACCGGCGCCATATATTCATTCATTTCCATTTTACGTCCCCAGCTTCGAAGCTTTTGAGGTTGCGGAGTGTAACCAGGTTTTGCGAGAATTCGAAAGTATCTGCAACGAATTTGTTGAAGTCGGCGAGAATCCCCTGTGATGTAAGTTTCTGACTGTTTTCCCTCTACTTGTTGCAATTCTGCAGTGACAAAAAATGCTTAGATTTATTTGATTTCATGTCTGATTTACTTGATCAGCTTACATCCTGCCGTGGTTAGAGTAGGGGTTTGCTGTTTGTTTTTTGTTTTTCGATGGGTCTTTGCCTTGGAAAATATCGCTATAGTTAGGGTTTCTGTGTCCATTTAGGTCCCTTTGGTTCCTCATCACTTATCTTCTGGCTTTTTAATCTTCTGATTTATAAAAGTGATTTCATTTTTTTTTTGTTAGTTTCTTCTTATTACCTAGATCAGGGTGTCATGTGCGTGCATTTTTGATCGATTCATGGATAATCTCAGGTTTCTGGTGATCTTCTTTTTTTACTACACACTATAAGGGGTTTTAAGGTTGCCGTTGTTACATATTTATCCATACTTTTTCTTGCTTCCAGTAAATTTCGTTAGTTTGCACCGAGTGAAGTGAGGGGCGTTCTTATGGCATGGGAGGGAATGGGTTTGATCCATTGTGTGCGCGTCTAACAGTGCATTGATTATGGACACCAGCACATACTCATCTGAATCTGGGATTGGATAGGCACCTGGAAGTTGTAAAGCTGGAGGGTGGATATCTTGAGTTTGCATGGATGACCAAAGAGTCGAATATTCAATATTGTAATTTAGTTACGCGGCCACAAGCTTTGCAACCTTGAGGTGCATATCAGAGCTGGGTTTAGATAGGTCTATGCCCATAACTGAGCGCTTTGTGAATGTGTTTCCGTGCAGTTATTTTACTTTTTTGTCCTTTCGATTCTCGAGTGCTTGAACGGTTCATGGCATTACATGATCCAGGTTTAAGGAGTAATTTTGAAGGAGTAGGGTTTTTAGTTATGTCTAATTATGCCGGGAATCTTTTGAAATTTTCAATTTGAAAATATATGCAGCATCTGGCTTCTCGGTAAATTTTGAATAAATATTATTTTCGTAAGATATCAGTGGAGGCAAACTTTGGTGGACTTTGATGGGTTGTGCTAAAAGTAGGGCATATTATGTCACGAAGACATGTCAGCTGGTTAAATCAAAATTATTATTAGACATAAATGTTCGGTAATAGGTTCTCTGCTTTAATATGTGGATTGAAAGCACGGAGCAATGGTCAATTAGGGCTGTTTCTTTAATAATAATTTCATGTTGTGATGCAGTGAGTAGATACTGCTGAGGCAATTGTGACTGCACGGGGACTGGTAACGAGCAGAAGTAGGTTTCATTCATTTCATAATCTTGTTTACAGTTTTATACAACTGCTTGCCTCCATTGTGATATTCTGATGTTATGTTTTTTGAAACTTATTGTCTTGCAAAGGGCTTGGATTGGTTTGAAAGTGATGGTCAATTTGGGCTATTCCATCATTTATAAAATTAGTGCATACTGCTAAGGCAACTACAAGTGGACAAGCAACTGTGGCAAGCACAGCATACTTAGGTTGAAATTTAAGCATTACTACTTTTGCAATGGTGGAGGCTCAAAGGGCTCTGCTTGATGAACTCATGGGTGCGGGTAAGTTGATTATTTTCCAACAATCATTTGATTTTCAATTTTGCCTGCCTTTGAAGCAGCAACATACTTCTAGTTAAGCTGGTTGACTGACCAATCTGTTCTCAAGATATTATAAGAAAATCAGCGACTTTGATAGGAAAATATAAAAGAATATGCTATATGTTAAGTTGTTATTATTGTCAATTGGATATAGCTCAGGTTTTGTTATCCTCTGAGCTCTCCACCCGTGTTCAATTCTCACTGAGCTCATAATTAGTATATCCTTGTAATGGGTTTGAGCCTTTTGTCTGATAGTCCCTCTAGGACTGAAACATGTATCTTCCTCATATGGAATATAAAGCTATTTCCTCAAAAGAAGTTTTAAATGATTAGATTTCTGAGTTTCTCCTTTCAAATTTCAAGCGAAGTGTGCTGTAAAAATAGTGAAATTTTTTGTAACTATACATTAATAATTAGTGCTTCCAGTCAGAAGCTTATTTCCCAATGGTAGAAACTGTGCAATATTTAACCAGTACTAAATTTTCCTGAAATATGAACACTTGGGCGAAAAGATGAACCTGAATAGGAGCCATAAGACCCCTATCCACATACTTATCTTTATGTGATATATTTTTTCTTTTTAGAAGAAAAGATTGAAATGTTTCCAGAATGCACTTCACTGCCCCTCTTCTCTGTTGACTTTTGAGTTCAGTGTGTTCCTTGTAGAGCGAGAGATAGGGCTGGAGATGTAACTATTTTTAAAATTTTAGGCATAATCCTGACAAAATGTTTTGGCAGCCCGAAATCTCACCGAAGAGGAGAAAAAGGGCTACCGAGAAATTCGCTGGGATGATAGGGAAGTTTGTGGCTTTTACATGGTTCGGTTCTGTCCACATGATCTATTTGTGAACACAAAAAGTGACCTTGGTATGTATCTTCACTATTTGTTTTAGTTTATTATTTTCATATTTTAAGTTATACTTCCTGTTGTGTTTATGCGTTGCCTCCCTTTGTGTCTATATGTTCTGCTTTCCATTGTGTTATTGGACCTTTTGGTCAATTTCCAGCTTGACAGTTACTTTTTGTCTGCAGGCCCATGCCCTAGAGTTCATGATTTAAAACTCAAGGAGAGGTAATTTTCTTAGTCCATTCTATTCAGCCACAATTGTGACATCCGTTTAGAAGTAAAGGTCCAATGCATAATTTAGACCTCTATTTGATACTTTTTTGTATTGTTGAACTGATTAGGTCAATTTCTTGCTTTCTTTGGATACTTCAAGGACCTTACTTTGTATCTGTTTGAGTTTGTTAGGCGATTTTTATTTGTAGTAGTTATGCCCTTTATATTTGTTAAATTTAGAAAGCTAGCTAGCGTATAGCGAACATTTCCCTGGATATTCATTTGTTTTAGTAAGAAAGTTTTTTGTCTGTATGTATAAACGATTTTTAATGTCTTTATCACTTTGCATGATCACTAAGTTTTGGAAAATCAAGCCAGGATATAGGCTATTATTTTTCACCTCCAACTGGAGACATTTACAGTAGTGAATATTATTAAGATATCTTGTTTTCTAATCTTGCCCAAATAAGATGTTTCCATGCTTCATATGTGTTGGTGTAGGATGGAACATAATATGAGTTACAAGCGTGCATATTTAGGATCTCTGGAGATCTGGATCATGCCGGTTTTTGTCCTTTGAGGTAACTGTTTTACCATCAGGTCCTTGCAACAGGAGAGGGACATTATGTCATACCTAACTAACAATATAATGCAAGTGGACGATTTCTTCTTCTAGCCCTGGTCTGTGGCGTAGCATATTTGTTTCTAAAGAAATCTTCAAGCCACTGTATTTCGCTACTTGTTATAATGTAAAACCCCAAATGGATCAAATATGAGGTGGGGAGGGTGGAGATTTTAATAAGCAAAGAAGCTAATTGAACATGCTTTGCCATTCAAAGTTGGAGTGCAATTGTCACTAGAAAGAACTTCTATAACTCAGTGTCATGGCCAATTTGCTTTTACAGTGAATGCAAGTGTTCCACTTCCCAGAGATGGTTGCAACCTGCATACAGAGGAAAAATCTAATCCTGGATTGGTTGCCCTCTATTAGGAGGTGTATATGCCTTAGTATTAGTTTTGGATATCTATTAAGCAGTTATGTTAACATGGGTTAAAGGTTAACTATTCATCCTTAATCCATTAGAAAGCTTGGTACGTTTTGGCTTATCATTGCTTTCATGAGAATACAAAATATTTCAGGATAATTTACATTTCATGAAAGACTAAAAAAGTGCTGCTTAGAATCTTAAATAAACTCTTCTATAGGTCCAAGTTGCTTGGCCTCCTTTAATATTGTAGTAATTTCATGAATTTTGACCTAAGAAACTTTGTAATTTGTCATTTGAATTGAAAGGATTTCCTAATGCTTATAGCAAAGCTTTTGTGTGCTCAAAGATGTACATAATTGCATTCCAGAAGTTTGTTTCTAGTTAGATACATCTCCCATCTATATCAAGTAGACTGTAGACCATTTTTGGTCTTCTAAAGTATAACCACTCGCAGATGATGATATTTTGCCAAGTAGATCGGAATTTGTCACAGCTATTATACAATGATCAAAGGATTTGGAACTGCAAAGAGTAGCAGTTGATTGCATTATTATCTGCAAGGTGCATCTGTGCAAATAATCAAAACTTTAAAGTTGCATTTCATTGAAGCTGTTGACTTTTGAACACCAACATCTGCCATTAAAGTTGCAAAAAGTTTATATCTACGAATTTTCACCACTTGTCGAAATTTAGAGAAAACCCAAATCTCTTCATTCAGTTTTTTCAGCTGCTTAATGACACCTTTGACATTCCTGTAAATTTGCTGGTAACTGGATGTTGTTCATTTGTTCCCGGTGCCTCGTGTGATGAGATTAACCTTAATTGCCTCCATGATCATCATTGATTTGCTTTCATGCTTTTAGATAAATATTTGTTTGCAATCGGCGCTTGACATTTAGCTTGCACCTGGTGTTCTCTTCGTTTGACAGATAAAAATGATCTTTGACAGCAATTATCTTAGTGGACTCGATGAGATGGGCAGTCATTTTCATTTATACTTGGACTTTTGGCACGTTTGGGCGTTTGGAACCTTTGACAACTGGAAATTTTGATGACTTAACACTTTATGGATGGTTCCTTTCGTTTTCTATGAATGGGAATAATCCCATATCTGCAAGGTGGCATGATAATATGTTCCTGATAATGCCCCTTGCCTTTAATACAATTTGAAGCGTTGAGCATATATGCCCCTGGTGGCTTCTTCCTTCTGCTGCATGTGTTTGTCGAGTTTGGTTTTTGTGATGTATACTTGGTTTATTGAGTCATGGGATATGTCCCACATGTAGCAATAGAAAGGACATGCTGGGAGTTTATTATTTATATACACCATCACTTTAATATTTCCCTGACGCGTAGTGCACCATGCTCCTTGTGGGCTCCTCAGTTGGCTGTTGACTACCGAGGCTGTTGACTAGTGTTCGAGTGTTAGTTGGAGATTGGGTATGAGCCCAATAATTTAAATATTTTAAGTAAATAATTTTATTAAAATATATATTATATATATTTTTATGAACTTAAATTTATTTAAACTATTTAAAACTGTAATTTAGAAACTCATATTAGAGAATATATTAGTCCCCCAAATGAAAGAATGAAAGACTTTCACCAAAGGGAATGACAATACCCAAGAAAACTGGCAGACTTTAGGTGAAACTCGTTAAAATTTGTGGGTTGATTTGAGTTACAACAGATACATAGCTGGGCCATATTTGAACTATATTTGTGCCAAATCCATGTACTTGTTTATTCCATATTTTGGTAGCCACTGGCCCATTCAAGTATTTCAAGGTTAAAAAAGGGACTTTCTCCATTTGTGACATGCTTTTTGTAAAAATATTCAATTAACCCCTCAAGAAATAGTCTGATGTTGTCTACAATATGTATTTTTATTTTTATCCAAGGAAGATATCATGGGGAAACCCAAGAGATGCTTTGCCACATTTATGGATGGAATCCCTATTAAAATCTGTTGGCATAGACTAATGTGCCTAACCTAGGCCATTTGAACCAAGCATTTTTTTGCATGAAGCTAGCCAGATGTCTAATTAGTAATAACATTGGCTACAACTGGTTTAGCTAACCCGTTGGGCAAACATATTTAAGGATGCTTCTCCACATTTGTGGATGACATCCCTAGTAAACCCGTGAACATAGCCTTGTGTGCTTACCCAAGAGGATTCAAACCAATTCCTGTCAGTATGGATCTAGCCAAATTAGTGCAACATTGATTATACATGATTTAGCTATCCACTTGGGCCATATAAATATACCTCATGGAAAAAACCAAGGGATGCTTCTACATGTTCGTGGATGGCATCTCTGGTAAACTTGTCGACATAAACTGGTGCACCTAACTGAGGGGGATTTGAATTGGGGACTAGCTGGCATGGAACTAGCCAAATGTCCAGCAACATTGGTGATAAATGGTTATGCAAACCCCTGGGATAAACACTTAGGGAATGCTTGCCCATATTTGTCGATGGCATATCTAGTAAACCCGTTTGTTTAGACTTGTGCACTTTCCTCGTGCTTCTTGTAGTCGTTGTATAAATAATCATGTCACTGATAGAGTAGTTCCTGTTTGTTGAGTGTGCGTAGTATGCTACTGTTTCTTATAGTTGTTGAACCAAGCTTTTTTTTGCATGAAGCTAGCCAGATGTCTAATTAGTAATAACATTGGCTACAACTGGTTTAACTAACCTGTTGGGCAAACATATTTAAGGATGCTTCTCCACATTTGTGGATGACATCCCTAGTAAACCCGTGAACATAGCCTTGTGTGCTTACCCAAGAGGGTTCAAACCAATTCCTGTCAGTATGGATCTAGCCAAATTAGTGCAACATTGATTATACATGATTTAGCTATCCACTTGGGCCATATAAATATACCTCATGGAAAAAACCAAGGGATGCTTCTACATGTTCGTGGATGGCATCTTGGTAAACTTGTCGACATAGACTAGTGCACCTAACTGAGGGGGATTTGAAGTGGGGACTAGCTGGCATGGAACTAGCCAAATGTCCAGCAACATTGGTGATAAATGGTTATGCAAACCCTTGGGCTAAACACTTAGGGGATGCTTGCCCATATTTGTCGATGGCATACCTAGTAAACCCGTTTGTTTAGACTTGTGCACTTTCCTCGTGCTTCTTGTAGTCGTTGTATAAATAATTATGTCACTGATAGGTTCTCGTTTGTTGAGTGTGCGTAGTATGCTACTGTTTCTTGTAGTTGCATTAATAATTTTGTCACTGATAAAGTTGGAGTTCTCTAAGCAGAGTTAATGGAGGTTAAGCGTGCTAATGGCGCGGCTATACCAGAGCTCCTGCCTTGGTTATATGTTGTGGTTGTATGTGATGGGGCTGGTGCCACGGGGCTGGCCCCCATATCCCTCCGCCATAACTTTTGCGTTAATACAAATATATGCCAAGTCTGTGATATGTTAAGTCTTGACACGGAGCATAGTTGGCAATTGCTGAGCTATTTGAATTCATCAACCTTTGTTAATCTTCGTTGTTTCAGTGTTTTATTTAATATGGATAAAATTGATAACACGTTACTATTTAATTGAAATTTGGAAGGGATGAAGAGTGGCCATTAACTTTCTTGCTATTTTCTTTAATTGAGAATTTTATTTCATTTATTTTATGATTTCTTGATGCCCACTGTTGCCAAATTGTTTATTATTGATAAAAGGAATTTTATTCAATTATTCCTGTATTATTTGTGGTTTGATGTTCTTATTAAGGTTCAATTTCCTCATTTAAGTTCAATTTTTATGGATTTGGTGTGCAATTGGTAGAAAGTTAATAACCCACAATTTCATTTGTCTCATGGGGAAGAATCAAGTTAAGCCTACACCATTTCCTGACTTGGATTTTCGTTGTCTTCAGTTACAACTAAAACATAGTTTTGGAGCTGTAATGTTTTGCACAAAGTAGGAAACTTGTGATGAAAAAGGTTAGTAAATGTAGCTACTACTAATATGCTGCTATTCTTTTTATCCATTGCACTTATTTGAAAGGCTGGAAACTTACAGCTGAAAATTTGGAAATAGATTGGTAAATTTCTGATACTGCTAAATAGGTGCTACAAAATTTGTCACATTACAAACATAAAAAGTCGTAATTTATCTGAATGTTTTAAAAAAACACAAGGAAATTTACAATTTAATCAAGTACACAAATAGTAAGCTAAGAGGATTATTATTGAGCACTTTCTTCCTCGTACAATGTGGGTTTTCCATGGAAAAATGGGAAATGGTTACCTAATTCTCGACTGCTTAGTAATTTATTTCCTGTTATGGAACACTAGTGAGAAGAAAACAGCCTTGGAAGGGAAGTTAGGCATTTCAGGCATGTAGATCTTTGTGTAGACCATGAAATGTAATGCAGTTATTTGAAAGTGTGCCTGTATGCCCCAATACAAGAAGGAAAAACGAATGTCCTCAGAAGAAGAATAACTCAGCATCTTGTGTTAAAACTTAAATATAGCTAATTTGTATTTTGTTGTTTTGATCAGCAGGAATGAATGTTTTATATTTGTTTATTATTTGAAGATCAGAAACAGTTAATCCTGATTCCATATCATATTTTAATGTCTGTTAACCTTTCACTTAGAATATCAGGTCTTCTAAAATAAATGAGAAAGTAGCTGTCATGGTTATGTAATTGCTTTGGTGAGTGTTCTTCTTTCATCTGAGCCTATCGTTTTGAGTTTTCATATATACTGTCCTGACTGATGTTTGCATCATTGGAACAGTTTTGAGAAGTCATCGAGGCATGATGAATATGTTCCCAGATTTGAAGCAGAACTTGCACAGTTTTGTGAAAAGCTGGTCAGTTCATATTATATTTATAAAAATATATTATCATAGAGTCTTGAGTCACAATTTTGATAAATCTAAGTAGTTTCACATGTCTTTCGAAATGGGTGTGAAAACATTTTTGTCTACAGGTACAAGATTTAGATCGTAAAGTAAGGCGAGGCCGTGAGCGTTTAGCACAGGATGTCGATATTTCATCTATGATGTCTGTTTCGACAGAGAGATCAGATCAGTTAGCAACAATAGAGGAAAAGATACGGAAACTCTTGGAACAGGTTGAAAAACTTGGAGAGGAAGGCAAGGTTGATGAAGCACAGGCATTGATGAGGAAGGTATAATGGAGTATAAATATAATCTTCTTTGCATGGTTGCATAAGTTGTCAGATTATTATTCACATATTTTTGACGGCATTCTTTTGCACGAGCTGATATTTTCTTTTTGGTACAAGGTGGATATATTGAATGTGGAAAAGACAGTTTTGACTCAACAGACATCAAGTGAGAAAGGGCTAATACTGTCCCAGGAAAAGAAGATGGCTCTATGTGAAATATGTGGCTCCTTCTTGGTGGCAAATGATGCTGCCGAGAGAACACAATCACATGTAACTGGGAAGCAGCATATAGGCTATGGCATGGTGCGCGATTTTATTACAGAGTACAAGGTAAATATCTGTCATTTTCTGAACTGCTTCCATCTGGGTTTGAGAATGATGCCCTATTCTAAATTGTCAAGCAGGAAAAGCACTTGTTCTTCCTAGGTAACTACTGTTAGGTTGTTTCTTTGATTTGGGTGAGCACTTGATGTTCTTCATGTAATTTGTCAGGTAAGGAAAGAAAAAGCAAGAGAGGAAGAGAGATCGGCAAAGGAAAAGGATGTTGAGGAAAATAAAAAACCAAAAGTGAATGAAATGGATAGGATAAAAGAAAATGAACGAGAAAGGGAGACAAGTAGAGTAAAAGAAGACCGGAACAAGTATAGAGACAGGGACCGTGAGAGGGACAGATTAAGGGAATCACGAGAAAGAGGACGAGACAGGGATAGAAATCCCTACAGGTCAGGGCGTGGCTGGAGGGAAAGAGACAGGGAAAGAGATCGAGAGAGAGACATGGACAGGGACAAGATAAGGGACCGAAATCGTGTAAGAAGTAGATCGCGATCTCCTTATAGACTTGGATCTCCTGTTAGACATCGTCGCAGGGGGCATTCAAGATCTCCTGAACATGTAGTTCAGTGACAGTTTTCTTTCACCTGATCTTCCAATGCGTGTCCAACCTGTGCGCGGAGGTGACTATTCTCTTTTGTTGTATGAGCTTGTAGCTTCTGAATAGCTTCAAGTAAAATACCTGTATTTAATTTCTCATCATGTTTTCATCTTAACTGTCTCATTATATAGAAATGCAGGATAGGTTTGCTGTATTTTTAAAGATCACTCTTCACATCGAAGGCAATGTGAGGATTGTCTGATATGCTTACACCCAACTTCTCAGTATTTTTATGAGGAGATATTGTTTGTCAGGTCAAACTTTTCTAGCTATCTTTGATAAATGGGACAAGTCATTATCATCATTTGTTTTGATGTAGACCCACCGATGAGTTGCTTCGTGCTTCTGCAATTAAGTAGTTTAAAACCCCTTTTAAAGGTAACAAGACAGATGGCAGCTCAAAGTTATTGGGTAACACACTTAACCTTTTTCTGCTTGTGAAGTGTTTTTTTCCTTGACATGAATAAGAGTGAGGATTCACAAATTCACTGAAATAGTTAGATGATTTTCACAGGCCTGACAGTGAATTGTATTTGATAGCTGTTTGATTTTTAGCTTTGGGACCAGGCAGTTTCAACTTTCCGAAGGGAATCTTCAGTCCAGCTTCAAATTATTTGTATACACATTGGCAAAGTGAGCCCTTCCGTCCTGAGGCATGTGTGCTTGCAATAAATTCATTATCTAACCAGTTCAATCTTCTGAGTTTTAATAGGGAAATGGTTGCTTACCCTTGGCTTTGATGCATGTCTACTGTTTGGATAATTTGCTGTGGTGACATTTGCCATTGAATTAACATGTCATTGCTCGTGTTGTTTTGCTGGTCAATTTCTAAAAGCAATATGTGGCTGCTGGCGAATTCTTTCCTCCCCTATGTGATCTATATTTGGTGTTCTTGAAAGGTAGGTGTCCCCTCTCACTCCTGTTGCTCAAAATGGAAAACATTGGGAAATAATTTGTTGATGTCATAAATATTTAGAGAGAAAATAGATGGCCATGTTGAGAAGTGTGGAATTGATTTTATACTTTGGTCTGTTATTTGTGCTAAAAGCAAGACTGCTCATAGGGCAGCTGTCATACATGTTTAGTGAAAATGCTTATTTTGCTTATTGTTAAACTTAATGAGTAGATTAGTAAATTTGATTGATGCATAAATTGTCTATAACCAAAACTCCAGTGTTTTTTAAAGAACAACGGTAACCTGTAAAATACAAGAAATCTGAAACTGTTTATATGGTTGATGGAAACCATTGTCAAACTCATGGATATTTGAACAATCCATCAAATTAAGGATTTTCATTTGCCTTTTATTGTTTCTTCATTTATAGAACTACTTATCTATACCGGTTAGTTATGTTGATAATTCACACTGCATTTCTTATTTTTGAGGGAATCCATATTCGACAGTGTGCTAATTCTGTTCACTATTACAACTGAATAATGATGATGGCATCCTTCAATATTACCACTCAATATTGAGAATGCGATCCTTCAATATTACTCCATTGAGAATGCCATCCTTCAGTATTACAACTTAATATTGATGATCATATCCTCGTAGGTTCTGAGAAAGGCAAATTTCTATCGATTCCCAGGTTTTTAAATGTTCGAGGGTTTGCCTAAAAGTAATTGAAGGTTGCATTATACTAGAGTTGAGTTAGTTTCAAAGTTTTAGAACTTTCAACTTTGTACTACTGATTTATTTGGGATGAGCATGGTTTTAAAAAATTTCTACGACCTATATACAATCAAATGCCACAAAAGATGAGTTAAAAAAATGACAAGTGAGACTCTGGATATGGTTAAAATAAGCCTCGAGATATACAACGACAAGAACATATATCAGATACATAACATACGCTGATTAACAACATTTCAGTCGATGCTTAACCTTTTTTTGAAGCTGTCTACAAATTAGTTTCCAACATTGCATCACTCTTATCCATCATTTGAAGCTGTTTATGAATTCAATGGAGAAATCTATGCGAGAGGAATTGTGTTCGTTTTACTTGACTGGCACTGGTGGGGGGTGGGGTAGTATCTGCTAATGATTTATGAGCACTATTCATTACTGAAATTTCAGTTGTTCTAGGTGACAATTGAGCTCCAATGTATATCATCTTTTTGTAGAGATTTTTTTTGGAAATGTACTTGTTCGAGTTTTGAATCGTCTTTTGCACAAATATTATACGAAACATGTCAATTTGATCCATTAAAATGTGATCAGACCTACTGTAAACTTAATGCATTTTCAAAAGTCCCTGCTGTTTTCTTTTACTTTACACGATTCTTTTCCAAAACCCACAGGCTTCCTACTTGTTAAGATTCAATGGTATTGATGCAACACCATAAATACAAGGGGATGTTAATTAAGTTTAAGTCTGTAACGGAGAAAACCACTGCGCGCATGCATTTCATTCCATGCAGTGATCGACATGTTTCAACTAGTGTCACGTCAGCTCCAAATTCACATTACAGATTGCATGTGTAGTATACTATATAAGTGTCGGATCAGTAATTGTGCAGAGCTTGGTCAAATACAGCATTGTGCTTATGAGGTGATTGACCTGTCGTTGTGCTGAGTGTACTTAAATATTGATCTGTCTGATAGCCTATGCATAGCAATAATTAATGGGACAATCTAATGTCGAAGATTGCATGAAATTTTAACAATCGACTTGCCATTGGGAAACACTTGGACATTGATAGGAAGCGCTCATTTGTTTTCTTTATGTTTGTCTCCTTTATTTAGGAATGTAGGATAGCAAGAATAAGAATGCATAATGCTATTTTGTATGTTTGAGAGGTGCTCTATAGCGGGGAAATGTAGTGATGCATTAGATTATTACGGGGAAATGTACTGATGCATTAGATGAGATGAAGTGAAGTGGTAAATCTAATAATAATAATAAAACATTATTTGGACAAAATTACAAACGAAACAAAAAGTGAAACAAAAAGTGTAATAATACAATAAGTCGAAACAAAAAGTAAAACGTAATAATAAAATAAGTTGTTAAATTTGTAATATGCAAATTGTATTCAAAGAATTTTAAATGAGGGTAGTTCTTTATCTTTGAATCTACTAGGTGTCGGGAGAGGTCAAATTTCTCAAGATGTAAATTGTGTTAAAATTTGCTAAGATCATTTCTCAAGAGGTCATTTGAATTATCTAAAATCCAGAGTTATTATGGATTTATGTTGGTCATACAATACATGTAAGTATATAGAGAGTGTAATGCACACTTTATAGTGATAATAGTACATGTTTTAATGAAAAACTATAATGAAAATAACAGATAACCATGTATGTGTTTTACAAACTATCTTATTTGTTAGATAAATCTAATTTTATGAGTACATGTTGATATGATTTAGTAATTGAGAGGGGCATTACCATATTAATGGTTTAGATTAAATTCAATGGGTTTGGAGCATTGGATAGAAGCTAGTTGAGATTGATGGGTTGAACACATGCAATGTTAATTCAATAAAATATCATTTTCAATAAATTATCATCTTTAAGATTGAAGGTAAGTCATGGCTTGCCTTTTTTTTTCAATAAATTATCATCTTTAAGATTGAAGGTAAGTCCTGGTTTGCCTTTTTTTTTTCCTTTATTTTTTGGCGTTTTTAGTGATGGTACACATTATAATGAAGATAAACAGATAACCATATGTGTTTTACAATACTATATTATTTGTTGGATATCTAATTTTATTAGTATATGTTGATATGATTTAGTGATTGAGATGGGGCTTTACCATATAATTAATGGTTTAGATTAAATTCAACAGGTTTGGAGATTGGATTAGAAGCTAGTTGAGATTGATGGGTTGAACACATGCAATGTTAATTCAATAAAATGTCATCTTTAAGATTTAAGGTAAGTCATGGTTTGCCTTTTTTTTTGACATTTTAATTCTTATCTTTAGAATCATCTTTTAGGGATAAATGAATTTTTCACTCTTATGAGGACCTTCACTTAACTTATTTATTATTATTATTATTATTATTTTCCATTTTTCAAAGACATCAATGAGATGCAACTTGGCTATTCGTCTACTAGGGACAAATGAAATTTTCACTATTATGAGGACCTTCACTTCACGTATTTATCATTATTATTATTTTCCAATTTTTGAAGATATCAACGAGATGAAACTTGGCTATTGTATTGATCATCTAGTAAGAACACCTTAATAAATTAATTGAATTTTTGTTGCTTGTTATATTTCTTTAAGAAAAAAATAATAATTTCAATTCATTACTCGAGCCTAATCCCATTTTGTTGAGGTTGTCTTTTGTGGAGGCGCAGTTGGTGAGTATGCACCACATGTGTAGTTTGGCTTTTGGTGGCGCCTTCAGGTTCCAAAGGTGTCTCCACCACCATTATTTGTTCTGGGGTTCAAGCTTTGCACTAAGAGAGACATACCCCTCCTTTAGTGAGTATCTGCCCTTGGGAAATAAAGCCCATAATAGTTCATCCTCCCTCTCAGTGATTATGATATTAGTGGCATAGAGCGCCCTGAGATAACTATTCCATATCGGATGCCAGATATCCTAGATGTCGAGATCTTGAGTCGATTTTCAAGCTCGTGAGATCCAAGTGGTGTTTGCCTTGTCAACAATTTGTGATATGGTATGAATTCTTGAGTCCATCAAGTGTTATCTTATGGCCAAGGGCAATTGATATGCCTGACCACATCCAGACCAAGCATCCACCCCAATCTTTACTTTTTCTGCAGACCCAATGCTCCAAGCAAGGCCTTTCTTGATGATGTGAATGGATCTGGTGATGATGTGCAAGATAATGGAGGATACTGGAATGTATAAGATGGGGCCTCTAATCCTATCGAGGGTAGTCAGAGGAGCTATATATTTGTAATAAGTGACCTCTTGCAAGAGGATGCTAGTATTGTGCAAATGCCAAAGTTGTGGCAAAGTGGTGTAGGTATTTTAGCCCCCAACCATCCCAGCTTTTGGGTTTGGCAATCCTCGTCCAACCAACCCATGCGAAGGTCTTGCCTTCCAGCTTCCCTCTCCAAAGGAATCTTCTGCAAATTTGTTGTATTCTGGTCGTCACTCCTTTGGGAATCCATGCTAGTGCCATCCATTTGACAGGAATAGCCTCTGACATTGATTTTATAAGACTAATCGCCTAGCTTTAGAGGGCCATTTCTACTGCCATATGTTTACTCTCCTCTCAACTTTTGCGATTAACCAATTCCAATCTATAATGTGATAGTCATTTGGCTTAAGGCAAAACCCTAGATATTTGTTGCCATCCTCTAACTCCCTGTGTCCAAATTCAAAATGGAGCAGGGCATGTCTGCATTCCTGCTCTGAGCACTTCACAGATATGATAGTGAATTTTGATAATTTGACTCCTTTTATAGTCCCTTTGGCCTTGGCCTTTTCTAAAAGTTTGGTTAGTCCTTACATGATTAGTAAAAATAGTAGCGGGGATAATGGGCATCCTTGACGAAGCCCTCTACTTGCATTGAAATTCAGATGTTGCACCATTGATGAGAATCTTGAAGGAGGCATTTGTGATACATCCCATGATCCAATTGATGAACGCGTGAGGGAAGCTAATATGGAGAAAGATGAGCTGTATGAAGGTCCAGCATGTGCAATCAAAAGCCTTTGCTAGGCCAATCTTGTGGATGGTGCATTTAAGCCTTTTGAGCTTGATAGAGTGTAGGGCTTCCTGGGCAGTACCTATAACTTCATGAATTTGTCTTTGGTGAAGGAAGGTAAATTGTTCCTTGGATATGTGCATATAATATGGGCTTGATATGATTAGCAATGATTTTGGACATAATCTTGTAGATACAATTGCAAAGGGATATGGGTTGGTAGTAGGTATGAGGGATATGAAAGTAGTGTTGAATCCATCATATGTATGACTAGTCCTCCTTGCTCTCTTCAATGACTTGTAGGAGATCCCTCCCAATGTCTTCAAAGAAAGTGAGATAGAATTCAATGGGCCATCCAGCTAGACTAGGGCTCTTCTCCTTCTTAAACCATTTTAACACTGCTTCAACTTCCCCTAAAGTAATAGGTGCATTTAAGTTTTCAATATCGTCTTCCTCCACATATCTTTGCATGGTCTTGGAAATCTGAAGTACTTCTGATATGTTGGCAACTCTGGGGTCACTGTAGAGATGAGAGAAATGTCTAATAACCATATTAGCAAGTTGTGCATGGTTATTGGCCACCCTTCCAGCGTGGTCTTGCAGTGCTCGGGTTGTGTTGATACTCTTTCTACCTTTTGCACATTGTTGGAAGAATTTCGTGTTGTCATCTCTTGCTTTAAGCTAGATGGCCCTGCTTTTGAGTCTCCACTTTTCCTCCTGTTGCCCTAACAATTTGGCTTTCTCCATTTCTAATTGGATGAGGTGGTTCTTGGCCTTTGTGGATTGAAAGCCAAAGGCAGTCTGATCCCAACAGGCCCTCTAACTCAATCTCAATCTTTTTCAGTGTTGTTTCATCTTGACTTTTCTTCTCTTTGGCCCATTTTATTGTAAGGTCTTTTAATCTGGTCATGTTGTTGGAGAAGACACGGGCCGACTCAGATTTGGGAACTGATCACAGTGGGTTCAGGAGCTTTTTACAAGGAGGTGGAAAGCAGGATCCTCCAGCCAACAAGAGTTAAATTTAAAGGGGGAGTATTAAAGGGGGAGTAAGGTTTGATGCTTTTCCCATGTATTTCGAAGTATATGGGTGAGTGATCAGATGATCCTCTCGAACCCACCCATTGTCTGGCCTTGTCAATTCTATCAGCGAGCCTGGTCTTGATCAGAAACTTGTCTAGTCTTTGTGCCAGGGCAACCTCACTAGTCCTTCTATTGCGCCACGAGCGAATTTTTTTGGGCATGGCCAAATCCAACATTTCAGCATCATCAATTAGTTGTTCGAAGTATTCCGACAAAGGGTTCGGTACTACATTAGGCTCCCATGATTCAACTAGACCAATGGAGAAGTTTAAATCTCCACCGATGATAATATGATCCCCCTTCATGATTTATGATGCCACAGCTTATCCCAATAATCCTCTCTGTTGTGACAAGGGCTGTAGACATTGATCAAATAGATGGGCATATCAAGCCCATTGATAGTGATGTCGACACCAGGAATCCCTTCTCTGCCCCATTAGCTTACCACTTTGATTGTTCTATTATTGAATCCCATAGCACAACCTTCAGATCTCCCTTTAGCATATAATGTTTGGAAGCTCCAGTCCAGGAGTAGAGAGGTGAGAATTTTGTGGATATATTCTCCATCCCCCAAAGTTTCTTGTAGAAGAAGGGCACCCACTCTCCCAAGAGCCAACAACCTTCTTACTGCCAGTTTTTTGTTGGGATTGGCTAATCCCTTGCAGTTAAATGAGAGGTAGATCATGGATCACCCATGTCAAGGGTGTCCTTTGCTCTAATAACCTTGTCGATATAAGATTGCTTCCCTGATGCTACCTCCATACCAGCCAGGGGAATAACTTAGATAGAGATGAAGGTCTACCCCTGGCTACTTTAGATTGGGATCCTATGGGGTTAGTGTCGAGACCATAGGCATGGAGTGCAAAGGCCTTAGACAAGGTTCTAAGGTTGTAACGGTGGCCAGAGCTATTGCTCGAGGGTTTAGTAAGTGATTGGGAGCTAGAGTCTCCCACTAGGATATGAGGGTCCGACCGGGGAATGGAGGGAGGGGTGGTTGCAATGGGACAAACAATGGGATCCAAATTTCATCTAATTAAATCAACGCTAAATGTAGCTTGTGATATAATCGGAGATACATTGTGATTAAAATCAGAATTGAAGGTATAAGGAGTAGTGAGAGGAGTACTTGGGATTGGACCAGCGTCTGTCTCTTTAGGATGAGAGTCGTAGGCCCGTGGAGCTAGTGGTGCTTGATAGGGCGACGTCTTCCTGGGGGTATGCATCGTCACAGACTTCGACAAGGGCCTCTCTTGAGTAGTGTCCGGTTCGTGAAATCCGACTATTTGGGTCCTCGCATGCACCAATACTTTTACAGGTTCTGTATTTGCCGTGATGATTAGCGAACATTCCTTTTATAAATGCCCCACTTCATTACAACGACGACATTAGAATGGTACCCCTTCATAATCTGGGATCTGGCATCTTGAGATATCTCTGAACAACAGATTGTAGCTCTCCACCAAACCTTCCTGATTGTCCAAGTGAACTAGTATTTGAGCTATTGAGATATTTCCTATCTCAAGGTAGGACTTTTCATGGTCCATATAAATTCCTAAGTCTTCTCCAATGAATCGAAGTGCTTCCTCTGGCCAGAATTGCAGTTGGAGTTTCGGTAGCCGCACCTAGATTGGTCTTGCTCCCATTTGTTCCTTATCAGGATCGAACAGGGGGGTCCATCGCTTGAGCAGGATCAGTGTCATTTTGATATGCTAGTATTCCAACAATATGAATTAATAGAGGAACAACGAAAATTATTTAAGTAGAAGTAGGGTTTTTGAGGACATTTTAAATCCCTTCTTTTGACCATTTTTAACCGCAAGCTAACCCCTTGGTGACGGATCTGTAATTATCATTTGTAAGTTAGCTCTTAAAGACCCATTTCCTCTCCCCAATGTGCTCATCTTTTCTATGAGTAAGATCTGTTCTGATTTACAAGTTCGATTGCTTCCCTTAATGATGTATCTAGTTACTGCAACCCTTGAAGAAACAATATCTAAAGTGTGTTATCTCTTTGATTCTTCATTGGCATGGAGTTGTTTGATTTAAATTTCCTAGGAAACCTTTTGCATCCTTATCTTTTTTTTTGATGTTTTTTAAATCCTCATTTGTTTTCATTTTGAGTATATTTATATGGTTTAGAATATTCTTGTCTCTTTCTTTTTCTTGCATCCTTATTTCTTGGATGGAGGGGGTTGAGCTTGTGGGAAATTATCATGGAGACGACATGTTTGTTGAAGATTTTTATGTTCAAAAGCTATATTTTAATAACTTAGAGTTGGAGTCCAGTCCAGTTGTATTTTATTAATTTAAAAATTATTTTATCTGCGAGACCTTTGTTGATATTTACTTCAAAAAAATATGAGCACGTGGCAATACCCACTGTAGTTCTTTCGTGACATTTGCCTTCATGTAACTATCTGAAGTATTACCTTTGCCTTTTAAAATTTAGAAATGCCAACATTATAATGACAAAAGTCATATATAGATTTTGGTCATTGGGAGTTTGTTAGGGTCAAATTCTAAAAACCATGGCATTATAAATAGTTTTGTTCTTCCCTAGAACTAGGGTCCATCGTCCATTGCTTATTAATATATATCGTGATTGAAAAAAATAAACAACAAAAATTCACACTCCATTGGTTAATTTGTATGTATCCACATCAAAAATTGTGAAAGTAGGTAGTAAATTGCTCTTTTTAGCTTGAGTGGATATCATTGACTTCTTGGGAAGATATTTCCAACGGTAACATTTCTAACTTGCCCACTTTATATGCATTGAGCATTGAGAGATTTGAATCAATGACTTATTTATAACATCTTTGATCGAGGGTTTTGATAATGAGGTTGCATGCCGTCTTGTAGGTCCTCCACACAATCTAATAAATAAGAATTGAGTAGAACTCTTGAAAATGTTATACTTGTATACATTGATCTCCAAGTTGCATACCATTATAGATTGATTCTGAAGTTGCATACCGTTGTAGATTAAACATTGATATGCCACGAGGATCTCCATTTTTGCTTGGAGATGAGAGAAACGTTAGAATCGAAATAATTTTACCATGTTAGAAATGGATTTGCGCCCAATAGGCCCCCAAAATTTGATATCCTTGTGTACAATAATAACTTGGATATGAGAACATGTTGTCACACGGGAACCGTAGATCTATTTGTGGAGCCTTTCTTCCGCTTAGAAAGATTGAATCTCATTAATAAAGATCAAGGTTTGTTTACATGGGCTTAGTTTTTTAAGAGAAACTAGCTAATTGTGCTTATAGATATACATAAGCTTACATTGTTTCTATGCTTATACTTGTTCAACTAAGTCATTGGTGGGCAAAAATATCCTAATCAATTATTTTGATGACAAGATAAAAACCTCATTTGATATATTAAACATATACTTCTCGTTTCATCTTGCCTTGAGTGTAGGCTACACCCTATTTGCAATTATTTAACACATTAAAATATTGAATAGTGCACTTCCATGTTCCTTTGAGATTTGTTTGTTTAAGATGTGAATTATTGCCCATCAATCTTATTATCCTTATTCTTTGAATCATGTTTAGCTTGCTAGTATTTTTCTTGGTTTTCATGACCTTTTAATTAATGTGAGGTTTTTTCTCTCTTGGTTTATATAGTTAGGATTATTCTCTATTTCCATGGCTTAATAGGTTTCTTTTTTGAAAAGAGCCATTGTAAGGATTCTTGAGTTGGCTTGTTGAGTATCAAAGTAATGAGCCCTTGTGTGAGCATGTTAGATCAAGATTATTCATGTCATTATAATTAGTGTTGTGTTCCTATGATGATGTTTTTGTTTTTTGCTTTTGTTTTCATGTGACAATCCTTTGAAATAACAATTCATCATTTTTTTATACCAAGTTGGTGTACAATGTTTTATGGAGTGTTCAACCAATGCCAATTGTTGAATTTGCCTATGTTTTATAGCAACACATTGTCTGCACATCTCTCCAACATAGTACTTTCCAAAAGTAAAGATTGTAATGAACCCCTTTGTGTTTTCTTTTGGATGTGTAGGGCCTTTTGTAAAATAATTGACCTCCTTGATGGTGCTCAAAGGTGTGAGGAAAGAACTTTTTTCTTTTTGTGTTCAATTTCTTTTTCAATATGATACTTATTACTCAAGTCACCAAAATATTGAAAATGTTTAGGGCTTTCCTTTGGGGAAGTGAATTTATGTGGTAATATTGATTGATGAGTCTTTTTAAATGAACTTGGTTGATTCTATCCATGACTTTGGTTAGCAAGGAAGACTTTTGGAAGGGGTATGCTCTTTTTGATTTCACTCCTTTTTGATTTCAATGTTCCCATTTGATGATTTAGAAGATTAAAGTAAATTATTTAAGCTTCTTCCTTGCAAACATATTACTTTAGTGTTGTCCATAGACCTCTTCCACAACAATGAGGGATTGGATTAATGCATTTTTGGATTTTTCCGTATGTATATTATCAAAATAAATTAAGACTTAAGCATCTATATTCAAAGTTGTTTTGTCATGATATATCTATTGGGATATTTATGAAGAGAGAGTATTGTTTCATTTTAATCTTGTTAACCCAAATCATGCAAATATTAATGAATGTGCTTGTGTTTAACATGGTATTTTAACATATTGACGTGGCAAACCTAGCTCGTTGATATATTGGTCAACCAATGGTATATATAATTACTCTCAACATAATGCTCAAGAACTTTTAGAAAAAGGTATTTGATGCATATGTCAAGCAATAATATTTAGAGTTAGCTTAAAGGGATCACTGTCTTAAACCCTAGGAAATCAATAAATCCATGGAGATATAGAGTGTTCTAGGAATAAGTTAAAGTGAAAAAGCTTCCAATGGTGATTTTTTTATTGCTTGTGTTACATCTTTGATGATTTTCACTCTTTCTATTGTTTTAGCACTAGCTTCTCTAACCTCTTTTGGCTTATTAAAAAATGAACTATTGCATATGAAATTCAAATTCTCAATTGACACATTGTAAATTGTTGTCCAAAACCTAATACACATTTTAGTAGGAGGCATCATTAAGGCTTGGTTTCGAGTGTAATATTTTTCTTTATACCAATATTTCATCATTTGTGTTTTCAAATCCAAGTTGCTCCAATTCATTTATATTGTATTTGCATGTCTTTGTAATATCCTTAAAAAATTTTCAATTTTAAACAAAGATACAAATTCTATTCTTCTCTACATGTCAAACTGGACCATACTTTATGGATTTTATATAGCCATTGGAAGATTTTTCAAGTCTTTGGTTAATTTCTCTTTGCATCTTCCTAATTTTACATTTTAAGAAAGGGCAGGCCTATTGGCATTGTTGCAAAGATGGTGATTGATGATGGCAAACCTATGATTTACTAGAGTGACAAGTCATAACGTCTCTTAAGGATTGTGATGTACATAAATATAAAATGCAAATTTTCAAATATTTTGTAATGCACAAAAGATATATATCTCATTCAATTGTTACCTTCCATGGAGGAAAATTACTCGTTCAATCACATTGTTGAGATGGCCAGGAACACTATGCTTTGCCTTTATTGTTCTAGACATTTTTATTTTTTGTATTAGAATTGTCTTGAGGAAGATTGTGAATTCTCACTTTTTTTTTGGAAATCCTTACGTCTCTTATAAATACTCTTTCGTAAGCATATCAACAATGCTAAAGGGATATGGGTCTACTATCATGCTCATTAACAAATAAAAGTTAATATTAGAATTTAAAATTTTGGGTGGCTTGCAATTATTTGTACATTAAATTAGTTTTTAATGAACTTTAATATTACTATGAGAATTGAACAATGTTGAAGTACATTGAGCCTTCTTTCTAGTGAATTCAATCACCAATAATATATTACAAAATAAAGAAGTAATGCAATAATACAATGGTGATGCACATTTAATTCATTCTTATTCATTAATAAGGTACATATTTATATATTAACTAGAGGTATCTCATGAAACAAGCAACCCTTGGAATCACTCAACAATCTACCTCAAAACTCATTCAATAATATTATCTCGCTCCAATTATTTTTTCTAAATATGAATATACTGACTACTCCAAGTCTTTAGACTAAAAACAATACAAATGAACTAGTTATCCAAGGATTCCTTCTCCATCACAATCACTTGGGAAGATTCCAAATGTAAAACGTTGTCCCTTAGTGCCTTGATGAAAATATCCACTACTTACTCTCTTGTTTGGTGATATATAATCTTCGACACACATTGTTGAACCAAATGACATTGTATATCTATATGCTTAGTCTTTGGTGGAAAATCATATTCTTAGGCATTTGATTAACACTTTCATTATCGAAAAATTTATTATGTGGATTGCTCTGACTGTTGATATAGATATTATAAAATTCTTCTTTACCATAGTGCTTGACACGCTACAACTTTGTACTCTACTTTGTTGTGGGGAGTGGTGACATTATAGGTTGCCTTTTAGAATTGCAAGCAGTTGTTGTTGAACTTATGACGAATGTATAAATCGAAGTGGACTTGTTATCCATATAACCTGTCCAATGTGAATGTGTAAACGTTGGAAATACCGAGGGGAGTGAATCAATATTTCTTATCAATTAGTAACTTATTAATCTTTTTAGAGCATTAACAACATATAAAACATCAACACATCAAGAGAACAATGCGAAAGGAGTTTTTAGGTGGAAACCCTTCCAGGAGCAAAACCACTGAACGCTTTCTAATAATTTTGTCAGTAATTAAAATGATTTATCTCCAACTAAAAAGGGAAACCCCAACTCCCTAGGACTCTAAAAATATGTTCAAGTTTCCATTTCCAACTGGTAGATGGCCCAACGACTTGGTTTTATCAATGACTGCTGAAAGGATGCTCTAACACCCTTGCAAGTTCCAACTTGCACTAACACCACCCTACCAACCTAAAGTGTTTTTAGGCTACAATGTGAAGATGACTTCAACCACTTGCCTAGCACCACTCGACCAACCTGAAAATGATAATGAATTTGTCACACTATTGCAAGCTCCCATACTAGGGACAGTGACCCACTTACAATGAATAGACTTTTTCAAACTATTGTGGGCTCTCATACTGGGGACAATGGCGCATTTATAATGAATAGAATTTTGCAATGATATAACAATGCTATCCCAACATTGAAACCCTTACAGTCAGACTTCTTAAATAATGACAACAGAAAGATAATCCTTACTTTAGATGATGAAATCCCATTGTAATTTTCCTCAGGTGCACAATAAGACAAAGGAATTCCTTAAGGCTTGCTACAAGATGACACAACTTGCTGCCAAATATGTTGATGTCACTACCTATAGTAATTCAACTACTATGTTTTGGTATAAGTTAGTCAATGAAGGTGCTCATAAAACCTTGACTACAAAACCATGTTGCAAACAAACTACTTATTCCATACTTCCTTAATGATCCCAAGTATATACTGCACCTCTGTCCTTATTTAAGTTAGAAACCCTTGTTTATTCATGGCATCAATGATTAGTGCATAGAGTTACTCAAACAAGAAGTACCATACTGCTGCAATCCCTATTGAATGAATTAGACTAACCCCAATCCTCTGTCTTGTTGAAAGAGATTAATCTTCATAATTATGTCATCAGAATAAGAGCACTATCAACAATTGCAAAAGTGAAACATACCTTGTTAGATGCTTTTAAGGGCACTTGATTAACTAGCCTCCTTATGAATTTCTTGACCACATCGGCAACTTAGATTAAGAGGCATATATCACTTCATTTTCACTGTAATGAGTACGGTAATATTTTGCTAAGGTTGGCTTAATTGGAGCTTGTAGGCATGTATATGAATTTATAGTTTTTATGTCTAGGCTTAATGCATAACCAATTATACAAGACAAAAAATTCTAGACCATTCAAACTTGGTGACAACGAGACCATAAGCAAGTGAATAAGACTAAGCTTGAAACTCTAGAACAATAGTCATAACAGTGGAGGGTTTTTTTGTGCTGTAGGTGTCTTATATCACCAATAGGCATAGGGCCATAATATTTTACCATATTCAAAGTGCAATCAAGCCACTATTGCCAACAAAAGTTAGGCTTTAGACCTTTGCTATCTTCGGCCTAAACAATATGTCTTCAAGAACGAATCTCAGAGCATTTTAAGATATGCACAAACTTTAGGTGTCATTCATCAAAAGGAACAAAGGCTATAGGGAACCGTCACAGTACTTGCTTAAGGATAGGTCGAGTATTTCAGAGACAATGGCTTTGTCCACTTTGAGTAATAGGTCTATAATTGCTCAGATTTTTGCACATAGATATGCCCTTAACTAATCGCATAACATCTTAAGCGAATGCCCAGAATAATGGCCCAACGAGAGCCTCCTTTTATACAAATCCGTAGGCCTAGAGTAATTAGGCCACTGCCATACATTGATCAGCGTTGATATTTAGCCCTTTAAACATTGTGGAATTCCCTGGAAGGGTTAGATGAGAGACATGGAAACCATTTGAGCCCAAAAACATAGCCAAAACACCCATAAACAAGGATTTCTTCTAGGCCGAAGTGCACATAACATGCCCTAATAGAGGGCCATATCCCTTAATAAAACAATACAATCAAACAAACCCCTTTCAACAAGCCTCTCATCTGATTTTCAACAACACCTTAGGGTCGAATATTTCAGAGCATTAGAAATTTGTGATTGACATTGAATGCATACAAAAGGAGAGCTAAGGCATGTCCTTATATAGATTTTGGAGAGCATAAAATAGGAGGAAATTGACATGATATTTGGAGGGAATTTGGATTTTTAAATTCAAATTCTTGGAGCTAAACCCTTGATAATCTAGGCCAAATTTACAATTCAACATTAGATGCCCTCAACAAGATATCTTAGCATAGGAGAATGTAATTTATTCATAATAATAAGATTTATTTTTGACTTCTTGACTTAGCCAAATAATAGATGCCATGTCATCAACCTTTGTGGTTTTTGCCCACACGTTGTGCGCTTCATCCTCAAACAAGAATATCTCTCAAACTATGAGGGCTCTCATGGTGTGCCACATACCATTGGAATGGGCTTGATGAGGAGAATCCAACAAAGACGGTCCAGACTCGAAACCCTATGAATTTGCCATTTCATTTTGGTCAACAAAAGGCAGGGAATCTTCTAGTGCTACTTAGGTTGACATCAATGACAACCACATGTACTCCCTTAGTGATAATTCTCCCCCTGACTCCATGCTTCAGATCCTCCTGTCTTGTTTTCTCCGCCCCTTTGACATCAATGGCAAAGGGTGACTCCCCCTGACAATCTGCTTGTTGTCGTGTAGCTATAACCTACCTCTGCCCGCCATGTCTACTGGGCTATATGGAAATGACATCAATGTGAACTTGGAAGAAACTCAAGCTTGTGTTGAAGTTACTCATAAGTTTCTCATGGTAAAGGTTTGTTGAAGATGTCAAATATTTTCTCCTTGATCCCAATATATTCCACCTTTATTTTCCTCTCTGCAACCCGCTCTCGGACAAAGTGATACTTAATAGGAATGTGTTTTGTTTTTGAATGCATGACAAGATTCTCATAGATGCTTATGATGCTGGTGTTCTTGCAAAATATTGTAATGGGATCATCAAACTTCACATGAAGATCCTGCAATGTTTGTTTCATCCAGAGGATTTGAGCACAACATGTTGCTGTTGTTATGTATTTTGCTTCCGTCGCTGATAAGGAGACTGAAGACTGGTTCTTGCTCAACCATGATACAAGACAACCACCTAAGTAGAAGGCTGCTACACTGGTGCTTTTACGACCATCAATACTGCCTGCTCAATTTGCATATGTACAAGATGTGATAGTGAAATCATTTCCTTTTGGATACCATATACTAAAATCTATTATTCCTTTGAGATGTCAAAAGATTCTTTTTTCGTGCAACAACACTGAACTGTTTTGGTGCTGCTTGAAAATGTGCTACTTGTCCAATTGCCTGCATCACATATGGCCTTGATGACGTTACATACAATAGAATGCTAATCATTGGCCCATACATTCTTTGATCTGCGTCCTTCGATATATCATCCATGCTCAACTTGCAACCTGTCACCATTGGAGTGCTAACTGATTTGTTGTCTTCCATTTGAAACCTCTTTAACATTTCTTTAATGTACTTGGTTTGATAGATAAAAATTCCCTTGAATTCCTGAGAAATCTGAAGTCCCAAGAAGAAAGTCAACTCACCAAGTAATGACATCTCAAACTCACTCTGCATATCTGATGCAAAATTCTTGCTTAACCTTTTATCATTGCTTCCAAATATTATGTTATTTACATATACTTCAATGATGGTCAAACTATCATGTCTAACGTTTACATAAAGGTTGCTATCAGGATTTCCTCTTTTAAAACCTTGTTTTTGCAAGTACCTATCAAGATGACAGTACCAAGCTTTTAGGAGCCTGTTTGAGACCATATAATGCCTTCTTCAACCTGTAAACAAAATATTTCTCGTAAGTAAGCATAAATCCTTCAGGTTGTTCTATGCAAACCTCTTCCAAATCTCCATTCTGATACACCTTGATCTTTCTTGAACATGCATAGACCGAGAACATCTTGATGGCTTCCATCTTAGCAATTGGTGTAAATTTCTCTTCGAAATATATTCCTTCACCCAATGCATACCCTTTGTAGACTAATCTTGTCTTGTTTTTGGTGACATGTCCATCCTCGTTCAACTTGTTTATGAGACCCATATTGTGCCAATGACATTTTTATCCCTCGATTGTGGAACTAATTCCCATGTCTCATTCTTTTCAATCTAATCCAATTCTTCATTCATGGTTGCTATCCAATGTTCATAGTTATTGGTTTCTTCAAATTTGCTAGGCTCATATGTGGATAAGAGTTCTAGGTGTGCTTGCTTTGTCATGTGTATCTGACGATTTCTTTTGGTTCACATGCCTTCAGTAATGTCCCCAATGACTTGGTCTGAAGGATGGTTCTTTTGATACCACTTCTTGGGAGCCTTGGAAGGTGCATGATGATTATTTGCTGTCTCATCCTAGTTGGCTGTTGTTTTTTCATTTGATTTTTTTGCCTCCATGGCTTCCTTTTCTGGTTCTGCTTCTTTTGTCTTTGGTTCGCTTGAGAATGAGCTTCCATGTTCGGTCTTTGGTACATGAAATTTATCAAATGTTACATTGAAGCTTTCAACTACCCGGTTGAGTCTCTGATTATAACATCTATGTGCTTTACTTTTAGGTGAGTATCCAACAAAATTCCTTCATTTACATGAGAGTCAAATTTTCCAGTCGTCCGATCTTCCATTTTAATGTAGCTTTTTCTTCCAAAGACTCTGAAGTGTTTAACATTTGCTGGTCTTCCCTTCCATATTTCATACAGAGTCTTCTCACAGTTGGATATAAGCAATCCTTTGTTCAAAATGTACACTATTGTATTTACTGCATGAACCCAAAATTTGTTGTCTATTTTTGAATAATTCATCATCGTTCTTGCCATCTCGTCCAAAGTTCTATTTACCTTTTGACGACCCCATTTTGTTAAGGTGTCGTGGCTGTCGAAAAATGTCTTTTTATGCCATGTTCCTCACATAACTGCATAAATTCTTTGGATGCGAACCCACCTCAATTATTTGATCTCAAACTTTTTATTTTCAAATGAGTTTTATTTTAAACCATTTCCTTATAGATTCTGAATCATTCAAATGTTTTCGAATTCTTCTTCAGAAAACTGACTGCTGTCATCCTGGTATAATCATCAATCATCTACATGAAGTACTATTCACCATTCTATTCCTTGGTCTTCTCTGGTCCACATAGATCAGCATGCACTAGATCTAATGGTTTTGACATGGAGTGTTCCTTGGTCTTGAATTCAACTCTTGTCTGTTTTCCATCCCTACAATGTTTACACAAGGCGCTGGTTGATTTTGAAATATGTGGCATTTCTCTCATAGATTCCTTTATATTGATTCTGACAAGGTTTCCAAAGTTTATGTGTCCCATCTGTCTGTGCTAGAGCCAAATTTCATCTTCTTTTTCCAAGAAACAAACTTTGTTAACTGTCCCGTTCAATGTGTATATATCATTTGGAGTCCTAGTTGTAGTTGCCACTAGCTTGTCAGAATTTTCTCTCCTTATTTTACATTTCTTTGAATCAAAGAGAAATGTGTGTCCTTTATAACACATTTGAGTTAAATAAACTATGATTCATGTTTTCTATGAGTAGCACATCCTTTGCTATAGCTTCTCTGACTCCTGTTGGAAAAGTAACTAGGTTCGATCTTCATATTTATCTTTGTACTTGTAACAAAAGCAAAAAGAAGAAAATGATTTATGTTATTATTATTTCTTTAGTAAAGCATGTTCTTCATGCTTCTAGGTTTTGTTGAAGTCAAAGAATCAAATTTGAGTCAAAGTCCATGTGGGCACTTTGTAAGATTTTTTGTTTATTTGTTTGTTAAAAAGAGTAAAAAAGACTTCCATAAGACCAAGTCAGCCCTCCAGATGGTCAGGTTGGCTTGCTCAACAGATGTGATCCTTCACAGTGACGAACAACTATAAATTAGGGTGAATCCTCCACCAAAAAGGCAAGCAATTTTGTTATGTTTTCTATGGCAAGTTCATTGAAGTTTTGAGGTTAAATTTGCAAGTTTTCTAAGGAAAGAATTGTGAGCTTTCTAAGAATGGATGTGTGATCTTCCGGTGGAAAGATATGTGAAGTCTCTGTGACATGTAACCAAAAGAGATGTGAATTCCTATGGACATCATTGTGTGATGACATGTGAGCTTAAGAGGGACCGTAATGCGTAAATAAATGTGAGCTATAAGAGAACTGCAATCACTGTAATATGCGAGCTATGGGAGAACTCTAAAGACTGTGAGAAACATGGTACATGAAGGACAAAGGATTACTATGAGACAAGGAATCTTATGACAAATTAGCCATCTCATTGAAGATGAAACATGACAGAGAATGGAGGGTTGACTTGGGGATCTTATGGAGGTATTTGTCTTGGTCTTGGTCTTAGACTTGGTCTTGGATATCTTATTTGATCTCATTTTATAAGAAGAGTATTGTTCGGGTTTTCCCAAATTTTAGGGTTTTTCCCTGGCATGGAGCCTACATCTTGTCTTCTGTTGTTTCTTTACGATCTTCATGTACATTTTGGTAATTTTTTGATGAAGAAAAACATCATAAGACTAATAAGAAGCTAACTAAATTCACAGACAATTATCATGAAAATTAAATCTACCATGCAACTCGATTTCTCAACACATCCAAGCTTGACTGTGCTTGTTCCTATAATGTTTGTAGATACATCATCCCCAAAAGACAATGTTGCATTCTTTATTTCTTTTAAAGATATGAATTTGTTTCTATCTCTAGTCATTTGTGTTGAGAAACCACTATCAACATACAACACATTCTTCTTGCTTTGAGCTTTTAGGGAAAATGCACAACTCTTAGTTTTCTTCTTCCAAACCTTTAGAGGAGTATTTTGGATTTGCTGTCATTCCCTTGGAGAAGTAGTTAACCTGCAATCTTTAGCCAAATGTTCAAATTTGTTGCATTTATGGAATTATACTTCATTGCTTAACTATCCAAACCCGTTAGAATTTTGCCTATAATCCTCACGAAAATTTATGGGATAATTATTCCCGAAGTTGTTTATGTTCCTATCATATGTCTGGAAATTTCCAACATTATGTCCAAAATTTCTGCAAGAATAATAGACACCAAGAAACATGGTTTGATACCTAAGTGGGGGAGATCTTCTTCATGGCATTGTTTTCTAAGAGCCTTGCTGTTGATTTTGTGTCTCTTGAACCTTCTGTTATGTTGGGAAGCATTCCTACTTCTTGATAGGCCCTTTAGTATTTTTTGTATAAGTTTTCTATTCATCTCCCTTTTTTGTCATTGATGAACTCGAGTCTCTTACAAGTGTTTTCCTATATCCAAAACCTGTCTTGTCACTGTATGCTCTTTGATTGTTGATGAGCTCATACAATGCTCTGGCACTGTTTGTAGAGTTCTACTGGACATTTCTTCTTTGTGCTTCCTTTCGTAGAGAGGCTATCTCTGGTTCTAAATCTTCCTTTGCCTTGTTGCTTCCTTCAAATTCTCTTCTAAGAGAGTCTTTAGTTTTTTCTGGATTCTTCCAACTGCACTTTAAGGTTGATGATGATCTCTTTTGATTCTTCATTCTTCTTATTGAGGCTTTTGGAATTTTCTTTTACTTCTTTTATTTCAACTTCCACTGTTTTGTCGTTTCCTCGTTCAAAATTGAGATTCTTTATAACTTTGACCATCTCGGTTTGAAATTCGACCTCATCGATCTCTTTTTCCTCTTCGGGAGCTTCCTTCTTGCTATCCCTAGCCATGAATAACACTTTTCCAATGTCATTTTCTTCATCACTCTAACACTCCTACTTCTTGATAGGCCCTTTAGTCTCTCCCTTTTCTGTCGTTGATGAACTCGAGTCTCTTACAAGTGTTTTCCTATATGCAAAACCTGTATTGTCACTGTATTCTCTTTGAATGTTGATGAGATCATCTAATGCTTTGGTGCTGTTTGTAAAGTTCTACTGGACATTTCTTCTTTGTGCTTCCTTTTGTAGAGAGGCTTTGTGCTTCCTTTCGTAGAGAGGCTATCTCTGGTTCTAAATATTCCATTGCCTTTTTGCTTCCTTCAAGTTCTCTTTTAAGAGACTCTTTAGTTTTTCTGGCTTCTTCCAGCGACACTTTAAGGTTGATGATCATCTCTTTTTATTCTTCATTCTTCTTATTGAGGCTTTTGGCATTTTCTTTTACTTCTTTTAGTTCAACTTCCATTGTTTTGTCGTTTCCTCTTTCAAAATTGAGATTCTTTATAACTCTGACCATCTCGGTTTGAAATTCGACCTCATCCATCTATTTTTTATCAACTTTTTCCTCTTGATGAGCTTCCTTCTTGCTGTCCCCAACCATGAATAACACTTTTCCAATGTCATTTTCTTCATCACTCGTATTGTTCATCAGACAAGGATATATCTTCTTTTGAAAAGAAGCTTTTCTTAAAGCCTTTATTTTACCTTTGTTGAATCTTCTTTGGTTCTTATTTGCTTTCCTAGGAGCCGCTTCTTCACCATCAAAATTCTTATGAGGAAATTTAACAACAAAGTGACCAATATCAACACAATTGAAACATATTAAGGGAAGTTTACCCTTGAATTTACCTATTCCTCTTTTCAACTTTTTTAGAAAATTAACAACTTGTTCATTTGAGTATTCGTCATTCAAACAACTGAAGCTTGGCTTTGATTCATGTTTTTTTTTTCCTGGTCTTCTTGGATGTTGTGAAGGATGCTTTTCTATTATATGGACTTTCTAAGTTGTTCGGTTCTCATTTTGAATGCTGTGAGTATTCCATGCAACTCGTCCATGATGAGATTTCCTAAATCAGCTCTATCTTCTAGTACAAATACTTTAGCATCGAACCTTGCTATCCATTGGTTCTTTTAGTCCTTCTATGGCATTCACTACTTCACCAGTGTAGAGAAAATAATCAGCAATTTTCATCTTCGTTCATTTTCAGCTACTCAAATTTAATTTGGCAAGTCTGGAGCTTAGCCTCCTTTACATTCTTGTCCCCTTCATATATATTTTAGAATTTGTCCCAAATTCCTTTCATCGATTTCCAATGCATCACGTTAACATAAAAAAATTCGGCTAAACCATTCAGAATGGCATTTTTAACTTACCGTTGCTTTTGTAAAACTTTCGAGTATCATCATTTGAAGGACAAATTGAAGGTTCCTGATAGTTGGTCAACACAACATTCCAAACATCAAATCCTTATGCCTGAAGGTATGCCTTCATCCTTCCATTAAAAAATGCATAGTTATTCCCATTTAGAACTGAAACTCCCGACTTTGTCCACTCCATGATCTCCTTCCAATGGTTAAACTTCTAGTGAAGGAACTTGCTCTAATTGCAATCGCTGGAAATATTGAGAAGTGGGTGAATCAATATTATCCATTAGTAGCTTATTAATATTTTTCAGAGCATTAACAACATATAAAACATCAGCACATCAAGAGAAAAATGCCCAAGAAGTTTTTAGGTGGAAACCCTTCCAGGAGAAAAACCACCCAACACTTTTCTAATAATTTTGTGAGTACATAAAATGGTTCAGCTCCAACTGAAAAGGGAAGCCCCAACTCCCTAGTACTTTAGAAAAGTGCTCAATTTTCCAACTCCCACTAGAAGGAAGCTCCAACACCCTGGTATTATTAGCTGCCGCTGAAAGGATGCTCCAACACCCTTGCAAACTTCAACTTGCCCTAACACCACCCTACCACCTTGAAGTGTTTTCAGGCTACAACTTGAAGGTGACTTCAACCACCTGCCTAGCACCACCAACCAACCTGAAAATGATAATGAATTTGACACACTATTGCGAGCTCCTGTACCAGGGACAATGACCCTACTTACAGTGAATAGAATTCTTCAAAACATTGTGGGTTCCCATACCAGGACAATGGTTCATTTACAAAGAATAGTCTTCTGCAATGATATAACGATGCAATCCCACCAATGAAACCCTCATTACATACATTTTTAGGTTAAGAATGGGCCTCAAAACAAAAAATTACAACCAAAATCAATGTTATAAGAACGATTAGGTTTCAAGATGATGATGTCAACCATGGGGGATGATTCACCATTTTTGGATTTAAAAAAAAAAAAAAAAAAAAAAAAACCATTTGTCACTATGGTTTTTCTCAAATTTCAAGTGGGAGCACTTGTTGCATGCATAATTTAATTCTTCATCCAAAGAGTACCCATGCTGCATAGTTTCGATGGACCCTACTACACAAAGAATGAGAAATACATGAAAAATGTGATTACAATCACATTTTTTCATGTATTTTTCATGTAGCCGGGTCCATCGAATGTATGTAACATGGGTACTCTTTGGGTAAATTCCGCATCCAACGAGTGCTCCCGCTCAAAATTTTGAGTAAAACCATAGGGAGATAAGGTGAAAATATGAGTTAAAAAAATAGTTTTTTCTTTTTTTCCCTCTAAAATTTGATAATGTATTCTAGTCTTATTTTATTATTTCCATGATTATTTTATAATATTCATTAGGAGGCCCATTTTAGACCTCAAAATTTCTCTAATGTACATTCAAACTTCTTAAATAATGACAACAACAAGAGAATCCTTACTTCAGATGATGACACCCCAATGCAATTTCCTCAGGTGCATAGTAAGACAAATGAATTCCTTAAGGCCGATTGCAAGATGACAAGACTTGGTTCCAAATATGTTGATGTCGTTACCTGTAGTAACTCAACTGCTATAGTTTTGTATACCAAAATTAATGAAGGTGCTCATTAAACCCTGACAACAAAACCATGCTGCAAGCAAATGGCTTATTCCAGACTTCTTTAATAATCACATGTATATACCACACCTCTGTCCTTATTTAACTTAGAAACCCTTGTTTATTCATGGAATCAATGATTAGTGCACAAAGTTACTCAAACAAGAAGGACCATATTGCTGCAATCCTCACTGAATGAATGAGACTTACTAACCTCAATCCTCTGTCTTCTTGAAGGAGTTGAATCTTCAAAATTATGCCTTTAGAATAAGAGCACTTTCAACAATTGCAAAAGTGAAACATACCCTGTTAGATGATGTTAAGTGCAGTTGATTAACCAACCTCCTTTCAAATTTCTTGACTACATAAACAAATTAGATTAAGAGACATATCGCTTCAGTGTCACTGTAATGAGTATATTAATCTTCCAAAAAGTTCGGTTTAATTGGAGCTTGCAGGCACATATATGAATTTATATCTTTTATGTACATGCTTGATGCATAAATAGTTATACAAGACAACGAATTCTAGACCATACAAACTTCAGGACAAAGGGACCAGAAGCAAACCAATACGAATAGGATGAAAACTCTAGAACAATAGTCATAACCATTGAAGGATTTTCTTTGCAATAGGTGTCTTATTATCACCAATAGGTGTAGTACCATAATATTACCATATTCGAAGTGCAATCATGCCACTCCTGTAAAACAAAATAGGCTTTAGAACTTCACTATCTTAGGCCTAGACAAGAGGTCTTCAATGCCGAATCTTAGAGTATTTCAAGGTATGCATAGAACTTATGTGTCTATCATCAAAAGGAACAAAGGAGGCAGGGAACCATCACTATACTTGCTTCAGGATAGGCCGAGTATTTCAGGGATAATGACTTCGTCCACTACCAGAGTAATATGTCTATAATTTCTCTATTTTTTTCACAGAGATTTATCCTTAACTAACCACAGATCATCTTAAGTGAATGTCCAAAATAATGGCCCATTGAGTCCCTCCTTTTATAATCCAAATAGAACTGCACGACTCGAGTAATTAGGGTGATTCCAGAATGTGATTAACATTGATATTTAGTCCTTCAAGCACTGTGAAATCACCTGCAAGGCTTAGATGAAACAACGAAACCCTTTGAGGCCGAAAACATAGTCAATGCACCCAAAAACAAGTAGTTATTCTAGGTCGATGTACACATACCATGCCCTAAGAGAGAGCTGAATCCCTTAAGAAAACAATACAATCAAACGAACCCCTTTCAACAAGCCTCTTGTTTGATTTTCAATAACACCTCATGGCCGAAGATTTCAGAGCATTAGAACTTTGTGATTGACGTTGAATGCATACTCAAGGAGAGCTAAGAAATGCCCTTATATAGATTTTGGAGAGCTTCAAATAATAGGCAATCGACTTGATAGTTGGAGGGAATTTGCAATTTGAAATTCAAATTCTTGGAGCTAAACCCTTGATACCCTAGGTTGAATTTTTAATTCAACATTAGATTCCCTCAACAAGATATCTTAGCCAAAAATATGTATCTTATTCATAATAATAATACTTCTTTTTGACTTCATGAATTTTGCAAATAATATGATGCCACATCATCAACCTCTAGGTTTTTTTCCCACACGTTGTGGGCTTCATCTTCAAACAAGGATATCTTTCAAACCACGAGGGCTCTTGTAGCGTGCCACATACCACTAGAATGGGCTCGAAGAGGAGAATCCAACAAATATGGTTCAGACTCAAGACACTATGAATTGCCATGTTATTTTGGTCAACTAAAGGTGGGACATCTTTTGGTGCTACTTGAGTTGACATCATTGACAACCACATTTCAACAATCCCCCCCTTTGTCATTGATGGCAACACATGTACTCCCCTTGTGATCATTGCTCCCCTTGACCCTATGCTTCAGATCCTACTATCCTATTTTCTCTCCCCCTTTGACATCAATGGCAAAGGGTGTCTCCCCTTGACAATTTGTCTGTTGCTGTAATATGCCTCTGCTCCCCTGTTTATTGGGATATATGTAATGAACATCAATGTAAACCTAGAAGTGTCCCAATATTTTGCTGAAGATACTCAAAATTTTCTCGCGGAAAAGGTTTGGTGAAGATGTCATGTATTTTATCCTTGGTCCCAATATATTCCACCTTTATGTACCTCTTTGCAACCTGCCGTTGAACAAATTGATACTTGATAGGAATGTGCTTTGTTTCTGAATACATGACATGATTCTTGGAGATGCTTATGGCTCCGGTGTTGTTGTAGAACATCGGAATGGGCTCATCAAACTTCACCTGAAGATCCCGTATCATCTTTTTCATCCAGAGGACCTTAGTACAACATGTTGTTGCTGCCATTAGAGAAATTTTGAGGTAAAAAATGGGTCTCAAAACAAAAATGTACAACCAAAATCAACTTTACAAGGATCAATGGGATTCAAGATGATGATGACAACCATGGGTAATGATTCACCATTTTTTGAGTAAAAAAAATACTAAAAAATAAACAAAATAAAAAAAACCTACTTTTTAAACTCATATTTTAAACTTATCTCCCTACGGTTTTACTCAAATTTTGAACGAGAGAGCTCATTGGATGTGGAATTTAATTCATCATCTAAGGAGTATTCATGTTGTATAGTTTCGATGGACCTGCTACACGAAAAATGAGAAATACATGAAAAACCATGATTGCAATCATGTTTTTTTCATGTATTTCTCATTTTTCGTGCAACAGGGTCCATCAAAATTATGCAACATGAGTACTCCTTGGGTAAGGAATTAAATTCCACATCGAAATCATGTTTTTTCATGTATTTCTCATTTTTCGTGTAACGGGGTCCATCGAAAGTATGCAACATGAGTACTCCTTGGGTGAGGAATTAAATTCCAAATCCAACGAGTGCCCCCACTTTAAATTTGAGTAAAACCGTAGGGAGATAAGTTGAAAATACAAGTGAAAAAGTAGTTTTTTCTCTTTTCCCTCTAAAATTTGATGATATAATGTAATCTTATTTTATTATTTCCACTCTTTATTTTATAATATTCCTTAGGAGACCCATTTTAGATCTCAAAATTTCTCTAATGTGTGTATTCTTCTTTTGCCTTGGATAAGGAGATTGAAGACTGCTTGTTGCTCAACCCTGATACAAGACAACCACCTAAGTAGAAGGTTGCTCCACTAGTGCTTTTACGATCATCAAGATTTCCTACCCAATATGCATTTGTATATGCTATGATAGTTAAATCATTCCCTTTTGGATACCATAGACCGGAATATATCATTCCTTTGAGATATCGAAAGATTACTTTCACAACAACATGGGACTCTTTTTGTGCTGCTTGAAAACATGGAACCTATCCAACTTCTTACATCACATCTGGCCTTGATGCTGTTACATACAATAAAATTTCAATCATTGACTTGTACATTCTTTGATATGCATCCTTGGATATATCATCCATGCTCAACTTGCAACTAGTCACCATTAGAGTGCTAACTGGTTTGTTGTCTTCCATTTGAAACCTCTAAAACATTTATTTATTCTACTTGGTTTGATAGATAAAAATTCCCTTATCTTCTTGAGATATCTGAAGTGCCAGGAAGATAGTCAACTCATAGAGTAATGACATCTCAAACTCACTCTGCATATTTGATGCAAACTTCTTGCTTAACCTGTCATCATCACTTCCAAAAATTACATCATCCACATATACTTCAATGATGGTGAAACTATCATGTTCAACATTTACATAAATGTTGCTATCGAGATTTCCTCTTTTGAACATTTTTTTCTATAAGTAGCTATCAAGATGGGCATACCAATCTCTAGGAGCCTATTTGAGACCATATAATGCCTTCTTCAACCTGCAAACATAATATTTCTTGTGAGTAAGTTGAAATCCTTTAGGTTGTTCTATGTATACCTCTTCTTCCAATTCTCCATTCAGAAAGACTGCTTTTACGTCCATCTGATACACCTTAATATTTCTTGAACATTCATAGGCCAAAGAACATCTTAATGGCTTACATCTTGGCGATGGGTGCAAATGTCTCTTTGAAATCTACTCCTTCAACTTGTGCATACCATTTGTAGACTAATCTTGCCTTGTTTCTGGTGACATGCCCATCCTCATTCAACTTGTTTCTGAAGACTCGTTTTGTACCAGTGAAATTTTTATTCTTCGGTCGTGGAACCAATTTCCATGTATCATTCTTTTCAATCTGATCCATTTATTTTTCAAGGTTGCTATCCAATGTTCACCATGAATATCTTCTTCAAAGTTGTTAGGATCATACATATATAAGAGTGCAAGGTGTGCTTGCTCTGACATGCATATCTGACGATTTATTCTAGTTCCTATGCCTTCATTAATGTCACCAATGATCTGGTTTGATGGATGGTTCTTTTGATACCATTTCTTGGGGGCCTTGGAAGATGCCTGCTGATTATTTCTTGTCTCCTAGTTGGAAATTGTTTCTTCATTTGATTTTTCTTCCTCCGGGGCTTCCTATCTGACCTTTTTTGGTTCTGCTTCTTTTTTCTCTGGTTCATTTGAGAATGAGATTCCTTGTTCAACCTTTGGCTCACAAACTTCATCAAATGTTACATTGATGCTTTCAAATATCTAGTTGAGTCTATGATTATAACATCTGTTTGCTTTACTTTAACGTGAGTATCCAACAAAAATGCCTTCATTTACCCGAGAGTCAAATTTTCCAGTCTTCTGGTCTTCCATTTTAATGTGGCATTTACTTCCAAAGGCTCTAAAGTGTTTGACATTTGTTGGTCTTCCCTTCCATATTTCATACAAATTCTTATCACAATTGCCTAAGCAATCCTCAGTTCAAAATTTATGCTGCTATATCTACTGAATGAACCCAAAATTTGTTTTCTAATTTTTAATCACTTAGCATAGTTTTTCCCATCTCATCCACAATTCTATTATTCCTTTTGATGAACCCATTTTGTTGAGGTGTCGTGGTTGCTGAAACCTGCCTTTTTATGCCATGTTCCTCGTAGAAGTGTTGAAATTATTTGGATGTGAACTAACCTCCATTATCCGATCTCAGGAATTTTATTTTCAAATTAGTTTCATTTTCAACCATCTCCTTGTAGATTCTAAAACATTCAAATGCTTCAAACTTCTTCAGAAAATTGATTGTTGTCATCCTAGTATAATTTTCAATCATCAACATGATGTACTGTTCACCATTCACTCCCTTGGCCTTCATTGGTCCACATAAATCAATTCATACTAACACTAATGGTTTTGACATGGAGCGTTCCTTGGTCTTGAATTTAAATTTGTATGTTTTCCATGCCTGCAATATTTACACGAGGTGCTTGTTGGTTTTGAAATCTGTGGAATTTTTCTCACGACTTCCTTTTTACTAATTATGACAAGGTTGTCAAAGTTTATGTGTCCCAATCCTTATGTGCCAGATCCAACTTTCATCTTCTTTTTCTAAGAAACAAACTTTGTTAACCGTCTCGTCCAAAGTGTATATGTCATTTGGATTCGTAGTTGCAGGTACCTGCACCAACTCGCTGAATTTCTCTCTCCTTATTTCACATTTCTTTGAATCAAAGAGAAACACGTGTCCTTGATCACACATTTGAATTATGCTCAATAGAATATAATTCATGCTTTCTATCAGTAGCACATCCTTTGCTATAGCATCCCTGCCTCCAAGCTTAACTGTGCCTGTTCCTATAATGTTTTCAGATCTGTCATTCCCAAAAGATAATGTTCCATCCTTTTCTTCTTTTAAAGATATGAATTTGTTTCTATCCCCAACCATATGTGTTGAGAAACCACTATCAACATACCACACATTCTTCTTTCTTTGAGCTTTTAGGGCAAGTGCACAACTCTTAGTTTTCTTCTTCCAAACCTTTGGAGGAGCATTTTGATTTTGTTGCGATTCCTTTGGAGAAGTGGTTAACCTGCAATATTTATCCAAATGCCCAAAGTCGTTGCATTTATGGCATTTTACTTCATTGCTTAAGTATCCAAACTTGTTAGATTTTTTCTTGTAATCCTCTCGAGAATTTATGGGATAATTATTCTTGAAGTTTCTTATGTTCCTATCATAGGTCTAGCAATTTACAACTTTATATCCAAAATTTTGGCAAGAATAATAGACACTAAGAAAGATTGTTTGATACCTGAGAGGGGAAGATATTCTTTGTGGTATTGTTCTCCTAGAGCCTCGCTGTTGATTTTGTGTCCCTTGAACCTTTTGTTCTACTGGGAAGCGTTCTTCCTTCTTGATAGGTCCTTTAGTATTTTTTGCATAAGTTTTTTGTTCTTTTTGTCGTTGATGAAATCAAGCCTTGTACAAATGTTTTCTTATATCCCAAATCTATCTTGTCACTGTATGCTCTTGGATTGCTGATGATCTCATCGAATGCTTTGGAGCTATTTGCAAAGTTCTGCTGGTCATTTCTTCTTTGTGCTTCCTTTCGTAGAGAGTCTATCTCTGCTTTTAAACCTTCCCTTGCCTTGTTGCATTCACCAAGTTCTCTTCTAAGAGAGTCTTCAATTTTTTCCGACTTCTTCGAATTGCACTTCAAGGCTGATGATGATATCTTATGATTCTTCATTCTTCTTATTGCGACTTCTAGCATGTTCTTTTACTTCTTTTAGTTCTTTTACTTCTTTTACTTCTTCTTTCTTCTTATTGCGACTTCTAGCATGTGTTTTGAGGTTTCCTCTTTAAACCTTGAGACCCTTTATAACTCTGACCATCTCATTTTGAAATTTGACCTCTTCCATCTCTTCTTCATAATTTTTTTTCCTCTTCAAAAGCTTCCTTTATGTTGTCCCTAGCCATGAATAACACTCTTCCCGTGTCATTTTCTTTGTTACTCTCGCTTTCTTCATCAAATGAGGAGCTATATTGTTTTTGATATAATATTTTCTTAAAGCCCTTCTCTTTACATTTTTTGAGTCTTATTTGGTTCTTGTTGAGAAATCTAGGGTAGAGATAAGAGGTGATTTCTCTAGCAATGGTAACTACTTGTGAAGAATTTTTACTTTTTCTTAATTAGTTTATTTACTTGATTATTATTATGTGTTATTCTTCATCAAATAACTAACAAAACACAAAGTATAATGAGCCAAAAGACACCAGATGTAGGCTATTGGCTAGGGCCAAAACTTCTCCAATATTGAGAGGAAATCCCACCAAATTCTTCTTTTTATAGAATCTTCAATTGATGAATTCCAAGACCAAGACCCTTGACCTAAGAACCCCTCCAAGACCAAGTCACAGCGCTCCGTTGAAACAAATTTTCTTCTTCTTCAATTCAACGCTAGTCAAATTGACTTATGCACCTATGATTTAAACTTCTCTAGAATTTCAGTCTCTTTTCATAGACCTGTGATTTTCGGCTAACCTGCAATTGCATAGATCCCACACGTGTTCGCTGATTGGAGAAATTTTTAGTGGCTTCTCTACTTCACTTGTCTTGACTACTTCTTCTTGTGATCTTGGTTAGAAAATATACCCTTCTCTTTGAATCTATCTCTGATTCCTTGAGGTATGCAATAACTAATTGTAGAAACCCTACCTGCAGTCACACATGTGAGGAAGATGACCCAAAAGCAGTGCCAAAATACTTCGATCTTATTTTCTTTCCCTTCGTTGGATGAGAGGCTCCCTTCACCCTTTACTCACATTTTTTCTTCTATTTCAGATGCTTGATGGATGATGTTCCAAGTGAGGCTGAGTCCTCCTTTATATAGTGATATGCCCATGTAAATAAGGCAACTTGTCCTTATGCCTAGGCCAACATCTCCTTCTAAAACGATCTATATCTTCTTTGGAAGGCCGACTTGTTTGAGTACTTGTGACAAGGTATCAGAGGATCTTTTGAGTCTTATAATGACTCAAATAAATATGTAACATTCCCAAGAAGGGTCTTTCATATATGAAAAAGACTCAATTGACTTTATGATTTAATGACCAACCCTAAGAGCTCACAATGGGAGCTTGATCTATAAAAATAAAATTTTCTTGAGCATGAAACCGATGACTCAAGCATAACATAAATAATTTTGTTTTTATTCTTTACATCAATTACATAAAATCATGATTACACATGTTATTATGAAAACCGAACCTAGTTACATATTTCAACACTCACTCTTGACAAGGGAGGTATTCATAACAAGGTACTTGGACATTTTCAATCTAAAGAATTCTCATAAGAAGAGTCAAATTGGTAACCCATCTGTATAACATCATATCATCCAACATTGTCACATAGAAAAGCGTTGAATAACAACTCCATCTCTCCAGAATAACATAGCACAATACTGGTGAGACAAATGATTTATAGACACCATCATTTTCTCTCTAGGAGCATACCCCACATGGGTGTTCACAGGGTATGTCCCTCTAGGACTATTGTTATCTTGGATTCCCAGTCCTTAAAGAATATCGATCCTCTACGACTACTCTTATATGGATGCCCTACCACATCCCCAAAGAGTATTGGATGCCAAATGCTTACCCAATCCTCCATTCTTTTCTTCCAAAGTGAAGACAAGAATGATGTGTCTATCTATCCCTCTCAATTAGGGAGGATATATCTATTCCAATGAAGGAATTGTTGGACATTGGATAAACCAAGGCTCCTCTTGTTTTTCATGACATGGATTAACTGCCTTTCATGGATCCTTATCTCTGGCGATCGATCGTTGACTAACACCTGCGGGTTTTGGTGTAACGAAAATCGTGATTCCCAACAAGTGGTATCAAAGCATAGGTCACAAGTTCGATACACACCTGACTCGCGTTGGGGGGGATATTGTTGGACATTGGATAAATCGATGCTCCTTGTGTGTTTCATGACATAGACTAACCACCTCTCATGGATCCTTATCTATGGCGATGCGATCGTTGACTAACAACTACAGGTTTTGGTGTAATGACAATCATGATTCCCAATAGGAATCTACTCATTCCTATGGAAGGAATGTACCTAAGCTCCCTCTTGGCTTAGGAATTTGCTTCCAAGTTTCTACAAAGTTAGAAACTTTTTTGCAAGCTCCCTAGGGACTTGTTTCTAGCAACAATTTTTTATTCATTGGTGGAGATCATGGGACCTTCAACTACTTGCATTGTTCCTCCATTCGATGTCATGAATATTAATATTATGGATCCTTCATCTTTGTAGGGCATCGACCATCCATCACTTTCATGTCAGTCATGTCATCCTTCATTTTATCAGAAAGTGATCCATTAGTCCATATTTGGCCTTTCCTTCATACCTTGCTACCTTCTTCACATCATGTTTTCTTCAAGATATTTCATCTTTCCACATGAGTATGGGTTGTGGATGGCATATACAACTCTTTATTTGGTAGCACTACATTAGCCCATCCAAATATTGTTCGAAAATCAAGAATGAACATTAAATGAAACTTACCTTTGTGATGATATTTTCATCATGACATCTACTTCTTGTCACATCAACATCATGCATACATATTGAAAAATCTCCAAGATATACAATGTAAAGGGTATCCTTCCTTTTCATACTACATCAGAATCTTCATACCTTTTCTATGGAGATGTCACAGTCAATTCTTCAAGTCATTAGATGTTGATTTCCTTTTCTATGTGACCATAATTGCATCTTTCACAATCTCTCCTTACTTTCTACACATATTGCTTCTCAGAACTTCCATTCACAATTCCTTAGTTTTTTCAACCACCTCTATTTTATATAAGGACTGATTGTGTTGATTTCATCTAGTCAATATGTGAACCATGCCTTTATGCATCCTTTCAAAGGAGGAAATCCCTTTCTCTTGATCATGCAAATGAGATGGAGCATTTATCCATGCTATCTAAAACTATATGACATGACTCAATTTGTTTTTTATCAAATACACGCATATGTACCTCATTTTCTTCCTTTTGGTCATCTAGAATTCCTTCAAAAAATTCCTTGAATGAAAAAACTTTAATCACCTTGACCTGCTTTATTTTTATGTCACCATACCATCATCCCATGAATCCCATGCAATGTGGAATTCTTGGTGAGGCACTTTCTTTTTCCAATAGGTGAACCTTCCATTGAATATTTCAACAGAGGATCTTGATCATCCTCATGCGAAAAATGTTCCTCTTGACTAATGTATGATGAGCTTCATACTATATGACTTTATTCTTCATAAGAACTACTTATTCTTCTAATGAGGTTACCCTGAGATACTTACTTCAATAAAATCCTACTTCAACTATGATGTCTTGAGCTCTTGCTTCAATCAAATGCTCCTATGATGCCATCTCCTAAAATGATGCATCCTATCATGCTTCTAATGATTCCTATCATACATGCCATATTTTACAAGAATTAAAAATAATTAGGTGGAGAAGACTTATCTCAATCATAGTAGAGATATTTTACTTCATCCTTCTTGGATTTGTTCTTTTCAACATCGTCCACTTCTTAAGTGATATGGGCTTCTTTTTTTCCTCTTTTGTTGTTGTCCTTCTTAATCTTAGGGCAATCTCTTTTGTAGTGCCCATATTCTTGACGTCCATAACATTGAACCTGTGCCATATTCTTCTTTCTTTTCTGAGGACCAAATTTACTAAAATTCCCTTTTCTCTTAGTCATTGCAACATATGCCTGAGTTTGCTCAGTTGATCCTACTTTATATTTTGCCTTCAACATGGTTTCATCAATTTTTCTTAGCGACCGTAGATCATTGAATTGAGTAGCTTCCTTCTTCCCATCAATGCTTGATGTAAAGTTACCCCATTCTTCTGGTAGTGCATTTAACACTATGGTAGTAATCTCTTTGTAAGACATTATTTCTCCCATTTCTTGTAGTTGATATTTTATTTCAGACATCCTCATAAATTTTGAGGCTATTCCTTCTTTTTATATTTTCATCTTGTAGAGTTCTTGTCTTAACGAGATTATCTCTCCTACTTTTCTTACGGAGAACAATTCTACAATTTTGTCATATATTTCTTTTGACGTTTCTAATTTTGATACATAAGGAATGAGGGGATCCTTGATGGATTATATGAGAATCCTTTGAGCCCTTACTTCCCCTTTCATATATCGTGCAAGTGCTTGGGCATATTCCTTCGTAGGTTTAGTGATGGAGCCCTTAACATGATCCATGACGTCATTTTCTATGAGGTTTAGATCTTTTCTTTTCTTTTATGCAAAAATTTTTGAAGCCCCAAACAACTTGTTGCTTTCCTTGCAAAAATACATTTTGACAGATTCAGATGTAGACATAGATATACTTATTTGTGAAGATGATCCTTAAACATGCCCCTTTCTTGAATTTGACGAGGATAGTGTTTTTAGAAGATTTCTTCTTGGAGAATATTCCTTCCTTCAAAAGTGATTCTTGACTTCCTAAGAGATGGAGTTCACCTTGAATCCTTTGATAATGCCAACAAATCCTTTCTTCTTACTTCCCTTGGATGAGTAAACTTCAAGATGCTTTGATTTTTAGATTCCTTCAATTTGTGTAGAGGTAGGGTCTTTTGAGGTCTCTTTCCTTGTGATGATAATTTGAGCGAGGATCCCAAGAGTGCTTTAAATGTGGACTTATTCTTTGAGCGATCTAGGGTTTTGACACTTTCTTTAAGATGATGACGTAGTTCATATCTTCAAAATGCCTTGGAGATAAGAGGATCTCCTTGATTCTTTGATTCCCTTCAATCCGTGAATGATGGACTGTCCCTTGATGTGTTTCCCTTGATTTGTCACCTTAGCTCCGATACCATGTTGAGAAATCTAGGGCAAAGAGATGAGGTGATTTCTCTAGCAATGATAATTTCTTGTGAAGACTTTCTACTTTTTCTTAATTAGATTATTATTTACTTGATTATAATTATGCCAGTTCTTCTTCATAAAACAACTACCAAATCATAAAGTACAATGAGACAAAAGACACCATATGTCATCCAGGGCCAAAACCTCTCCAATATTGAGAGGAAAACCCACCAAATTCTTCTTCTTATAGAATTATCAATTGATGAATTCCAAGACCAAGACCCTTGACCTAAGAACCCTCCAAGACCAAGTCACAAGGCTCCCTTGAAACAACTCTTCTTCTTCTTCAAGTCAACACTATCCAAAATGACTTATGCACCTATGGTTTCGACTTCTCTGGAATTTCATCCTCTTTTCACAGGCCTGTAATTTTCAACCTACATGCAATTGCAGAGATCCACACGTGTGAGTTGATTGGAGCAGTTTTGAGTGGATTCCCTCTTTCACTTGTCTTGACTACTTCTTGTGATCTCAACTAGAAAATATACCCTTCTCTTGGAATAGATATCTGATTCCTTTAGTTCTTTAATACCAAACTGCAAAAAACCTAGTTACAGTCACACATGCGAGGTAGATGAACTAAAAACAATGCCAAAATACTTCGATCTTATTTTCTTTCCCTTCGCTGGATGAAAGGCTTCCTTCTAACCTTTACTCACATTTTTTATTCTATTTCAGATGCTTGATGGATGATGTTCCAAGTGAGGCCGAGTCCCCCTTTATTGAGGCGATAAACTGATTCTACAATCGAGTATGAGGGGATGTGTAAGTTTGTCCGTCCATCCGAATTGACATGTGCTCTATATAGAAAATTAATTTCGGCTATAATAAAAAAATGAATATGTTGTAAAGTAATTAGCAATAAAAAAAGTGTGAGTAAGACGTTTAAACTTTATACTTTTCAAAAACATTCCAATAAGAGATTTAAATAAACTATTTAAGGTTTATGTAACTGATTTTTGTTGATAAAATGTCTCTTTGTACCTGTTATGTAAAATATTTTAATGTCAATTATGTATATATTATATATCATTTAAAAAAAAAATTGTATATATCAATAAAAAATAAGTTTTTTATGTTTAAAATGTTTATTTAGTCCTATATATAATATATATATATATATATATATATATATATAGCATTAAAAAATACAATTTAAACAATGAAAAATTACACATTGTATTTTGCACTGTAAAGAAGTTTGCTTGTGAAGAAATTTGATCCCTCTCGGCTCATGTTAGATCCACACTTAAGATGGATCTATGCTGGTATAGTGATATTCCCATGTAAATAACCCGACTTGTCCTTATGCCTAGGCTGACATCTCCTTCTAGAACGATCTATATCTTCTTTGGAAGGACGACTTGTTTGAGTACTTGTGACAATGTATTGGAGGGTATTTTGACTCTTATAATGACTTAAATAAATATGTAACATGCCCAAGAAGGGTCTCTCATATATGACAAAGAATCAATTGACTTTATGACTTAATGAACAATCTTAAGAGCTCACAATGGGAGCTTGATATATACAAATAAAATTCCTTGAGCATGAAACCCATGACTCAAGCATAACATAAATATTTTTATTTTTCTTCTTGATGCAGGAGCATTAAGCTTAAATTTATTATTCATTTATGTAATTTAGGGGGTGAGATGTTTTATTTATTTTATTAATTATTTTGCTCAAATTTAATAAATAGGAGAGAAAATATAAATGTGAGGATTATTGTAAATATTCCTTAAATAATTAAGGATATGAGTGGAATGGAATTAGGTAGATAATCTAGGGATTAGAAATTCCATAAACGGGACTTAGTTGAGTCCAAAATAAGATAAATCTAAATTGGATTTTAGTTGAGATTTGTGTGGAGGAATTTATGGAGTGGAATAAATTCATATTTATGTATAAATAGGAGGGTTGTGTGATGAAGAAAGACAAGTGAGGAAGCGAGGAATACAAAGAGAGTGAGAAATGGGTTGAGAGATTTTCGTAAAGGGCCGAGATCCAAAAGGCCATTCATTGTAATATTCGGCCAGATGTTGAAGTTTGTAAATTTCATTATGTTTATTATTATGCCAACAATTTTGTTTGGATGGCTCTCTCTCCTTTCCTGTATGTATATTTTAAGCTGCAAATTGTTTTCTTAATGAATAATTAGATGAGTGTTTTCATGCTGAAGGAAACACATTGTTTTATATGCTAGGATCTAATTTAATCCAGTATCCTAGCATCACTTCTTTACATCAATTTCATAAAATCATGATTACACATGTAATTATGAAGACAAAACCTAGTTACATATTTCAATACTTCTTTGATTTCTTGGGAGCTTCTTCTTCACCATCATAATTCTCATGAGGACATTTAACAACAAAGTGACCAATATCACTATAATTGAAACATATTAATGGAAGCTTACCCTTGAATTACATGTTCCTCTTTTCAACTTTCTCATAAAGTTAACAACTTATTCATCTGATTATTCATCATCGCAACAACTGGAGCTTGGATTTGATTCCTGTTTGTTTTTCTCAGTCTTCTTGGATGTTGTGAACGTTGCTTCGTTTTTAGATGGAATTTCTTGTTCTGTTTTCATTTTGTATGTTGTGAGTATTCCATGAAACTCATCCATGCTGAGTTTTCCTAAATCATCTCTTTCTTCCAACATAGACTTTAGCATCAATCCTCATTGGAAATGATTTTAGTATCTTTCAGACAACTACCTTGCTATCTATTAGTTCTCCCAGTCATTCTATGGTGTTCACTACTTCATCAATGCAGAGAAAATAAGTAGCAATGTTTTCATCTTATTTCATTTTCAAATACTCAAATTTACCATGGTAAGTTTGGAGCTTGGCCCCCTTTACCTTCTTGTCCTCTTCATATATATTTCAGATTTTGTCCCAAATTTCTTTCACTGATTTGCAGTTCATCATTTTAACATATACAGATTCTGCTAAACCATTGAGAATGGAATTTTTAGCTTTACCATTTCTTTCGTAAATCTTTTGGCTGTCATCACCTGAAGAGGGGTTGAAGGTTCTTGGTATTCAGTCAACACAACATTCCAAACATCAAATCATTGTGCTTGAATGTATGAATTCACACTTCCATTTCAAAGTGCATAGTTGTTCTCATTAAGAACTAGAACTCCCAAATTTGTCCACTCCATGATCTCCTTCCAGTTGTTAAAATGCTAGTGAAGGAACCTGCTCTGATACCAATTGTTGGAAATAATGAGAGGGGGTGAATCATTATTTCTTGTGAATTATTAACTTATTAATATTTGAAGAGAATTAACAACATATAAAACATCAACACATCAAGAGAACAACACTTAATAAGTTTTTAGGTGGAAATCGTTCTGGGAGAAAAATTACCGAACTCTTTTCTAATAATTTTTTGTGTACATAAAATGCTTCAACTCTAATTGAAAAGGGAGGCCCAAACTCCATAATACCCTAAAAAAGTGTTCAGTTTTCCAGCTCCGATTGGAAGGACACTTCAATGCCATGGTTTTATTAGTGGTTTTTGAGAGGATGCTCCAACAACCTTACAAGCTCCAACTTACCATGGCACCACCCCACCATCCTAAAGTTTTTTTAGACTACAACTTGAAGGTGAATTCAAAAACCTTCCTAGCACCACCTGAGCACCACGAAAATGATAATTATTTTGACACACTATTGTGAGCTCCCGTACCAGGGACAATGACCCATTTACAATGAACATAATTCTGCAACGATATAACAATGAAATCCCAACAATGAAACCCTTACAATCATACTTCTTAAATAATGATAATAGAAAAGAGAATCCTTACTTCAGATGATGAAACACCACTAAAATTTTCCTTAGGTGCACAGTAAGACAAATGAATTTCTTAAGGCCTGCTGCAAAATGACCAGACTTGTTGCCAAATATGTTGATGTCATTTCCTGTAGTACTTCAATTGCTATAGTTTTGTATACTTCCATTAGGGGAATTTTGAGGTCTAAAATGGGCCTCCTAAAGAAATGATAAAATAATAGTGGAAATAATAAAATAAGATTAGATTATATTATCGAATTTTAGAGGGAAAAAAGAAAAAACTACCTTTTTCAACTCATCTCCCTATGGGTTTACTCAAATTTCAAGCGGGAACACTCGTTGGATGCATAATTTGATTCCTCATCCAAGGAGTACCCATGTCACATACTTTCGATGGACCCTGCTACACGAAAAATGAAAAATACATGAAAAACGTGATTACAATCACTTTTTTTTCATGTATTTCTTATTTTTCTTTTTTCAGGGTCCATCAAAAGAATGAAAATGGGTACTCCTTGGATGAAGAAATAAATTTTTAATCCAAAAATTACTCCCGCTCGAAATTTGAGTAAAACTTTAGGGAGATAATTTGAAAATACAAGTTGAAAAAGTAATTTTATTATTTTATTAATTTTTAATCCTTTTACCTTTGTACCCCAAAAATGGTGAATCATCCCCCATGGTTGACATCATCATCTTGAATCCTATTGGTTCTTATACGTTTTATTTTGGTTGCAAATTTTTCTTAGGAGGCCCATTTTATACCTCAAAAGTTCTCTAATGAGTCAATGAAGCTACTCATAAAACCCTGACTACAAAACCATGATGCTAACAAATTTCTTATTCCATACTTCCTTAATGATCACATGTATATACTGCACCCCTGTCCTTATTTAACGTAGAAACCCTTGATTATTCATGGCATTAATGATTAGTGCATAGAGTTAAATAAGAAGGACCATACTGCTGCAACCTTAACTGAATGAATTAGACTTACTAACCTGAGTCCTATGCCTTGTTGAAGGAGATGAATCTTCAAAATTATGTCTTTAGAATAAGAGAACTATCAACAATTGAAAAAGTGTAACATACCTCGTTATATTTTGTTAAGGGCACTTGATTCATTGTGAATTTCTTGACCACATCAACAACTTAGATTAAGAGACATGTCACTTCATAATCACTATAATTAGTATAATAATCTTCTAGTAAGGTCAAATTTTTTTGAACTTGTAGGAAAATATATGAATTTATACATTTTATGTCCTGGCTTGATGCATAAATTTTTATACAAGACAATGAATTATAGACCATACAAACTTCAAGACATTGAGACCAGAATCAAGCCATTAAGACTAGGGCGAATACTACAGAACAATAGTCATAACAGTTGAAGGGTTTTCTATGATGTAGGTGTCTTATACCACCAATAGGTGTAGGGCCATAAGATCACCAGATTCAAAGCACAATCATGCCATTGTTGTCAACAAAATTTAAGCTTTTTAAGATATGCATAGGCATAGATAGATGTATTCAAGACCGAACCTTAGATAATTTTAAGATGTGCACAAACTTTAGGTGCCATTCATCAAAAGGAACAAAGGCCACATGAAACCATTACTGTACTTGTTTCAAGATAGGTTGAGTATTTCACAAATAATGACTTTATCTACTACAAGAGTAATAGGTTTAAAATTGCTCAGATTTTTGCACAAAGATCTTCCCTTAATTAACAATATATCATCTTAAATGAATGCCTACAATAGTGGCCCAACGAGGCCCTCATTTTATACTCCAAACATAACCACATACCTAAAGTAATTAGGCTACTGCCATGCAATGATCAATGCTGATATTTGGCCTTTCAAACACTATGAGATCACTTGCAAGGTTTAGATGAGACAACGTAACCATTTGACCCCAAAAACATAGCCAATACACCCACAAACAAGTAGTTCTTCTAGGATGAAGTGCACAGATCATGCCCTAACGGAGGGTCGAATCCCTTAAGAAAATAATATAGTCAAACAAACCACTTTCAAAGACCCTCTCTTCTGATTTTCAACAACACTTGAGAGCCAAATATTTTAGAGCATTAAAAATTTGTAATTGACGTTGAATGCATAGTCAAGGGGAGCTAAGGCATGCACTTATATATATCTTGGAGAGCATCAAATAAGAGGCAAATGAATTGATATTTGGAGGGGATTTGAATATTTGAATTCAATTTTTTGGAGCTAAACCCTTGATACCCTAGGATGAATTTTTAATTCAACATTAGATGCCCTCGGCAAGAAATCTTAGCCAAAAATATGTAATTTATTCATAACAATAAGACTTCTTTTTGACTTCATGAATTTTCCAAATAATAAGACGCCACATGATCAACCTTTGGGGTTTTTTCCCACACGTTCTGGGCTTCATATTCAAACAAGGATATCTCTCAAACTGTGAGGGATCTTGTGGTATGCCACATACCATTGGAATTGGCTCGACGAGGAGAATCCAACAAATATGGTTTGCACTTGAGACACTATGAATTGCCATGTCATTTTAGTCGACATATTTTGGTGTTTCTTGGGTTGAAATCAATGAAAATATCATTTCAATAGTAACCAATTAACTTGAAATCCCTTGTGGATATGTATACCAAACCATAACCCATTGTGGCATGTAGATGCATCAAAATTGACTTCAATAATCTCCAATGTTTCTCTCAGGGATCTAATATAAATGTTGAAACCATGCTGAATTCAAAATCTATATATGGCGAAGTTGTTAGGTGGATCAAGCTTTCAACCAATTGATGATATAGAGCACCATCAACTATATTTGAGTCATAATTTCTTTGTAAATCTAACTTGATTCCTAGTGGCATGGTTGACTTACAAATGAAGATGTTGAACTTCTTCCAAACTTCCCAAGTATACTTGCCCCATGACATGAAAACACTATATCCTTTTTGTCATACTTAAATGCCCAAGATGATGCACCTCATGAAGACCTACCATCTCAAATTTAGCAATCATATGCAACTTAAAATATTGAAATAATTTAGCATTGTTATCTATAAATAAACCCATCAACATGTAATGCTTTGAGAATTTCTTTTCATCACTAAAGAGTGTATAAATTGGGTTCATATGGATTCTCAACTAACTTTGATCTTAAAAATATTTATCAAATTTAGAATAACACGCTTTTGGAGCTTGTTTGAGATTATAGAAGGCCACCTTCAACTTGTAAACACATTCTTCTTTACGTAAAACTTCAAGACCTTCACGTTGCTCAAGATACATTTCTTCATAAACATACACGAAATATATTTAACATCCATATGATAAATTATCTAGTTATATTCTGTAGCGGATGCAAGTACTAAATTAATTGTCTCCAACTTTGCCACTAGAGCAAAGGTTTATGTATCATCAATTCTATCTTTTTGTGCATAACCTTTTGCAACTAAACAAGATTGTTGTCAATTGTAACATTTAATTTATATTTAGTTTTGTATACCCATTCAATACCAATTATATATTTTACTTTGGGTAAAATGACTAATTCCTTTGTATCATGTCTTACTAAGGCATTAAATTTTTCTTCTACATAACTATGTGGTTCATTAATTTTCACTACTGTCATAAGAGCAAAATTCATATTGCTTTGTGATATGATGAATTGTTTTCACAAATTATTTATCCAACATCTTACTCTTTGAGTATTTGCGGAAGGAACTTTGGTTTCCTCTTCACATCATTTGCCTTAGATGATTTATAAATATGTCCTTCACCAATGATCACTTTTTTCTTGCTTAATTCAATTTCGACATGTTTTGGTTGATAAATTCCTTACACATCAAATCAATACTTGCACATTATTGCTTCTCTCAGGGATAAATATCACCTGCAGTTTTTGTGCTATACGTAATAAAAATACACATTGTGTTTATCATCCAATTTCTTACTTTTTTATGAACATGTGCATATGAAATGCAACGAAATATTCTCATGCATGAATGCAACATTAGGATTGTAATTTGACCATGCTTCCTTTAGAGTAAAATTCAAAATTTCTATTACAGGACACTTGTTCAAGGTGTTGACCACTGCATGCACTTCTTTAGCCCAAAACTCCTTGATAACTTGCTTTGTTTTCAACAAACGTCTAGCCATCGTAATAATTGTCCCATTTTCTCTTTCCACAACACTATTTTTGGTAAGGAACTAATGAATTTGTATACTCTTTCCTTGTACCATTCATCTTTCAAAGTTAACGAATTAATTGGATTTATATTCTCCCAAACTATTTGATTTGAAGATAAGAATCTTTAAACCACAATATTTTTCAACTATTTCCTTAAATTGCACAAACCATGTACAAAATTTTGATTTCTCTTATAGAAAGTATACCCATGCCTTTCTAGAGTAATTATCAATAGAAATTATTAAGTACTCTTCCTTTTCAAAAAAAATCTCCATAGAACCACATAAATTTGAATGAACCAATGCGAGTAGTTCTCTAGTCCTTTGTTGACTATGCAACATTTTTCCCTATATCTTATTTTCCTTTGTCAGATGATAAAGGCAAAAGGGGGTTGGGGCCAATCCATTTTTTAGTTTTTGAACCTCAAGAGACAAGTCTTTATAATTGATCACAATGACGAAATAATTTTCATTTTGAATAAGTCCCGACACTTCAATTATTATACCACATATTGGAATTGAATTTGAGCAAATTAACCTTGCTGCAATTTGAAAAATTTGTCAAATCATGACAAATCACAAATATGATACAAATTTTCTCTATGTGATATAACACATTCAAAATCTGTTTTGATGTTGCAATGCATTGTAGAGAAGTTTGGTTCCTTGTAGTATCTAAGGGCTTGGTGAAATTAAAATAAAAATGATATTAAACAACACATAAATTTTTTCTTTTGTGATCTACTGTTACTTTTGTAGTTTTATATTAAAACAATACAACACAACATTGAAAAGTTTCAAACTTGTGACACATTGCAAAGAAAGTAAATTTTGTTGCAACACGTTGTAGGGTTAGACGTTTTACGTCCATGTGACATGATGCTTCTCAAAGTTTCTTCTCATGCGACGTTTTCCCTGTTATATATCTCAAAGCTCTAGAGTTTGAAATTATACATGTATCACTTTTTTGCACTGTATGAAAGCTTCCAATAGTGTGACACACCACAAACTCAAGAAACCACTAATAACATGACAATTCTGATTTTTCACTTCAAATGAAACTTTTTTAATGCATGACAAAAAACAACACTGTAAACTTTCCAAAACATGTTGACAACCTTTTATTGCACAAGATCAACTTTTTAGGGGCATGATAAGCCATTTGTGACCCTTTAAAAAAGTTCCAAAGGTATTAGAAGTGCCAAATTTCTTTATTAAAAGCCATGAAATGAATCACTATTGAAGTATTCAAAGATTTTTGACTTCATCTTGATCGAAGGAGATTGTACCATTCATTCAAAAATGCTCACTTGTCATCTTTGAGTTAAGGACCATATTCCATGATAAATTCTAATTCATTCATTGTTTTTGATTGATCAATTAACCATTATGGATTCTTTCACCCATTCCATTTTCCACCTAGCTTCTTGCAAAACAAAATGACATTTAGAAGGTTTTATGTAAATGAGGAAAGAATTATCATATAAAATATAGCTTTCACATTGGCATATGTAGGGACTTGATCGTTAACCAATCTATTTCCATCCTAGGTGCCCCATTTAATAAAGGGGTAATTATTGGGCTGATCTCCTTTTCAATTAAGAAGCCACTTGACTAGGGGTTTGAACCATATTTGAAGTGTAGGGGACCTTTGTTAGAGATAAAAATAGCATGAGATAAATAATGATAATAATTACGTACACAACAAGAACACACATAAATCATACACACCATGATTTACCTTGGAAAACCCTAATTATGGAAAATCCAACCTAATAATACATAATTTTTTTCTCTTATGGCTTAAAGGCATCCTTCCCTTGACTTAAAAGCAACCAAATCAACCAATATCCTAGCCCAGCCAAGCGAGCCCTCTACTCCACTAAGGCATTACAATGGAGAATCCCTAAACATTTTAAAGGCCTCATCACATGTAATTCATGTATTCTAATACCAGGGGCTACTAAAACTATGTGCCTGAAACCACCATTGTGTACCTAACAACTTTGAATCTTTCACCAAGTCAATTTTACCCTAACATTCCCCCCTTAAACTTGACTAGGGAAATATGCATGCTCTCCTCCCTTATCACCTAGGTCTATTCTAAGACTTTATCGATAGGGGTGCACATGCCTAACTGGTACTTACAACCATATTCCCATATAAATGTAATTTACAAATTTTATCTCCAAAGTAATTTTTTTCTTCTTTTAATTGGTGGGTGGGACTTATGTCACCATTCTCTCATGTCTACACACTTGCTCACACTAGGTGCTCTCCTCACCAGATCAAGCCTTTGTGGGTGCATCTCACCTTTTTGGACCTTTATTTCCTCTCAAGAGATCTTCACATGTGTTGGTCATACACATCATGATTTACCTTGGAAAATACCAAGCAAGGAAGCACTGACCTAATAATACATTTAATATTATTTTATGATTTAAAAGTAGCCATGCCTTGAATTAAAGTAGACAAGTTGGCCAACATCTTGGTTTGACCAAGTGACACCTTCACTCAATTTAGGCACATTAGAATGGAAAATTCCAAACGTTTTAAAGGCTTCATCACATGTAATCCATGGATCCTAATACCATAGCCTACCAAAACCATGTACTTGAAACCACCACTATAGTCCTAACAACTTTGACTCTTTCACCAAGTTCACCCTAACAACCTTTACCTGGATAAATTGCAATGCTCACTTAAGCCCCCTAATCCTCGACCTTATACAACAAAACCGTTTTCCTCCAACAAATGAGTTACCATAGGGATATCTAAAAAAAATCTCTATAAATCGATGAGTTAGGGTTTAAGGAAAAATGAATTGCACAACGACCCAACCCGTTTTCAATATCTAAAGAAAAGGGTGAAAATTCATTCCTTAACTCAAAACCCAAAATCCTCTAACCATGAAAACTAGGAAACACATGAAGATTCAAGTGAGTGAAAAATATTCATGAGTGTTTTCTTTGATCTCTTCCTTTTTGCGATCGTCACCTTTACGCTAAAGTTTCAAATGCCTCACCCACTAGCTCCGTGAACAATACAATCAAAATGTGGATACCATAACTAATGGAAATTCTCTTGAAAAACTTGACATTTAAGATAAGAAATCGACTTATCTCCCTAGTTTTTCTATTTTAGAAGAATCTCTCCCTAGATAAACATTTTATTTCTATTTTATGTCTAACTTTCCTAATGTTGAATGTTGCTGAAATTTATGAGTCATAGGACTTGGACATGGCATCTTAAAGATCTAGGAAATATAAAGAACATGTAATTGTGATCAACGTCAATGGAGAAGAAGCATAAGAGCTTGAAGTAGACTATTGACATTCCTAAGCCTTTTTATGAAGACACAAGGAGTTGTATGGATATGAGAATAATTTGCAAATGAAAAGATTTATAAATTTTGTTGCAACCCTGATAAGAACTCTTCAAAATTTTTGTTTTTTTAGAGGCCACATTTCATGGTCATTTTACTCTCTTTTCAAAAGGTAGTAGCACCTTTTTTTATCAAGACATTTTTTGCATTTTGAATATTCTTATCTATCAACATCTTTTTGTTTTAATTGTTTTATTTATTTTTTAATTTTAATTTAATTTAATTTAATTTAAATTTTTTTTTTTTTAAATTTATTTTAAATAATATTTATTATTATTTTCTAATTACTTTTTAATTTTTCAATGTAAAAAAAACGCATAAAAACTATTTGTTGAACCTATTAAATTTTATATATCTTTTATTTTCTTAAAGTTAATATTTTTCATTTAACTATATATGATTAGATAATTTAGGTGGCATACATTTGAATTTTAATGTAAAATATTATTATGTTAGATATCTTTTATTTTCTTAAAATTAATATTTGTCATTTAACTATATATGATTAGCAGCTTTACTTTGACTATGGAGAATATAAATTACTAATATAGGTAATTTAGGTGATATACATTTGAATTTTAATGTAAAGTATTATTTTATTACTTTTTGACCTTTACTTCAATACATCTGAATAACTCTATGAATGACAGTGCTTTTAAACATTTATCAAAAACACAATATACATTTAAAATATGCATATAATATAAAAACATACGTATTTTGGAAGATTTTTACTTAGAATGCGAGGTTAAACAGAGAATTTTTATTGTGTCACAATTGAAAAAAAAAAAAAATAAAGTTAAATGTGTATGCATTACAATATTTAATATTATCCTCTTCAAATTATGAAGCACACAAAAATAAAATAAAAAGGATGATATAATACGTAAATAATATAATAAAAATATTTATCATAAAACAAGAAATTAGGTATATTTATTTTTATTGTAGAATTTTTAAGTTAAAATATTCTAACTATAACTAATGAATAATTTGTAAAATTAAATAAAATTTTTAAAGACATTTTAATTATTAACAATATCAAATGTGCTAAATTCATCTTTTTAATACACATTACAATTATAATTAATGAATAATTTGCAAAATTGAACAAGTTTTTCAAGGACATCTTAAAATTATCAAGAATATCAGATGTGTCAAATTCACCTTTTCAATAAACATGCCATCATTTCTTGAACGCCATTTTGTGCTTTTGTTATGTTTGTAATGTGTATATGTTGTTCAAAGAGATCTTTTACAAACAATCATTTAAATGATGGTTGAGGTTCCTTTGATGTTTTTGCCACATGTGATTGACTAAATCTCTTATTTTCAAACCAACTTCTTGCATTTCATACAAAAGTGTTTTAATAGAATTAACTTTTTCTAATTTAAATTGAACTTTAGTGTGTCATTTTCAATGGATATGCAATTTTTTTCCTTTTGATAAGCAATATGCAAGCATTGTACCTGATAAAGAAAAATTTTAGTAAAAGTGCCGTTTTCCTATGAGAAATATCTTTATATTTCATATGAGGAATATACATGTCTTAGTCCTCTAGGGATTACTCAAACACCAAGTCTCAAATCCATTACAATAAATACTTATTATGAGCTAAACATTTCAAATTCAAGAATTGAATCAAAGATCAAAGTGGGGAGGATGACAACACTTCTCCCAACCACTTAAGCTAACCAAATTAACATAAAATAATGCAAACGAACATAAGTTAAATCATACATAAACTTGAGAACAAGTTCAAAACCCAATCTTATTCACTTGAAATGGATTTAGAAGATAATTAATCAATATTTGTGGCTTTTGATAAATGTGAATAGTCTCTCATTTTAAATCCTTTCCCTCATATGTTACCTTCTATCCAAATCACTATACACTAGTGACTGAATATGGTTCTCTCCACCTTTTTCATTGATAATAATAGAGTCAAAGTGTCAATTTTTTCCTAATATGAAAGATGTGTGCTTTTAGTATTAGCTTCAATTGGATCACTGTTGGATATTAGGCTTATGATTATAACATAAATAGTTAATTCAATTAAATTTTATATAATAAAATTTATTTTTAAATATAAACATTAGATACACACTTTAAATGTCTTACCTTGAGTTTGCTTTACCCATGAAGCTTGATAGTACTAATGATGCTTGCATGTTTGAATGGAAATCCACAAATCTCTAAAATGTTGATGATGTGACATCTACAAATCCCATCACCACTTTATTGAATGGTTTGTAAGTATAAGTCTCACATTCATAATTAATGTTTTAGATACTGTAAGCCTTGAGAGCTATTCATATTAATAAGGGATCCATCCTTTTCAAGAATAGTATTAATAATGTTTTCAAAATCACCTAATGTTACTTGATATTAGACAATGTGAGCACATTTCAAATGCAGTGATCAAGGGTGTCATCAAGGTTAACATTTTGAAGGAATTTCCTACTTTTTATTTCAAATTTGGAGCTTTGAATATAACTTTAAATGTCTTTGGTACTTCATTTGTATTTCTTTTGATGTTAGCCTCAAGGGTTAGCTCAATTGGTCGAGGTCCCATTGCTAAAGTACGTTGCCATTGGAAGGTTATGGGGTCGATTCTCTTCGATGCCTTCAAGGTTAGGATTTGATTATTTTGGCTGGTGGGATGTGATCCCTTTGGGTGGATCTGCCCAAATTTTCCTTTGAAAAAAAAATATTTCTTTTGATGTAAAAAATGAACAAATAAAAATATATATAATATAATTTGGGAGTGAGAGAGGGGGGGGGGTGGTGGAGGGTGGAGGGATGGAGGGAGATAAAAAGAGGGAGAGGGAGAGGGAGGGCGAGAGAGAGAGGGAGAGGGAGAGAGAGGGCGAGAGAGTGAGAGGTAGAGGGAGAGAGAGGATATACGGGAGAGATGGGGAGGGAGGGAGTGGTGGGGAGGGAGGGGGCGGGGAGAGGGTGCACGCAGAGAGAGAGAGAGAGAGAGAGAGAGACAGCAAGGAGGGAGAGAGAGTGAGAGAGAGAGAGAGAGAGAGAGATAGTGAGAGGGAGAGAGAGAGACAGGGAGAGAGAGAGAGAGAGAGAGAGAGAGAGAGAGAGAGAGAGAGAGAGAGAGAGAGGGAGAGAGAGCGGGGAGGGAGGGAGAGAGAGAGAGAGAGATGGATATAGATAGATATGGAAGGAGAGAGAGAGAGAGAGAGGAGACAGGAGGGGTAGCAGAGAGAGTGGAAAGGAAGAGAGGCTTGGGAAGAGAGTGCCTGTGTATGTTCATATGTGTATATGTGAAGAAAATTAATAGGAAGGTTGGGGAAGAAGAAAAATGAGAGGTGGAGAATATATATCTTTCTTGGATTATCTTGTGCACACATCGGGAGAGATGTATGTATATATTCTTAGGATTCATTCCACTGTATGCATCCATTCACACATCAAGATAAATGTATGTATATATTCTTAGGATTCATTCCACTATATGCATCCATTCACACATAAGGAGAAAGCACATTTGAAGAAAATAAATAGATAATTTATAGAGAATATGGTCCAAATATTCAGAGAACTCTAAAATGGTTTCATGCATTTAAAAATCATAGAGATTCATAGGAGAACATTCATGAGATTTCATTGCTCATATGAAAGTATCGAAACCACAAATGACAAGCACTTCTAAAAATAGTTATCCTACGAGAGTCATAGAATAATTTTATAAACTTTTTAAGTGTTTGAATAAAGTAATTTCCTACAACACTTAACAAAATCTTGATACTTAAATTAAAAAGTACATGCATTCATCCCCAATGGATTGGAATTGGGCTCCTATGGACTAGTTTATGTGAGTACCTAGAAGAAAAAGAGAGACTATAGTCATGGATCAACTTTACAAATATATAATACAACTCATAAAGCTAGATGACCAAATATTGGGGAGAATAAAGGGAATTGATTCAAAATTAGATAAATGACACACACAAAATTACAAAAGGATGATCGGTGGGATGAATCCTCTCTTATAACCACCTTGTTATTGTGATTTTCTCCTTTTATAATATTGTCTTTATATTTCCTACTGATTGATTATTACATTTTAACTCTTCATGTTAAATGAATGAAGATCCATTTGAAAATTCGAATAGAGGAAATCGTCCTCCAAGCTGGGTCTCACTTCATATATCTCATATTTCCCTTTTTATAAATCATTTTAAGAATAATTTGGTGAGAGGCCCAAAATTATTCAATATTTTTATTTAATTTTCTAAGCTATATATAATTTGGCCCCCAAAATTATTCAATATTTTTATTTAACTTTCTAAGCTATATATAATTTCTTCTATTTTATATATATATAATTATAATATTTTTTTTTTGTTTCATTGTTACTGTCTTTGTACATATGAAATCAATGTCCATATAAAAAGAACCCATCTACCAGATTACATGGGTCACCAGCCTCTATAACCGCCCGTCCTCTAGGAGTTCTCTTCAGATACATGGTTCATCAATTAATTAATCCACGTGCAAACATCCTCTCATCTCTGAATTTCTCGAACCAACTTCTTATCACTGCTAGTCGCCAGATCTAGGCTGTGGAAGCACCATTGTTCTCTTTATCCATTGAGAAACCCTCCATGGAATTCCCCATGGAATCAATCAATTGGATATTTCCTATTTCCTAGAAACACCATGCTCCGTGTGGCCAGATTTGCAAAAGGCTGCATTGATTTCTCCATTCACAGGCCAATAAAACCCTTGGCTGCAAAAGCGTCCCTTTGAAGCCAAATATGGCTCTGATACCATTTGTTAGGAATTTACCGCAGAAATAAAATATTTACCGAGAGAATAATACACATACAAAACTCAGCAACAAATCACATAAACATAAACACAATGTTTAACTGGGAAAACCCCAAATCCGGGGAAAAACCCAACCAATGAAATTTCATTAACCATTGGCCAAAACCCTGGCCAATCCGGCCAAGTGAGCCTTCACCGCTCACCTCCAGGCCTTACATTACAATGAAGTCCTCCGAGCCTTTTATAAGCTCCATTACATGCAATACCATCGGTTCACAATACCATGTGCCCCAAAACCATCATTGTTTAACTCGGTCAAACTTGACTATAATCACAAGTCAATTTACCTAACACTTTGCATAGTTTGTGGAGGGTGTATACTTTTGTCCTTTTTCCACCAACTCATCGCCTAATCAACATTTTCAAATCAATGTCCTCCAAATATCATCTTGGGATATGTCTTGTCTGCCATGTTTCATATGGAGATATACCCAAAATAACTTAGGATAAAATAATATAGATGTGAAATGCAAAATATCATCTTGGATATGTCTTGTCTGCCATGTGTCATATGGAGATATACCCAAAATAACTCAGGATAAAATAATATAGATGTGAAATGCAGAAACTTGGAATTTCTAAGTGAGGGGAGGAAAGGGTGTGGAAAAGTGAGGGGAGGTAAGGGTTATGCAAAGGAGTGTGCACCTAAAATTCTACATAAAGGATGCTTGTAAATAAATTAAGTGTTACCAAGTGGATGCTTGTAAATAAATTAAGTGTTATAGTGAAAGCTTGGATATGTCTTGTCTGCCATGTGTCATATGGAGATATACCCAAAATAACCCAGGATAAAATAATATAGATGTGAAATGCAGAAACTTGGAATTTCTAAGTGAGGGGAGGAAAGGGTGTGGAAAAGTGAGGGGAGGTAAGGGTGAGTGTGCACCTAAAATTCTACACAAAGGATGCTTGTAAATAAATTAAGTGTTATAGTGAAAGTAAAGGGTATGCAGAGGGAAATTTGCACAAAGGTGAGGAGAGGAAAGGGTGTGCAAAAGTGAGGGGAGGTAAGGAGTGTGCACCTAAACTTCTACACAAAGGATGCTTGTAAATAAATTAAGTGTTACCAAGTGTTATAGTGCAAGTAAGGGGTATGCAGAGGGAAAGCAACACAAAGGTGAGGTGAGGGGAGGAAAGGGTGTGCAAAAGTGAGGGGAGAGGAGGGAAAGCTGCACAAAGGTGAGGTGAGGGGAGGAAAGGGTGTGCAAAAGTGAGGGGAGATAAGGGCTGTGCTAAGGAGTGTGCACCTAAAATTCTACACAAAGGATTCTTGTAAATAAATTAAGTGTTACTAAGTGTTATATGTTGAGTGTGTAGGGAATTGTGAAGGCATTAGATGAAGGTAAAAAATAGAAATATTTCCATGTAAGGAAAAATAAATATGGAAAATAAATTGGTTTTGTCCAAAAATGCAGAAATATAAGAATTAGTTGGAAATGAAAATGGACAAGGACAATGGTAAAAAAGGAAAGTGAGAGGAAAATGGAAAGTGAAAAGGCTAAGTATGGAAGTATGGAAAATTCCATAATAATACAAGGTATATAAAAATCATGCAAAATGTATAATGTTGATGGTAAATGGAAAAGATAAAATAATAAATGGTAAATGTAAAAAAATAAAAGGATAAAAACCAAGAAATAATACAATGGATAAAAGCATAATGAACATGATGTATATGGGTTAAGTCCATGGGTTCTTGGGTCAAATTGGTAATGAACATGATGTATATGGGTTAAGTCCATGGGTTCTTGGGTCAAATTGGTAATGTTTTATGCAAATGATCTCCATTTTGAATTCTCTAAAGTGATGGATGCAACTGAGACATAGGGTTATTAGTTGAAAGGATGCACATGACAAATTTCTTTATTTATAATATCTTTTGTTTTCTTCTCTTTGTTCAAAAGGGTAACCAATCTTGTTGGCATTGCATGAAGAAAATTTACAACATTAAAATTGTTTGAAAGCTTGTTGTTTTAGAATCACTCTATTTGATGTGTGACATTGAAACACATCAACAATCCTGAGTAAGCAATACTATAACATGTTATTTTTCAGCCTTCATCTTCAAACTGGTAGGCTCATGTGTCGTTAGTGAGTCTCCAACACGTTTTTGCTAACTCACCCAACAAGGTCCTCTTGACTCTATTGTTACACCATTGTGTATTCAGAGTTGTACTAAAATAGTTCTGTGCTCATCTTTCCCCTTCATAATTTCCTATGATAGAGCCAAATGCTCACCCAATCCACCATATCTATGCTTCTAGCTTATGAGGTCACAACTCAAGATATTGTTCTGCTACTCATACTAGGGGGCTCAATTAGTTCAACATACTATTTTCATCATATTACCCTCTAGGCTCATTGTGTGCGTTCTCATCATCTAATATATTGTTCTTGAATGCTAGGCTTTGCTTAAACCCCCTTTTCATGTGCTCAAATACTCTAATCAAATAATTTCTACTACTATTCTTAGATGCCATGTCAATCTCTATATTCTATTGTTAGAAATTTCTCAATCAATATTCATTCTTCAATATTATCTGTCTACACTCAATTGCACCTTCTTCATTTCCTTTATTAATCATGGATATCTAGATGTTATTCATTAAATATTTTGTCATTTATTGTTATGTTACTCTTATTAACCATGCTTACTCGACTTCTTGTCGATCATGGTGTTTCTTTGAAATTTTTGGAAATAAACAATGCTAAAAAGTGAACGAGAACTGTAACTTCAAAATCAGAACTCTGGCTGAACAAACCCCTAATTTTGCACCAAAAACATGAAAGAATGACGTAAGATGAGAAAGTGGTGACGCCGCATCACCTTTTTTTGGGTTAAAATTCAACATTTTTAAGATATGGCTTTAAAAAACAAAATTATAATCATGGAAAACCTTAAAACTCCAACAATTCCCAATAATAGTGTTAAAGATTAAATAACATGAATGAAAAACCTTAAAATTTTGACATTTTTTCAACTATGATTTATTTATTATAATTATTTTTATTTTATTTGTTAAAAAGCAGTTAATTTATATTAATTCAGCTGGAATATAGGACAAAACCCTTACATTTAGAAACAATTCTTCATAAGCCGAGGGCTTGTTTTAATCACTAAACATGCTATAACCACCTGGCCTTTTACATACAAAATTGCTTACATCTTTTATTCTATATATATGCTAGAAAACACCACAAATCTTTGAAAAAAAGACATAACATTCAGGAAATAATTAAACTGCCCGTCCACTCACTTCAATTCCCTCTTGTTCACCAGTTGCATGCTCCATCACCGCTGCGTCTATTTGTTGCAAAGAAGGATCTTCCACAGTCTGATCTTGAGGGCTTCGTAGAGGATTTCCTGCTAGGGTACTTGCAGGGATGGGGTCCAAGAGGCCAAACACATCTTTTAAAACTCCCAGAATCACAATCTCCACCGTGACATCAATACTCTCAACCGCAAATTATCCACTTTATTTGCCAGATTTTCCATCAAGAGTTGAAAGCACTCCAACTCTTTTCACAAATCGACCATTTGTTGGTTGAGCAGGGTAAAATGCGACCTCGCTTCCAAGGTCATCTGCTCTCATAATTTCGAGACTGTGACTGAATTTTCCTCCAACATAAACCCGATATGGGTTTTCATGCGAGACCCGATTCGTATGTCTTGTCGAAGGTTTGGGGTTTATGTTTTCCATAATGATGTTGATGGCCTTAACAAGCCACCTGATCCAAATTTTATGAGCCTTAAAATATGTATTAACAACAACTTTATAATCATGGGATAAGGATTATTGTGGTGTCATTATAGTCTCGGACAAGGACCCCTCCCCCTAGTCCCATTCCCTTATTAGTCTACTCAATGGATAATGAATTATTTTCCCTTTTATATGATAGAAGGAGGCATAATGCAATTTTTTGGTCTGCAACCATAACCTTGCTATTAATGGAGATTGAGCATTTCCAAGATGGTTTTTAGAATGATGAGAATTTTGAATTGTTATCATAAAGTCTCCAAAAACAATGATGTGTCTTACCCTTTGGCCACAATGCTAAAAAATTTGGCTTGTTTGTTGTCCAACCAAGCCCCTATGCAAATTTCGACATTATTTCTCCTTCGGGGTTGTATATGACCTCTCCTGCTCCAACCTCCCCATTTTTCAACTACGAAATTAAAACCAAATAACATAAGTATGAAAAAAATTTATAATTTCATTCTTTTTAACCTTGGTATAATAAGCAAAATATCATGACTTAAAAACCTTAAGAATTAACACCTAAACAAGAGCATTCTAACAAGAGCATTTCTAACATGAGTATTTATTTATTTTTTAAGGCTAAAATTGTAACTCTTTTAAGATCTTAGCCTAATAAAAGTTGACCCATTTTCAATGGGGCACTAAAATTGCAATATTTGTTAGCTATGGCCTATAAGATCATCATTAGTGTACACAAAATCATGAAAAAAGTCCCCCTAAAAAATGATATATTTTTTATTTTTTTGATTTTATTATTATTATTATTTTAATTTTTAAATTAAAAATATGTTTTTTTTTGGGTTTAAAGAAAACTAAATAATTAAAAATGTATTTTCCAAAAAAAACCAATAAAAATGATTAAATCAAAACAATTTAAGTTAATTTTATAAATAAATTAAAAAAAATGAAGGGAATTTTTAAAAATTAACCCAAAAAATCTATATTATAAAATAAATTAAAAATTATATATATATATATATATATATTAAATAGAAGAAATTAAAATAATGTATTATTATTTTTAAAAAATAATTTTAAATAAAAATTAATTTTGGAAAATAAAATAGTTAAAAAAATTAAAATTAAAAAAACATATAACAAAATAAACTAAAAATTAAATACACATATAAATAATGTTAGAACGAAGACTTTTGTGATCCATAAAATAGATAAAGGTCTTTCGGATCAATTAGATCATTAGGATTTGGTCGACGTTTCGAACCAACTAATGTGGTTGATCCTCAGGACAAGGTGAAAAATCCCATGGCTCTCATTGAATAAATGATATCCATGGGCTTTTTCACCTTGTCCTAAGGATGAACCACATTAGTTGGTTCGAAATGTCGACCAAATCCTAATCTGAAAGAAATTTATCTACACATTAATGAAACTTTTTGAATTAAAAAAATTGATTTTTTTTAAAACAATACAAAATGAAAAAAATTATTTGTTTGTGTGAGGAAGGGTGAACTAACATGGCCAAAAAAAATAAAAAAATAAAAGTTATTTGTTTGTGTGGGGAAGGGTGACCTAACATTGCCTCTCCAACCATTGGGCTAGCTAGGCATGTGGCTGCACAATCTGCGTTGGTTGTGTGACCACTTACCTGTTCGTCTTGTGGACGAAGGGGCGATGCCCCGATATTGCCGTCTCCCATACAACATAACAAAGTCACATGTGTTAGGTTATGTTGGGGACATAGATGCTTGACATCGCCTCTCTAACTTTTATTTTTGTTTTTTAAATATATATATTTTAATTAAATTATTTATTATTTTTATTTTTTAAATTTAAATTACAATTTTATTTTTAATTTAGATTTAGATTTAATATTTTTTAAAATTTAAAATTTTATTTTTTATGTTTTTGTTTAATATATATATATATTGATTTTTGTTTTATCATTTGAACAAATTCCCAGCCTCAACGCAAAACCCTTCACCTATCTGTTTTGATCTCTGAGTTCTCGGTGCGAATTATATAGGTTTGGATTATAGAGTCTGTGGTCTGGGTTCCATGGTAATCATAAAATCCATAAATCTAATTTTATCCTCTGCGGTCGTCAGGCTCCTAGCCTCAGTGCAGAACCCTCGGTTGACTCCTCCCGAGCCATCCATCCATGTTAATTCTGCAAACACCAGAATTAGGGATCCACGCATCGAACCCGCACCCCAATTCGCTATGGAATCGATCCACCCAATTGCATAAACACGCTATCCAACCCTAGACCACTTCGCTTCCACCTTTTAGCTAGCATGCCCACGGCCATACACTCTTGCCCATCCAGATTGACCCACTTTTTGCTGGTCGTCCATACTGTGGCATCAAGCTATAGATAAGTCACGACCAGGGTGAGGCCGCACCAGCCCAACCCACAGTCGATTAGCCCCTTTCATGCCGAATGATATAGTGTAACCAGTGGAAGTCGTGGTTGATATATTAAATTATGTAAAGGGATCGACCATCTAGTAGCAGCGTAATTCAAAGAAGAAGCAAGAGCCAAGGTACAACTTTTAAGAAAGGGATATAATAGTGGAGACAATTATTTATCACATTGATCTCTGCGATGATTTTCATATCGACGATGGTTCGTATTTGCACTGAGCAAGATCTGTATTTGCCAAAGACTCAGCGTCCAAGGCATAGTGACAACCTCACATTGGTTCTGATTTACAGGTGCACATGTTCTCATTTACCCTCCTCGTGTTAAGTTTTGTTTTATTACACTATGAATACTTCCCCTCATATTTCTATGCCCCTCTCTAGCGAAGGTAGACCAAGTAAAATTACATTAGATAGTTTCTATGAGTACATTGAGTCTTTAGAAAGACGAAGAGAAGAAAGAGAAAATCAATTTAAACTAGAACTAACGACAATGCTTGATAACAACCACAAATCATTAGAACATAAAATAACCACACTTGAAATTGAACTCCAAGAAATGAAAGATAAAATTCAAGAAATAAAACATAGTAAACAAACAATGGTCTAAGAAAATGACACCTTGAAAAGCGAGATTAAAAATCTAAAATAACAACTACATAATAACTCATCTCTAAATAACACAGAAAATAACTTAGATATTAAACCCATCAAAGAGGAAATTAATAAATTAATTGTTCTCGACCTTGAGCGCCACAAACGAGCCTTAAATCTTATAGTTGCGGGTATATAAGAACAAAACAATGAAAACACATTAGAAATAGTTAAAGAACAATTAAAAAAAAAATCTCAAATTGAAACAACCTATCTCACGGAAGCAATAAGGGTCAGAAAGATACTTGAGCATAAACACAGACTCATTCGTGTCAAGGTCAGTTGTCATGAACATAAATTAGATATACTCAGGAAATCCCCAAGTCTAAAAGGAACAAGAATATTTATAAATGAAGATCTCATTCCAGAAGACCAAGACGAACTTAGGAAAGAAGTAAAAAATGTCAAGGATGAAAGAAAGGTCAGAAAATGGACAATCATTAGGAATAGGAAAGCTATTATTAGAGATAGAGTCTCAAGCACGAGTGATAAATAGGGATTTTCATCACTCCAGATCCTCTTTTGGAATTGTTGTGGCTTTCCATGGTGTAAAGGTCCTCTATTAAGTTGGATCTCGAGTGATATTGAACTTATTCTCTTAGTTGAAACATGGGAGCATGATGAATCTAGGGTCCCTCACCTCGACAGTTTCAGTCTTTGGTCTGGTTGGAATAAGAAATCCTCTCAGAGGGGCTTTAGTGGTATAGCCTACTATATAAGGAACACTTTTTCCTCTCACATCCGACTTCATAAAATCGCCCCCTTCAATCAATACATTTGGATCGAAATCTCTGATTCTACCACCAATAAGATCTTTCTTGCAACATGCTATTTCACTCCTATCAACTCTACATCCTATAGAAGAACAACTTGGATAAGAATTTTCCTTTCAATTCTTTAGAAAAATACATCTTCAACCTAAGAAATGATGGTAATATCCTTTTACTAGGAGACTTTAATGCTAGAACTGCTACTAACCAAGCCATTACATTAAGCAACAACTCTAACCCTGACCCCTTGTGGCTTGATGAAGATAGTAACTTAGCTAATAAATTCAAGAGAAAATCTGAAGAAATTATCAAGAAATTATTCAGCACTGAGCTCCTCAAACTTTGCAGTTCCCATGACCTAATTGTTATTAATGGTATTAACAAGTGGCCCCTCTCCTGTCAGATGACATGTTTCCACGTGCCGGGCAACAATGTCGTGGATTATGAAAATTCTGACATCCTCATCCTCAACCATATTACAAACTTTGAGCTTCTTAATGGATTCAAGCCTGACTTTGAGCACATACCTCTGTCTCTATCCCTCAATCTTGCTATGCATACCACCCACATGAAAGAGACCAATGAAAGAAAAAGACACATTCGCTTCGATAGAAGTAAAAACAACCTCTTCTTAAGGGATTTAGAGAGGGATTTAGGCCCCATGAATTATAATAATAACATTGATCAAATTTATTACCATTTCACTACTATCCTTTCCAACACCATTAGCAAGTTTTATAATGAGATTTTGTTTAAGCAATCTAATAGAACTTCCAATCCATGGTATGAAAAAGATTGTAAAATTTCCATGAAAGAAATCAAAGATGCTCCTATTGAAAGCATTAAGCTGCAAAATATCAATATATACAAAATATCACCCAGAGGAAGAAAATATCATATAGTAATAAAAGACAGGATTATCTTCTCCACGTTTCTAAATTTGTGCCCAAAAATTTTTGGTGGATGTTCTTGTCCGTAAAACTAAAGATAACCATTCTATCCCTTTAGAAAACTGGGACAACTACCTTAAGAATTTGTATGACTCTCTAGACAGTATGGGCACCACCTTAATCACTACAATTAAGGAGGATGTATTCTCTCTTGACAACATTGAGTGTGGTGTTAATAAGCTCGCTAATGGGAAATCTAAATATATTGAAGGATACCAAGCTGAGATCCTTAAAATGGGAAGATCTATCCTCATTCCTTATCTCCACAATCTTTTCAATTTGGATATAACGCATGGCTTCCCTCGGCTTTGGACGCAAAGCCTTATTGTACCTATATTTAACAATGGGGACATGAGTGTTCCATCTAACTACATGACCATTATGGTTAGCCATATCCTGGCCAGGATTTATGGGTTCATTTTGGAGAAGAAGCTTAGCGTTTGGCTTGAAATCTAGGGAAAAAGAGCTAAAGGGCAAGCTGGTTTTAGGAGACATCACTCGACTATTGACCATCTGGTCACTCTAAGAATCATTGCGGAGGAATGTTGCAATAGTAAAACCGACCTCTTCTGTTGGTTTTTGGACTTTGTTATGTATATTTTATTAATTATTAGTTAGATATAGTTATATTAGGTTTTATTAAGTGAAAGGGCATGATCAAAGATCATGCCTCTTCACCAAAGGACACCATGAGGCTATATTTAAAGCCTCGGTGATTCCCCATTGTAATCATATCTCATATCTCATATTTTATCAATAATAATATATACTTATCAAGTTTTCCAGAGTTTTTACACTCCATTGGTATCAGAGCCATCGCTCTTCGGGATCTGTGTGATCACCCAGAATTAAGGAATTACAGAATTCCAGAATTGCAATTCCAGAATTGCAAATTTTTTTAAATCGAGTGCTTGTGGACAGTATTAGTTTTAAAAGAAAATTTGCAGCCTTTCTCCTATCCACGCCCCTCCTTAACGATCTGTCCCTCACATCCTCACTTTACCTTACGGTTCACTCCCACTCTGCGTTATAAATATATATATATATATATATATATATTTTTTTTTTTCTTTTTTTTTCCCATTACATATCCCAACTCCCTCACGAAAAAAAAATATAAATAAATAAAATTTTTCTTTTACAATCCACCCCCACGCTACAGCATACCCCAACTCCAGTCTTCCGTCTTTTTCTGTCGCCGCCTTCTCCACAACTCCTTTCCGCACTCTCGTTGCCCTCACCTGTCAATTCCTTCCACGTCGAATCTCCCAACGCCTTTCCCTTTCACTCCCGTCCCCGTCCGACTGTCTCACACGTCCCACTGGTTAACCACGTAAGTTATCAAACATTACATATAACTATAGTTGTCCCCGCTTTCTCCCTCGGCAACCATTTTTTTTCTTTCAGTCAGCGCAACTTTTTTTTACAAACATAACAACGAAATATTCCAAGCAGCGTGTCTTTTTGAACGTCGGACGTGTGACTTCATAGTGGAGAGGTGTGAATTCACGAAAGGCAGGTGTACGAGTTGTTTAAAACAAGCATTCCGACATCTAAAAACCGAACATGCGTGTTCGCTGTTTGTCTCATTTGACTGTGTCCTCACCGCCTGCACACTCTTCCTTGCCGTTGCAACCATCCTTCTCGAGGGTTTGCTGTGCCACAGCAGTAAACAACTAAAAAAAAAAGGGTGCATTTGTTTTAAAAAAAAAATCGTGAACCATCGTGATCATAGGGTTGGACGTTTCCAAAGTAAAATCAATTTTTAAAATATATACATATATATATATATATATATATATATATATATATATATATATATATATATATATATATATATATATATATATATATAAACGAATTTATTTTATATAAGTACATTTAAGTGTTTATATAAAAATTAGATTTAAAAAAATAAAATAATAAAAATTATTATTGTTGTATAATAATTATATAATTGATTTATATATTATATAATTTTTTAAATCAATAATTATATATATATATATATATATATAATAATTATATAATTTATTTAAAAAAAATAATTATTATTATTATTTAAAAAAAATAAAAAATAATTTAATTAATTAATTAATTAAAAAAAGAGAGAGGGAAAAACTGGCAGAAAAATATTCCCCACCTCATACACGTTCAATGTCTTCATCAATGTCAATGGCCGAATTCCAGGAGAAATTGGTGGATCTCGAGAAACAGATCAATAATAATTCCGAAGAATTCGGAAAAAGATTAGTCGATCTTGAAGGTACAGTTGTAGGACATTCCAACGACATCAAAAAGGTTCATGATACGACAAATCGAATAGAAAGACAAATGTGGCTAAATCATCACGAGGCCACAGAAAAGCAGAGCGAAGCAATGAACAATATGACAGAACTCTTCAATAAGCTAAATGATAAGATAGATAAGTTAAGTCAGACACAATCCCCAATATCTCCTAACATGGAACAAAATCAACAAAACAATTCCGCAGATTCAGGGAACTCAGAAGAGCATCAGGAAAAAACCGATTCCCCACATCATCAAGAAGATAGTAATGCAGATTTTCAAAATAAGCAACTCTGGAATGCATTTGCTAATCAATATATCCTTCTTGTTCCACCATTAGCATATCAGCGAAAAGCCAAAATCGAGCTACCCAAATTTGATGGTAATGAAAAAAATAGCGTTGCATGGCTTAATAAAGCGGAAGAATATTTTGAGATTTATGACATTACTAGTGATGATGAAAAAATTAAACATGCTTCCATGAAAATGGAAGGAGAAGCATATAATTGGTATATGTGGTGGAAAAAGACAACGCTCGCTATCAGTTGGAGGAAATTTAAGGATGCATTCTTCAAAAGGTTTCAAGGCATAAAAGAAGAAAAGTTTTTTTCAACGTTTATCAAATTACGCCAAAAAGGAGATGTGGATGAGTACACTCGAGAATGGGAGACCTTGGCAACACGAGTACCCGGATTGTCAGAATCTCGTTTAATCCAGTCTTACATCTCAGGACTTAAAATCCATATACAAGAAGAGCTCGAACTACATGAAATTACGTCCGTAGAAGTAGCAAGGCAAAAAGCAAAAGCTGCTGAAAAGAAATTTGAAAGATTATCAAAACCAGAAAAAGTATATTCGAGACAAAGATTTCCTCGATCTAAAAATATAGAGGACACAAAATATGTCCCGTTCCATCTTCGTGAAGAAGAAAAATCTAGTATGGAAAAACAAAGAATGAGAGAAGGCAAGTGCAAGCGTTGCGGTGAAAACTGGGACCCTAAGCACAGATGTGCTAATGGAAAAGCGAAAAATCTATACAGTTGTGAAGCAACTAACGACGCTAACAGTAATGATTCATATATAGAAGGATTAGAAGACAACTTAGAGTTCTCTCCAGAAGTGGATGGCGAAACTATTCCGCAAGTGTCATTATCAGCTATGACAGGCATATCACAACCTCAAACCTTAAGGTTAAGAGGACATATCAAGAACAACAACGTAATGGTTCTCGTCGACACTGGTAGTACCCACAATTTTCTAGATTCAACCATGGCAAAAAGACTTAACATCTTTACCTTCCCCATGCCTAATATGAAGGTAATGGTGGCTGATGGTAAGAAGATTGAGCAAGTAGGGAAATGCCATAAAGTTAAACTATAGATAAAAAAATTTCATTTAGAATCTCCATTCTACACAATTCCATTACGAGGAGTAGATGTGGTCTTAGGAATTCAATGGCTACAAACTTTAGGTACTTATTCGTCCAACCATCAGAAGCAGTTTATAATTTTTAAGTGGAAAGGGCAGAAACACAGGTTGTATGGATTCCAAGCCCCAAAAGATCAAGTCGTATCTTCCTCTTTGATGACGAAGATGATTCAAACAGGAGCGTCAGCATCTACAGTACAATGTCATCAGTTAGAAATGTTAACTTCAAAAGGGAGCCACGAAGAGTCACCAGAAGAACAAGGATTAGTTCGGACACACGAAAAATTATTCCAGGATCTACCCATAAAAGTGCCTCCCGTAAGAAAATCAAACATCCAATAGAAGTCAATACAGGATCCGACCCTGTCAATATCAGATCTTGTCTCTATCCACATCACCAAAAGATTGAAATCGAGAAGATTCTCAACGATCTTTTTAAAATGTGGGAAGCAAGAGCTCGTCGCTTGAGAAAACCAGACATTCGTCAACATTGTCCATCATTACATATGCTTTTAGGACAAAGAATCTTTAAGAGAGGGGCAATGTTATGTATATTTTATTAATTATTAGTTAGATATAGTTATATTAGGTTTTATTAAGTGAAAGGGCATGATCAAAGATCATGCCTCTTCACCAAGGGACACCATGAGGCTATATTTAAAGCCTCGATGATTCCCCATTGTAATCATATCTCATATCTCATCTTTTATCAATAATAATATATACTTATCAAGTTTTCTAGAGTTTTTACACTCCAGACTTAAAAAAATCTTTCGACACTGTTCCTCGAGATAAACTTTGGGAGAGACTTAAAGAGATCACAACCCCTCTGAGCTAAGGATTGCTGTGATCCGTCTCTACGAGACCATCACAACCAAGATTAAGACCAACAAGGGGTGGTCTAAAGATATTAAATGCAATATTGGAGTTAAGCAAGGGTGTCCCCTATCCCCTAGCCTTTTTGGCATATACATCGATAAGCTAAAGGAGTGTCTGGAATATACGGGTGCAAGGGCACCGAGCTTGCTGGTGCTCTCGTTACTCTTCTCCTCTATGCCGATGATATCATTCTTCTTGCAAAAATCCATGATGACATTGACAAACAGCTCCAGATTCTTCATGACTACTACTCCAAGATGGGTATGATAGTTAATACTGACAAGACTAAAGTCATGATCATTAAATCCAAAAAGATCACCCATGGTAGTTTCACGTATAATAACCAGTGCTTAGAGCATGTTTCTTCTTATAAGTATTTGTGCATTGACTTCCCTCATCATCTCAACTGGAATTATAGCATCGAGAAAAGGATTATTGGGGGCTGGAAAGCTTATTATGAGATTGAAAACAATTGTAAGTTGGTCGATCTTTACATTTGGAGTAACAATAGGTTCCTATTTGAGACCCTTGTCACCCCTGTTGTCTTATACAAATGTGAAGTTTGGGGTTGCAGTATATCTAGAGGGTCATGGAGGAAGATTGAGATGATTCAAAAGCAATTCATAACCTACAACCTTAAGATCAAGGGAAATACTCCCTATCCTATCCTCTTGATCGAATTTGGTTTTTCCCCCATTGAAAGTACAACTATGTTTAGATATCTGATGTTTAAGAAGAAACTTGACAACATGGAATAAAAAAGGCTCCCTAAAATTGCTTCTAACTGTAGTCAAAACCCTCACCTTTGCCTCAAGCGCGGGTGGCATAAGGATGCCCAATCCTGACTCAACTATTGGGGAATTAAGGAGGAGCTCAGTATGGGAAGCAAAGATAATATCAAAAATACTTTTACCTCCAATTTTAAGGAAAAACTATGGGAGGATCAAGAGATGGAGGGTAAAAGGAAGCTAAGATACTATAAGGAAGTGATCAACCCCACCCTTGATAATTAAAATTATCTCTCTATGTTGTCTAGCAATAAGAAAAAAATGAACATCGCTAAGATACGAACTAATTCCCACGAGCTTCGGAGTGAGACCGGACGGTGATCTATTCCCAAAACCCCTTGGAACTCTGTCAGATTTGAAATTATAAGCAGGTGGAAGATGAAAAGAACTTCCTTTTAGACTGCCCGACTCTTACTCACATTCGATCTCGATTCACTACCATCTGCCACACTTCCAATATTCTTGACCTATTAAGCCAACCTACCTATAGCGATCTTGGAGCCCTTATTTCTCTTCTCTTTGACCATAGAAACAAGATTTTGAAGAATCAAACTTAGATTCTTTCTCCTCCCTTAAGGTCTGATAGATCACATTGGTTTTAACAGACTTAACCATCATCATCATCATCATCATCATTATTTGAATTTTTTATTTTGGTTATTTTTTGAATTACAAAGTTAAAATTTTATTTATTTATCTTTTTGTTTTAAAAAATTATTATTATAACTGTTACTATTTAAATTAGCATTTTTTAAGAAGAAAAGGGTTTTTTTTTTAATCTTTTATTTTTCAAATTGATTTTCCACATATATATTATTGATTTTTTACCATTTTTTCATTAACTTTTTTGAAATGTTAATTAGTAAAAAGTAAAAAAATTAATAATTAAACAAAAATATGTAATGTCAAATTTAGATCCAAATTCGATTTTATGTTTTTTTTTTTTCAATGTTACTCATGTTCAAGGATGTAATTTCAATTAATCAGTAATTTTAACAACAAAAATAAAATAAAAGAAAAGTTAGACAACTTTCAAAACATTTAAAAAGGAAGAAGAAAAAATATAAAGGTAAAGAAATTTTAAGTGCCGAGTTTTATGATTTTTTGTATTATGATATTTGGTCTTTAATGCCATGGTTGAAAAATGTTTGACTTTTAACATTTTAAAAAAGAGGGGCAAGTCCACGGGGTCTTGGATAGATGGTGATCGGTTGATCTGTTAAGACACTAGAATTATACCATCATTAACTATTATTTTCATGTAACAAATACATACTTCTTTTTCAAAAAGAAGATAATATAATCTAGTTTTTCTATCTTTACATATGCAAGTTTCTCACGCTTCTCTCTTCAAGAAATTACCATAGTTAACCATATTTTATGTATAAAATCCAGGCAACAATAACAGGTTTAACTTAACCTTTTTTGCCCCTAAATCAAGAAATTGACGCAATTCATGCAATCTTTTTAAGCGATTATTCTTTTCAAGAAAATTAACATGATAAATTTCTTTATCTACACAGAAAAACATATTTTCTATATCACAATGAGTGCCCTTTTGTGCATGAAACATATGCTTTTTTTCTAACACAATGACCTTTACTTCAATGGACATAATCTTTTCAAGAAACAAGCATGCATTCTTGTTATTCTATGAACAACGTTCATATGCATCTTTTAAGAAAAATATCTTTATTTTTCATGAGTTCATGCACAAAAAACCTATGCAAGTATTTTTGCACTCAAATCCTTACAAATTTTAAATAAAAAATATGGGTATTTATATGTATACATATTCATGAAAACCCTTCCAAGAAAGTTAATCTAATTAACTTTTCTCTTTTCGAAGAATCTGATAGTGTATGGCACAAAGACATTTCACTTTATATTTTCTTTTCAAGAATTAACATAGAAATATATTTCAAGAATTCTGATATAATGGATATTATTATTGCGCACATATTCCTATTAAGAGTCTATAATATTCACACTAATATCTCCAAGGAAATAAATAATCTAATTTTCTATCATAATTTCCTTGCAATATTTTCTTGAATGATCTCAAGAAAACTTGGAAAAATAATTATTAACTTTGTGCATTAAGCACGTATTCGTTTCTCAGAAAAACTATTAAAAGAAAAATCACACATTCTTTTCAAGAAGCTTGGCTACTTGTCCTTTTATGCATATGATTATCATTTAATATTTTTAATGAATTAAAATAGTTCTCTAAATTTCTATATGCAAGGTTTTGTGCTTTCTAAACCATCTTTATGCATAAAAAAAAAGGTTAGGAAAATCTTTTAAGGCAACAACCAGGTTGTCTTAACTTCTAGCCAAATAAATCATGCAATTTCACATGATTAATTAGCCATGCAATCTTTTAAGAACTCAATGCACAAAACACTTATCTTTTGTTTGAAGAATATTTCCTTTGTTTTCATAGTCTTGTGCCTCCATATCCAATTCTTTGCTCGCATTGTCTTTGCAAATTCATTTGCAAGTTTTCTCCTCCATATAAGTTTTTTTTTTCTCCATGAAACTCCACTTTCGTTCCCTTTTATTATACCTTCCTTACATTCAATTTTATGAGCGTTAAAATTATATTGTAACTAATTCTTGATATTTCCCAAGAATAATTGAGTATTTTAAACCATCCCATCATAAAGACTGAGAATGTTAGGTAAATGACTAGGTAATTCCTTTTGGTAGTTACAACCGGGTCCACCTTAACTAAATCTTAATGAGAATTTTAGCCATATATTACAATAATAATACATTTATTTCATAAATATATGAATTTACAAGAGTTTTTATTATAGGGATATTACATACTACCCCCCTTAAAGTGAACACTGTCCTCAATGCTCATCTCTCACTGGGAGTTTAATTTTTACTCATGATATAACAATATAAACCACCCAAAAGGGGATAATTCCCCTTTTAAAATGAAGGATTTTATTTTAAGAAATAAAAATGAGAAAAAACAATAATGTTATTACATAAGTAAATTTAATAGTCATAAGAATTTATAGGTGCGAAAATATGCAAATTCAATTTTCCATCACTCGGTCATTATTCAAATTCATAGAAACAAAACATAATATCTATACCAACTTATCGTTACTTACCAATTAAGCTTGGAATTCATGGTCACTTTTACACAATCGCTCCAATGGTTTGACAACCCATCAACAATCCATGGCAAGCACCCTGTAATGTACTACTAACAAATCCAACATAATCACATAGTCACAACATTTTCAATCAAATAAATACTTTTAACTGTCATTCAATTATGCAATATCAGTTAATATTTAACCACAATACTTCCACAAGTACTGAGAGAGAACCAACCCTCTAATCATCAAAATGACAAATCATTGCACCACATGCATACTTGTCTGAGATCCTTCTAAAGACATCCACTCAATACATTTGAAAGTACTTAGAGAGCACCTAATGCTCTCAAATCATCGTAATGATCAATAAATGCACCAAGTGCATATTGTCTTAGCTCCTGCTAAGACATTAAAAAGATTAGTAATACAATACATTAAATTATACTTCCAGTAATTCTTTTCCGAGCACTAGGATCCTTTGATGTCAAGATGTACATAAAATATTTAAACAATTATATAGAAAATTCATTTTAATACAACACATAATAGATTAGTTACCTTGTTCCATTATAAAAACCACAATGGGAAAAAGAATGCTCCTCCCAACTAATGGGAATTGGTTTCCACAACCATATCGAGTCATTTTCACATCCAAACAGTTCTCTAACAAAGGCCATACTAGCTCCATCTTATAATTCCATTGGCCAACCAGCTCAAGAATTCCAATGACCAAATATGTTCCAATACATGATTCCTCTTGGTAGCGTCTTGCCTATTCCTTCGATGTAAGGTCCCACCTTACCCACCATAAAAATATAGAGAAGTAGAGGTCACATTAATCACTAATACTCATTTTCACAAAATCCTAAAGAATTAGTCACTGTAAAATTGTTTCCAACAACAAGCCCTTTTTTATGAAAGCTTTAGATAATACAAGAAACAAATGTCTTATTCTCTATTCATACTTCAACAAATTATTAAATTCAGTTTCACATTCATACCAAAAACTTGTAGACATAGGAAGCTACACCCATTAAATAGTTTATTTATAATTTATAGTAACATAAAAACAACAGTAACTAATAATTTTACACTAACAATTTATATGCACAAAAGCTACAACCATTCAAGACTTTTGACAAAAACTTTGCAGACATGCACTCTACACTCATTGAGGAATTTTGTCAAACTCTTGGCAACAATGAATTTAAGATTATTCTTCAACATATTTATCTCATAAAATTCATAAATTGAAACTTTAAATGTTGAATTCTTAAAAGAGGGAATAAATAATCCAAGTCTTTCATCAAAGACTCAATAATAGGCGCACATAACTCACAGCAGCAATCTGCAAAATCGCCTAGATTTCTGATCTGGGTTCTGAAAAGTATTTTTTTGGAATGAAATCAAGGGTTACATGTCCATTAAGCACAAATACCCCCTGATGTTGGGCTGAAGCGAATTAAAAATGCCCAGGAATGCGATTCTTGAAAACAAAAAAAAATTATAGCCTAAAAGTTTCATTTATGACTTTTGTCAAACATATAGAATGAAAACTTACAACTACAGCTCTACATGAGGAAAACCAACCCAGAGTTATGCTACTAAGATATGCTCATTGAATTCACACATTTATAAATCCACCATATGAGTTCTTGAAACATTTTGCCACCCACAAGTTAATTCATTTGACATGATTTGACAAGCTTTTTGCACCAATTGCTACAATTTGACAAACACATGGCAGCCCTGAATGCTACAACCATTAAGTCTTTCTGTAAAAATTATGATAGTAATATTACAACAAATTGAATGACAAAACATTGAATTATTAATAAGAATATGAAACATAAGCCATAACTACAATTTATCTCCAACTTACCTCAAGCATTTGATCTTCCAAACCATATTTTAGTTGCCATTATTTTTGCATTTTCCTTGAAGGGTTGATTTTGTAATTCCTCCAGGTATATTTTGGGTACATGTCCATTTTCTTACTTATGATGTAAGCTGCAAGTTAGCACTTATTCATGCATAAATAAATTGATAACATTACTCATTCATGGATTTTGTCAAACACTTTGCAAACTATCCTAAAACTATTTATAAAACATGCATCTAATTACTTGAAACAAAACCATAAATCGTGAAATACTTACCCAAGTCCTTTGGAATTTATTTATTGCAATTACCTTCAACAATATTTGGCTTTCCTTCCTCAATGCTACAATACCAAGATTAGTACAATACACTACACCAATAATAACTCCAATATTGAGATCTAAACATACATACATATAGATTGATCTAGTCTTCATTTTTAATTAATTACTAATATTCTAGATAACATAAGCCTGAACCAAAATTAGACACTTACAACAATTTAAATGTCTACTTTTTATTTTATGCTAAAGCTATACTATAATTTTAGGACAATGGAAATTATACCTGAAGAGATATTCAGCTCCAACCGTTGAGAATATGATCCATCTTTGATCCCTTAACCAACTCATTTGAACCATCTGGTTTTCCACCCAACCATATCCAAGGAGAACTCCTCCCCCTGAAACCCCCGAGCTGTAAAAGCTCACAAACAGTACCAAAATATAGCACTAGAGAGAAAGCTAAGGCAATTTGAGGAAGATAAGTTTCAATTCCTCCAAATACCACTCATGGTCAGCTGCACCATGTATAAATACTTAGTAATTTAGTTTAGGAATTTGAAATTCATTTCAAAAGAAATTGGCTACTCTCCAAGTCCCTCCCTCTCATAATTTTTGGTTCAAATCTCTCCAACTCTTGGTATCACCATGCACCCCCCCAAGTGAGAATACATGAGACACCTATATAGGAGGAGCAACAAATTCTTGTCATAAAGGAGGAGTAATATGCATGCCTTGTATTCCATTTAGATGAATGTAACTCATGCCATTAAGGAGAGGTATGCATGCCTTAATTAAGAAGAGTGTAACATATGCATTAAAGAGAGAGTAAGAGGAATCTTTTATGACATGTCTTTAATGAGTGTAAGAGGAATATGCCATTCTTTGATGAGTGTATAAAAGAGAGTGTAATGTATTATTAAAAGAGAGAGAGAGAGTTACATAGAGCCATGAGAATCATCAAGGAGAGAGGTGTGAAGTGATTGAGGAGATATAATTCCCTTTTAATAATAATATCATAGTCTCATAAAATATAATAATAATATTAATAATATTGAGGATTAAGTCGATATTGAACTATTACGATTGATTAATCATAAGTTAAGTGATTTTCCTTCAAACATACTTGTTTACCCATTGATTGGAGGTGATTTACTATTTTTGGAAAGTCATACTTGAAATGGTAGACATGACTTTCTATTTTTAGAAAGTCACTCCAAAATTGTTAGGAATGAGATTTTATTAAGGAAATTCATCTGTGAGCTGCCCATGAGTGGTATTTTTCTTCCGGATAATAGGGATTCCAGACTCCTATTCTATGCATCTTCGTGCCTTATTAGATTGAGGATTCCGTGCCCTGATCTACTGTACAGATCCAAGATTCCACACCTTGATATTTTTAAAAATTCAGGACTCTGCGCCCCAAAAATTTCATTATAGATTCAAGACTCCATGTATTTATATTTCATGGATTTATGACTCTATGCCCTAATCCTTTTATTATATATCTAAGACTCCACGTCTTTACATTTCATGGATTTAGGACTCCACGCCCTAATTTTCATGACTTCTCATCTACTGTGCTTTGAAACTCCACGTTTCACCTTAAGGCACTGATTGTGAGCTTATACCGATCTGATGGTTCGTTGGTAAGGTCTTCTTCCAAGACCTGCACACATCACAATCTCATTGATCAAATAAATCAAATGAATTTCATAATTAACTTATTCAAATTTTACCAAATATTGTGCATGACTTCCATAATCATTTTGGTTTTGGAGAAATGACTTCCGCAGTCATTTATAACTTGAGAATCCTTATTGGAAATGAACAAGTCCCCTTCCACATCATGCTTAGTACGAGATTACACACATATAATTATACAAATCATGTATCATCCATAAATCATAATTAACCATATGTTCACATAACCATGATCGTCCATGGATCCATGTCTCAATTCTGAATCACCATTCATGTCATACACCTATGTCCAAAATAGGATACCAAAAGATAAAACATCGCTAATATGCTCTTAACCAAAATCAATTCTTGTGCACGCAACCAAGATATTATCATAAGCACAGAACAACCAAGTGACCCAAACCAGGTCATAGCATATAAGCAAGTACATAAGTCTTTCATACATAATATTATACCATTATATCAAAATCACCATCTCTAAGTGTCATCAAAGCTATCTCACCAAGAAGGGACACTACATCCAACAACATCTTGTATATGATGAATTTTTGGGCCTCCTCCAACAAGGTCCAAATCAATAGAGTTTCCTCATGCATTTTATTTCTTACCATCTTGGCCAAATATTTTCCCTTATTGAGATCATCTTCAGGGAGAGGAAATTTGGGCAGAAAAGCGCCAGCAACCCCTATGGGTAGTGTTGGTGAAAAAGGAGGTCTCTGGGCAAGACCCAGGTTCAGGATAGAGGCCAAAAAGGTTTCCGCAGTAGTCTAGCACAATGTCGACATTTTAACACTACTCCAAGGATTAGAGCGTCTCACTCGAGGCGCGTCGTGACCTTAGTAAGGTTAGGAGACAGATAATGTACCAGACGATTACAACCATGAAGAACAACTAAAGGAACTTGAAACAACAAGCATATCTCACTACTATGTATACGCTATTACTCATCAAGCATGTTCAGGATGCTGAATTAAAATTTAAAATGGGGCGTACATTCATAGTAAGAAAATGATTAACACTCAACTCAGAACATTAAGCACAACAATAACCATATTTCATTATCAATATCAAGACATCATACATCACTCCACGGAGTCTATTACAATGTGATTCAGTACAACAGAGATCTCACAGAGCTCTCTTATGGCTCTGCTCTCTCTCTCGGCCCTCTTCCGTACTGACTAACTAATCTACACTGGATGATGGCCTATTTATTCTTCCGCCAACGTGACTATCAGTCTTTCCTCTTTTCCTGCTCCATTGCTTGCTGCTTCTTCTTGATTACTAGGAGTTCTACTGATTGTCCGTGTCTCCCATATCTTCCATCTGCACTGTTCTCCGCAACTTCCACACCACCTATCTTCCGACTATCCGCAACTATGACAATTCCCTGTCTACCTTGATTCCGCTTCGCCACTTGTTCTCCGCAACTCAAAACTGTTTCTTTTTCAAAACAAAGGCCCCAACAGGTCCCGAACACACACTATTGACTCATCTCGAGTCAATATTTTCCTACTGCTACAGCTTTCGTCAGTCTGTCAGCTTCTGAGGCTAACTTTGTCTTCTCCGTTTATTCACTCTGTCCAAACAAAGGCCCCAAAACTGGAACCTTGCTCAATGATGAAGACTTGAGTTCCGCGAACTCGGTGATTGGCTGTTTCCATTCTCTAATTAGCTATTCGGTTTTGATGGCGACTCTTTTAGCCTTGGGTTCACTTGCCACTGGCAGCAACTTGCTGAATACTTCTTGTATCTTTGGCCCAATTTTGGTCGCCATCTGCTGTATTGCCTCTAATTTCTGCTTGACTGGTTGCCTTAGCTCTCTGAGGACCTGCTTTGTGGCATTAGAGTGCTCCTCTATCATCTGTATTTTGGTTTCTAGCACCTCTTCTTGGTTGTACATCTAAGTTATGTTGACTGGATCAGTGGTTTCTTTGATCTCTTGTGAAATTTGCTGAAGCTGTGCCCAGATAGGTTTGGATTTCATGGTAAATGATTTAGAGCATTCATGTAAATGCTTCAGTAGGTTGTAGGCCTCTTTGACTATCATCACTAGGGTTTCCTTCATTCCAGTTACCTGCTTCTATTTCTTGGTAACCTTCTCAGCATATATCACGGCAGGGTCTGGTAATGTTGGTCTGGAAGCTAGCATTTCTTTGAGCTCTTGGTTCTCTCTACTAATATTTTCACATGTCATTGTCACTTAGATAGACCTTTCGACCATGGAGTAGGCCGATATGTCCTTCGACGTCTTGTTATCCTAGGAAATTACATCGCTGACTGTGTCTTTGGGATTTGGGTAGACGTGATGGGTAATGATTATGGATTAATATGGAAAATTTATTACAGTATGGTTGTTACTAATTATGGCAGTCAATTCTCAAATCCGGGTGATCCTACGGACTGACAACGGTATGATGGGTTATTATGACAGAATGATATTTAACACGCTTGGATTTCTTACATGGATGACACGTTAGACGCTACCCCCCCGAATACAATCGATTGCGATGTGGTCTCCGCATCGCAACAGGTGGATTTTCTCTCTACGTTATTGTGATTTATTTTTATTGGGATTCCTATTCTATTTCTCATCTCGGGTGCGAGAGAGTTATTGACTCTATCTATTTCTATTCTACCCTACTGACTACTCTCGGTTGCGAGAGTTATTTGAAATTGTGAGAGTTATTTGAAAAATAAATGATGAAACTTACTCATTATAAGGCTTCAGGCGTGCGCCATTCACTCATCCTTGCAATACTTGGCCACTCAGCTGCGTGAATCGAATCGCGCCTAAATATTTAATTTCTATGACATGGTATGGTCCCATTGAGTGCATTTTAAGTTTCTGCAGTTGCTCTTCATCTTCTTGAATCTCTGGAAAAAATAGTACTCTTTTGATGGCTTGTAGTGCATCTGTAAGTGGTTTTGTTTCTCCTTTAAAAGAGAAACCTTGCGTAAAATTTTCCACAACTACTTGCCAGGTGCCAGTTCCTCTCTTCTTTTCTTCAATCAAGTACCATGCCTGTGGAATTGTGTCCATCGAATGTATAAAATTGTGCAACCATAGAGATTCTGGATACCCTACTTTCTTCTAGTTGTTATCACAAATTTCTAAATGCTTCGTGGGGTCAAAATCTTCTTGGTACTTCTCAATGAATTGTGTTCCTACATCTTCCTTGAATCTAGCTCTTAGTGCTGTTGCAACATCTTTCCACTACGGAAGTGAGTTGCGATGGTTGACCCACCATATTTCTGACATGGATTGTAGTGCTACATCCATAAGAGGGACTCTATGTTCCATTGGTACCTTTTCTTCTAATTTTTCAATAAATGTATTTACATCATTCATATTTGATAGAGTCAGATATCCTCTTACCTTAGTTCCAATCCAGTTGACTCCACGGATATTAGCACATCTTCTAGTATTAGTCTAGTATCCTCCCTGTTGCCAATCATTCCAAGCTATTTTCGAGCCCAAGTCTGAACTCTGAACACTTCTCCAGCTTACGGTCCCTCCCGCTGTTGGATTGATATAGTCTTCTCTCTTCCCTACCGTCATCTGGTAAAGGTGATCGAGAAGTTGATCATCCTCTCTGTTGTCAACAATTTTTGTATATCAGGGTCCCTGATATGGGTCAAGTAGCTGAGTGACCATAACTTCCCCACCTTCAAATATCATTAATTATTTTTTGAAGTCGATCATTGCATATTTCTCAAAGGCCTATTCTATCCCAAACAAAGCAGGATAGGGATCCTTGTCCCCCATGATGTCTATCACCTCAAAATTTGTATATGTTTTCACTCCCATGACATCAACCTCGACCTCTTCTAGCCTTCCTATGGGTACAATATAGTACTGATTTTCCATGCAGATCTGTATTGGTGAGTATGTCAAATTTTTCCCCCCAGTGCTTCCCATGTATTTCTTGGAAGAATGTTGACATTTGATCCTAGCTCGAGTATGGTGTCTTTGGTTTGAAATCCCGTGACTTGAGTATTCACACATAATTCCTTTCCTATTCTTCTCTTATTTCTTTTTATCCTTCTTATGTATTTTTCTATTGAATTTCTTGACTCTCCCGATTTTGCATTTTCCTGCACCACCAACTCTAGATTTTGCTTTAGTTGTTCCAACATTGGTGCATTAGTTACAATTTTAAAAAATAGTCTTAACCATTCCTCAATCATTGTACTTTTATGGGCCTACTTATCTTTTTCTACGGTCAGTTGTGGAAGCTCCATGCCTTTACTCCCCCCTATCTGGGAAAATATTTCCACTGCCTCCTTAAAATATTGCTTTTGTCTATCAGGTCTGAAAGCGTCCTTTGGAGATGAGGGCTTGATCAGCTTTATTGGGTCCACATTCGGTGCATCCTCCCCTATTTTCATTCCTCCCTAGGTTACTATGGCTACACTTTGCATGCGCTAAGCTTCTACTATTCTCGGTTCTACATTCACCAGATTTGCTCGTCTCTGTCTGGCTCTTTCTCCCCATCTCTTAATTAATTCTGAACAGTGTTCAGTTACGTGTGCATTGAATCTGCACTGAGAGCACCATGGTCTTCTAGGTAGTGGTGATCCAGATTTATGCAGGAACACAACAGAATAAACATATAACCATAAATACAGAGATGCAGTGGAAATAACACTTCATTTCATTAATATCAAAGAACTGAAATTTGCTTACAGACAGAATGGAAATAAAACTAGCTAGGGCGCTGGTAGCTATCTTTGAGAAGAGATGTGGTGGCTACAGGCCTCTGAACTGAGTTACAATGAGGCTCGAGGGCCTATTTATCATTTAGAAACAATGGGAAATCCTAAACAGCCAAAACCCTAACCCTAGGAGATGAAGCGCCAAAACTATGGGCCCCGTTTGGGTAAATTGGTGTTTCAACTTCCCGGGGGCGTAACTTTGGCATACGATCTCTAGTTGAGCCGCGTACTTAGTTTAAACTTTGTTTGGGCTGAAAATATGTTTTCAGGAGTTCGGGACCGCTGCTAAAAATAGTATTTGTGCCGAAATGAAAAGCTGAAAGAGACAACAAGGATGGAGCCCCAAGTGGAATAGGTGGGTGACCACCAATATCCACGGATCATTCCTCCCCCTTAGGAAGAAATGGTCCCCATTGCGTTAACTTCCTCCATGAGATGAGGAAATTTAATTTGAACTTGCTCACACCAGTGAACCACTTTCCTTGAGTGCGGGGACAATAAATTAACCAAACCAATATAGTTGAATGTACATTTAATCGGTCTTCCTTGATTTGCATGTCCATGATACAATCTGTGGTGGCCTGTTCCATGCAGTCTGGGTTTAACTCTGTTGGTGTGAGTTGTTCTGCAATGTCTGAGGTGTCCAGTAGAGGTGGGAAGTAAGGATGAAGGCGATCCACATTGAAGACTGGGTGCAGACCAAGGAATGGTGGAATACTAAGCTCGAAGGCATTGTTCCCTATAGCCTTGGTGATGGTGTACGGCCCGTATCGGAGCGGGCGAAGCTTGCAGTGGGGTCCAGTGAGGCGCTCCTTCTGCAAATGTAGCCATACTTTGTCGCCCACTTGGAAGTTGTGTGGCACCCGGTGTTGATCATAGCGTTGCTTGTACTTGGCATTGGCTCTGTCCAATATATCATGAACCTATTGGCGGATGTGTTGAATGCGCTCGATGAAGCTATTGGCTTTTTCAACTTCAAACTCGACATGAGCTGAATCGTCCTGAGCAGCTGCAAATGGCATGGCTACGTCAATGGGACATAGTGGCTGGAATCCCAAGCCCACTTGAAAGGGGCTATGGTCGGTTGAACTGTGGAGAGCCCGATTATAACTATGTTGTACATAGGGGAGGCTCTCGTCCCATGTGCGTCGATGATTTGAATTGTACATGTGCAGAATGTGTACAATCATTCTATTGATGACCTCTGTCTGGCCATCTGTTTGGGGATGGAAAGCTGTGGACTTGGTGAGCTTGGTATCCAACATTGACCAGAGGTTGGACCAAAATGTGCTGAGGATCCCGATCTGATATGATAGACTGTGAGATGCCAAAGTGCACCCACACTCGTTCAAAGAAGAGTTTAGTAGTGGCTTCTGCTGTGATATTCTTCTTGCAGGCTGCCATAATGGCCATCTTCGAGAATCTGTTGACGACCATGAAAACACAGTCATTTCCCTACTTAGTAGAAGGCAGGACTGACATGTAATCCATGGAGATGGATTCCCAAGGTTGACTAGGGATAGGTAGAGGAGTATATAGGCCTTGCTTCTTGATGGTCGGTTTGGCAATGGCACAAGCAGTGCAGGATCTGATGTGCTTCTCGACATCCTTTCGAAGGTTCGGCCAATATAAATACTTTTGCAGGATTGCTACTGTTCTCTCGACCCTGAAATGCCCAACGACTCGACTGTAGTGTGCTTCCCATATCATCTTGGCACGCTCTCTTGAAGGAACACAAAGGTGTCCCATGTGAAATAAAAGTTTATCTTGGAGGTGAAAATTTGGAACTTGCGTACCCCCCAAGAGTGCCTTTTAAGTGTGGCTGAATTCTGGGTCACTCTCATAGAGAAGCGGCCAATCAGAAGTCTCGTGCCCACAAGAGTTGAGCATAGTGGTGAGCGCCACGATCGGTTGTCGGCTGAGGCAGTTTGCAACATGATTGGTGCTACCCTTCTTGTACTTGATGTTCAAATGAAACTGTTGCAGATATGTGGACCACTTCTGATGGCGATCATTCTGCAACTTCCCTTGTGTCTGTATGAACTGCAGGGGCCGGTGGTCTGTGTGGATGATTGTTTCCTTCCCCAAAATGTAATGCTTCCATTGTCGACAAGTTTGCACAATGGAATATATTTCTTTGTCATAAGTGGGATACTTGCAAACTGTGTCAGACAATGTCTCACTGTGAAATGCCACTGGATGTCCCTGTTGAGTAAGAACTGCCCCAATAGCATAGTCAGAGGCATCTGTCTCGATCTCAAATGGCTGTTGCAAGTCTGGTAAAGTGAGCACTGGGGCAGAACAGAGGCGGTTTTTCAGTGCTGTGAACGCCTTCTGTTGAGGTTCCGACCAAAAAAATTTTGCTCTCGCTCCTCCCTTGGTGACTTGACTCAAGGGCCAAGTGATATGAGAGAATCCCAACACGAACCTCCGATAGAAATTAGCAAGACCCAGAAAGCTGCGAAGCTCTGTTATAGTGGTTGGGGCTGGCCAATCCAGAATGACTTGGATCTTGGCTGGATCCACATGCACCCCCCTTTCATTAATAATGTATCCCAGATACTGAACCTGGGTCATGCCAAACGTGCACTTCTCCAAATTGGCACACAACTTGTGTTGCCGCAGTGTTTGGAGGACCTGTCGGATATGGTGAAGGTGCTCTTCCCAAGTCTTGCTGAAGATCAGAATGTCATCCAAGTACACCACTACAAATGAGTTGGTGAATGGCCGCAAGATGTCGTCCATCATCCTCATGAAGGTTGCGGGAGCATTCGTCAACCCGAAAGGCATGACCAGCCATTCGAAAAGGCCTTCCTTGGCTTTGAAGGCAGTCTTCCACACATCGAAGGGTTCAATTGGTACCTGGTGATACCCAGACTTCAGGTCGATCTTGCTGAAATATTTTTCACCTTTGAGTTGGTCCAGAAGGTCATCAATCCGTGGGATTGGGTACCTATTCCGGACGGTGATCTTGTTCAGCGCCCGATAGTCAATACAGAGTCTCCATGTCCCATCCTTCTTCTGTACCAACACGATCGGGCTCCCACAAGGCGATGAACTTGGTCTGATGTGACCTTTCTGCAACAGCTCCTGAATCTGCTTCTTGATTTCATCATTCTCCAGAATAGAGCGCCGATAGATCGGTCCATTAGGTAGTGGCGCACCGGGGGTCAGATCAATCGGGTGCTTGACCTGACAGTGCAGAGGAACCCCTGTGGGTGAGGTGAATATGTCCCCGTACTCCTCCACAACCTTATCCATTTGTTGTTGTCGTGCAGAGGAGCCCTGTCTGGAGGTCGTGGCCACAATCTTCTTCTTGCCTTGGGGGTGGATCATCAGGAAAATGAATTTCCTATTTTGGGAAATGAGCTTACTACATTGTTTTGTAGTAACCAAAGAGATAGCGGGAGGAGGTGGTACCTCTGGTATCCTGTACAACTTATTTCCCAAAGTAAAAATAACAGCATGAGGTCGAGACTCATACACAGCATGACGCTTCCACAAGTATGGTTGTCCTAATAATACATCAGAAACATCAATAGGAGCAACGTCACATAATACCTCATCCGTGAAGGGCTTGATGCTATAGGGAAGGCGGCTCTGCTGGCTGACGCGGAGATCTCGTCCTTGGTGAAGCCACCCGATGGTGTATGGATGTGGGTGAGCTGTGGTCGGCAAGCCCAACCGCTTCACGGCGTCTGCTGAAATGAGGTTCTTTTGGCTCCCATTGTCGAAAATGAACTGTACCGGGGAGCCCTTTACCCACATCTGGGAGTGGAAGAGACGTTCCTCCTCCTCTGGATCTTCCGGTTCCTCCTTTTGGATCTTTGCAGTGGCAACAGTGGCGTTGGGCTCCGCATCAATAATATGTTTCCCTTTTTCATTCGCCTTTTCAGGTTCTAATTCGGAGTCAGAGCATGCATCTGACTCAGAAGCCCTCATCTCGGCCACTAGCGACTGCTTGGCCCGACACTCACTTGTGTTGTGAGTGGAGCTCTTATGGAACTCACACCACTTTCCCGTGTCCTTCTTTGGCTTTGCGGTGTTGTTCTTTTCTTTTGGCTTTGACGGGTTGTCTTTAGCCGCCATGCCTTGGCTCTGTCCTTTTTTCTGCGGTTTGGAAGCACCTTTCCCTTGCTTTTGATTCGCAGATCCAAAGTCTCGCTTCTTCTGTTTGAATTTCTGCTCAATCTTGGCAGCATACCGGTATGTCGTACCAAACGAGGAGATGTCGAGGAACTCCATTTCCTCCTGAATGTATCTGTGCAGACAGTTGCGATACTTTAGCACCAAATGTTTCTCTGAATCTTTGATACCCAACTTTGTGCGCAGGGTATGGAACAGATTCGTCAGCTCGTGCACATCTTGATCCCTTTGTTGTCGCAGCGTGGTCCATTGTATGTACTTGTCCTCATAGCTCCCCACGGGACAGTACTGTTCCTTGACGGCGTCTCGGAAAGAATTCCAAGTTGGTACGGCCGAGAACAGAGAGGGTTCTGTCTGGTCCTTGTTCTCACAGTAGGTTTCCCACCAGTCCTTAACATGGGGGGTAGCTTTGAGGAGTGCAAAAATAATATTCTCCCGGTCTGAAAAGTCATGAACCGAGAAATATCCTTCTAACAGATTCAACCATCTATCTACGACATCTGCATCTATTTGACCCTCAAATATGGGAATGTCAAAATTTACTTGTACCTTAAAAGGAGTCGCGCCTCCAAAGTGGCTGCTGGATGCAGATGCGCCGCCGATGGGTAGCCGTTGAAGGATCTGAGCAAAGTTATCCATCATCACGTTCCTTTGTTTTTCGAGGGCCTCCTCGAGCAATATTTTGATAGGATCTCCTGCTCCTTCATCTTTCTTTTCGTCCCCCATGGGCGTCCGTCGAGGTTTGCGAGGCTGATCTTGCAAAGGTTCCACCAGATCGAGCCCTAGCTCCTTATACCCCGGCCTCGTTGGGGACATGCAAAGAAGGATCGAGAAAAAGCAGACCGCTCTGATACCACTGATCCGGATTTATGCAGGAACGCAACAGAATAAACATATAACCATAAATACAGAGATGCAGTGGAAATAACACTTCATTTCATTAATATCAAAGAGCTGAAATTTGCTTACAGACAGAATGGAAATAAAACTAGCTAGGGCGCTGGTAGCTATCTCTGAGAAGAGATGTGGCGGCTACAGGCCTCTGAACTGAGTTACAATGAGGCTCGAGGGCCTATTTATCATTTAGAAACAATGGGAAATCCTAAACAGCCAAAACCCTAAACCTAGGAGATGAAGCGCCAAAACTATGGGCCCCGTTTGGGTAAATTGGTGTTTCAACTTCCCAGGGGCGTAACTTTGGCATACGATCTCCGTTTGACGCGTACCATACCTCGTTAGAAAGATCTATCTAAGGACTACAAATTTGGAATGGGCAACATCAATCCATGGACCCATGTTGCCCTCCGTTTTCCCAAAAAACGTCGTTTAGGGCCTCAAAACGGCTCCGGAAGTTTAGGACCCGAAAAACTGCTAAAAATAGTAAACTGTGCCGAAACTGAAAAACTGAAATAGACAATGGTGGAGCCCGAAGTGGAATAGGCGGGTGACCACCAATATCCACCTGGATCATTCCTCCCCCCTTAGGAAGCAATGGTCCCCATTGCGTTAAGTTCCTCCATGAGATGAGGAAATTTCTGCTGAACTTGGTCCCTGGTGAACCACTTTCCTTGGTGCAGGAGTTGGCCGGCTTTGACAACCCGATATAGTTGGATCTTCTGCTGGCGAGTGTTCTTGATTTGCATGTCCATGATGCAATCTGTGGTGGCCTGTTCCATGCAGTCTAGATTTAACTCAGTTGGTGTGAGTTGTTCTGCAATGTCCGAGGTGTCCAGTAGAGGTGGGAAGTAAGGACGAAGGCGATCCACATTGAAGACTGAGTGCAGACCAAGGAATGGTGGAATACTGAGCTCGAAGGCATTGTTCCCTACAGCCTTGGTGATGGTGTACGACCCGTATCGGAGCGGGCGAAGCTTGCGGTGGGGTCCAGTGAGGCGCTCCTTCTGCAAATGTAGCCATACTTTGTCACCCACTTGGAAGTTGTGTGGCACCCGGTGTTGATCATGGCGTTGCTTGTACTTGGCATTGTCTCTGTCCAATATATCATGAACCTGTTGGCGGATGTGTTGAATGCGCTCGATGAAGCTACTGGCTTTGTCAACTTCAGACTGGACATGAGCTGAATTGGCCTGAGTAGCTGCAAATGGCATGGCTACGTCAATGGGGCATAGTGGCTGGAATCCCAAGCCCACATGAAAGGGGCTATGGCCGATTGAACTGTGGAGAGCCCGATTATAACTATGTTGTACATAAGGGAGGCTCTCGTCCCATGTGCGTGGATGCTTTGAATTGTACATGCGCATAATGTGTACAATCATTCTGTTGACGACCTCTGTCTGGCCATCTGTTTGGGGATGGAAAGATGTGGACTTGGTGAGCTTGGTATCCAACATCGACCAGAGGCTGGACCAAAATGTGATGAGGAACCTGCTATCCCGATCTGATATGATAGACTGTGGGATCCCAAAGTGCACCCACACTCGTTCAAAGAAGAGTTTAGCAGTGGCTTCTGCTGTGATATTCTTCTTGCAGGCCGCCATAATGGCCATCTTCGAGAATATGTCGACGACCACAAAAACACAGTCATTTCCCTGCTTAGTAGAAGGCAGGCCCGACATGTAATCCATGGAGATGGATTCCCAAGGTCGACTAGGGGTAGATAGAGGAGTATATAGGCCTTGCTTCTTGATGGTCAGTTTGGAAATGGCACAAGCAGTGCAGGATCTGATGTGCTTCTCGACATCCTTTCGAAGGTTCGGCCAATAGAAATACTTCTGCAGGATTGCTACTGTTTTCTCGACCCCGAAATGCCCAGCGACTCGACTGTAGTGTGCTTCCCATATCATCTTGGCAGGCTCGCTTGAAGGAACACAAAGGTGTCCCAGGTGACATAAAAGTGCATCTTGGAGGTGAAAATTTGGAACTTGCGTGCCCCCCAAGAGTGCCTTGTAAGTGTGGCCGAATTCTGGGTCACTCTCATAGAGAAGCGGCCAATCAGAAGTCTCGTGCCCACAAGAGTTGAGAACGGTGGTGAGCGCCACGATCGGTGGTCGGCTGAGGCAGTCTGCAACATTATTGGTGCTACCCTTCTTGTACTTGATGTTCAAATGAAACTGTTGCAGATATGTGGACCACTTCTGATGGCGATCATTCTGCAACTTCCCTTGTGTCTGTATGAACTGCAGGGGCTGGTGGTTTGTGTGGATGATTGTTTCCTTCCCCAAAATGTAATGCTTCCATTGTCGACAAGCTTGCACAATGGAATACATTTCTTTGTCATAAGTGGGATACTTGCGAACTGTGTCAGACAATGTCTCACTGTGAAATGCCACTGGATGTCCATGTTGAGTAAGAACTGCCCCAATAGCATAGTCAGAGGCATCTGTCTCGATCTCAAATGGCTGTTGCAAGTCTGGTAAAGTGAGCACTGGGGCAGAACAGAGGCGATTTTTCAATTCTGTGAACGCCTTCTGTTGAGGTTCCGACCAAAAGAATTTTTCTCTCGCTCCTCCCTTGGTGACTTGAATCAAGGGCCAAGTGATATGAGAGAATCCCAACACGAACCTCCGGTAGAAATTAGCAAGACCCAGAATGCTGCGAAGCTCTGTTATAGTGGTTGGGGCTGGCCAATCCCGAATGACTTGGATCTTGGCTAGATCCACATGCACCCCCCTTTCATCAATAATGTATCCCAGATATTGAACCTGGGTCATGCCAAAAGTGCACTTCTCCAAATTGGCACACAACATGTGTTGCCGCAGTGTTTGGAGGACTTGTCGGATGTGGTGAAGGTGCTCTTCCCAGGTTTGGCTGAAGATCAGAATGTCGTCCTAGTACACCACTACAAATGAGTTGGTGAATGGCTGCAAGATGTCGTCCATCATCCTCATGAAGGTTGCGGGAGCATTTGTCAACCCAAAAGTCATGACCAGCCATTCGAAAAGGCCTTCCTTGGCTTTGAAGGCAATATTCCACACATCGGATGGTTCAATCGGTACCTGGTGATACCCCGACTTCAAGTCAATCTTGCTGAAATATTTTGCACCTTTGAGTTGGTCTAGAAGGTCATCAATCTGTGGGATCGGGTACCGATTTCGAATAGTGATTTTGTTCAGCGCCTGATAATCAATACAGAGTCTCCACGTCCCATCCTTCTTCTATACCAACACGATCGGGCTCCGACAGGGCGATGAACTTGGTCTGGTGTGACCTTTCTACAACAGCTCCTAAATCTGCCTCTTGATTTCATCATTCTCCAGAACAGAGCTCTGATAGATCGGTCCATTAGGTAGCGGCGCACTTGGGGTCATATCAATTGGGTGCTTGACCTGACAGTGCAGAGGAACCCCTGTGGGTGAGGTGAATATGTCCCCGTACTCCTCCACAACCTTATCCATTTGTTGTTGTCGTGCAGAGGAGCCCTGTCTGGAGGTCGTGGCCAGAGTCTTCTTCTTGCCTTGGGGGCGGATCATCAGGAAAATGAATTTCTTGGTTTGGGAAATGAGCTTACTGCATTTTTTTGTAGTAACCAAAGAGATAGCGGGAGGAGGTGGTACCTTTGGTATCCTGTACAACTTATTTCCCAAAGTAACAATAACAACACGAGGTCGAGACTCATACACAGCATGATGCTTCCACAAGTATGGTTGTCCTAATAATACATCAGAAACATCAATAGGAGCAACGTCACATAATACCTCATCCGTGAAGGGCTTGATGCTATAGGGAAGGCGGCACTGCTGGCTGACGCGGAGATCTCGTCCTTGGTGAAGCCACCCGATGGTGTATGGATTTGGGTGAGCTGTGGTCGGCAAGCCCAACCGCTTCACGGCGTCTGCTGAAATGAGGTTCTTTTGGCTCCCATTGTCGACAATGAACTGTACAGGGGAGCCCTTTACCCACATCTGGGAGTGGAAGAGACATTCCTCCTCCTCTGGATCTTCCGGTTCCTCCTTCTGGATCTTTGTAGTGGCAACAGTGGCGTTGGGCTCCGCATCAATAATATGTTTCCCTTTTTCATTCCCCTTTTCAGGTTCTAATTCGGAATCGGAGCATGCATCTGACTCAAAAGCCCTCATCTCGACCACTAGCGGCTGCTTGGCCCGACACTCACTTGTGTTGTGAGTGGAGCTCTTATGGAACTCACACCACTTTCCAGTGTCTTTCTTTGGCTTTGCGGTGCTGTTATTTTCTTGTGGCTTCGATGAGTTGTCTTTAGCCACCATGCCTTGGCTCTGTCCTTTTTTCTGCGGTTTGGAATCGCCTTTGCCTTGATTTTGATTCACAGATCCAAAGTCTCGCTTCTTCTGTTTGAATTTATGCTCAATCTTGGCAGGATACCGGTATGCCGTACCAAGCGAGGAGATGTCGAGGAACTCCATTTCCTCTTGAATGTATCTGTGCAGACAACTGCGATACTTTAGCACCAGATTTTTCTCTGAATCTTTGATACCCAACTTTGTGCGCAAGGTATGGAACAGATTCGTCAGCTCATGCACATCTTGATCCCTTTGTTGTCGCAGCGTGGTCCATTGTATGTATTTGTCCTCATAGCTCCCCATGGAATAGTACTTTTCATTGACAGCGTCTCGGAAAGAATTCCAAGCTGGTATGGCCGAGAAAAAAAAGGGTTTTTTCTGGTCCTTGTTCTCACAGTAGGTTTCCCACTAGTCCTTAACATGGGGAGTAGCTTTGAGGAGTGCAAAAATAATCTTCTCCCGGTCTGAAAAGTCATAAACCGAGAAATATCCTTCTAACAGATTCAACCATCTATCTACGACATCTGCGTCTATTTGACCCTCAAATATGGGAATGTCAAAATTTACTTGTACCTTAAAAGGAGTCGCGCCTCCAGAGTGGCTGCTGGATGCATATGTGTCGCCGGTGGGTAGCCATTGAAGGATCTAAGAAAAGTTATCCATCATCGCATTCCTTTGTTTTTCGAGGGCATCCTCAAGAAATATTTTGATAGGATCTCCTGCTCCCTCATCTTTCTTTTCGTCCCCCATGGGCATCCGTCGAGGTTTGCGAGGCTGATCTTGCAAAGGTTCCACCAGATTGAGCCCTAGCTCCTTATACCCCGACCTCGTTGGGGACATGCAAAGAAGGATCGAGAAAAAGCAGACCGATCTGATACCACTGATCCAGATTTATGCAGGAACGCAGCAGAATAAACATATAACCATAAATACAGAGATGCAGTGGAAATAACACTTCATTTTATTAATATCAAGGAACTGAAATTTGCTTACAGACAGAAAGGAAATAAAACTAGCTAGGGCGCTGGTAACTATCTCTGAGAAGAGATGTGGCGGCTATAGGCCTCTGAATAGAGTTAAAATGAGGCTCGAGGGCCTATTTATTATTTAGAAACAATGGGAAATCCTAAACAGCCAAAACCCTAACCCTAGGAGATGAAGTGCCAAAACTATGGGCCCCGTTTGGGTAAATTGGTGTTTCAATTTCCTAGGGGCGTAACTTTGGCATACGATCTCCGTTTGACGCGTACCATAACTCGTTAGAAATATCTATCAGAGAACTACAAATTTTGAATGAGAAACATGGGTCCATGAACCCAATTTTCTCTTTGTTTTCCCAAAAAACGTCGTTTAGGGCCTCAAAACGTCTCCGGAAGTTCAGGACCCGAAAAACTGCTAAAAATAGTAAACTCTGCCGAAAATGAAAAAATGAAAGAGAGAATGGTGGAGAGCCAAGTGGAATAGGCGGGTGACCATGAATATCCACCTGGATCATTCCTCCCCCCTTAGGAAGCAATGGTCCCCATTGCGTTAAGTTCCTCCATGAGATGAGGAAATTTCTGCTGAACTTGGTCCCTGGTGAACCACTTTCCTTGGTGCAAGAGTTGGCCAGCTTTGACAACCCGATATAGTTGGATGTTCTGTTGGCAAGTGTTCTTGATTTGAATGTCCATGATAAAATCTGTGGTGGCCTGTTCCATGCAGTCTGGGTTTAACTCTGTTGGTGTGAGTTGTTCTGCAATGTTCGAGGTGTCCAGTAGAGGTGGGAAGTAAGGATGAAGGCGATCCACATTGAAGACTGGGTGCAGACCAAGGAATGGTGGAATATTGTGCTCGAAGGCATTATTCCCTATAGCCTTGGTGATGGTGTACGGCCCGTATCGGAGTGGGTGAAGCTTGCGGTGGGGTCCAGTTAGGCGCTCCTTCTGCAAATGTAGCCATACTTTGTCGCCCACCTGGAAGTTGTGTGACACCCGGTGTTGATCATGGCGTTGCTTGTACTTGGCATTGGATCTGTCCAATATATCATGAACCTATTGGCAGATGTGTTGAATGCACTCGATGAAGCTACTGGCTTTGTCAACTTCAGACTGGACATGAGCTGAATCGGCCTGAGCAGCTGCAAATGGCATGGCTACGTCAATGGAACATAGTGGCTGGAATCCCAAGCCCACCTGAAAGGGGCTATGGCCGGTTGAGCGTAGGCCGATTATAACTATGTTGTACATAGGGGAGGCTCTCGTCCCCGCCATGGATGCTTTGAATTGTACATGCGCGGAGATGTGTACAATCATTCGGCCATGTTTGGGATGGAAGACGCGGACTTGGTGAGCTTGCTATCCAACATTGACCGGAAAGTTTGGACCAAAATGTGTTGAGGAACTGCTATCACGTCGATATGATGGGCGGTTGTGGGATCCCAAGTTCCACCCCACACTCGTTCAAAAGAAGAGTTTGGTTTAGTAGTGGCCACAATACATGATATTCTTCTTGCGGGCCGCCATAATGGCCATCTTCGAGAATCTGTCGACGACCACGAAAACACGATCATTTCCTTTCCTTGTTGACAGGCTGACTGTCATCTGGAGATGGTTGGGTCGACTAGGGGTAGGTAGTGGAGTATATAGGCCTTGCTTCTTGATGGTCGGTTTTGCAATGGCACAAGCAGTGCAGGATCTGATGTGCTTCTCGACATCCTTTCGAAGGTTCGGCCAATAGAAATACTTCTGTAGTATTGCTACTGTTTTCTCGACCACGAAATGCCCAGCGACTCGACTGTAGTGTGCTTCCCATATCATCTTGGCACGCTCGCTTGAAGGAACACAAAGGTGTCCCAGGTGACATAAAAATGCATCTTGGAGGTGAAAATTTGGAACTTGCGTACCCCCCAAGAGTGCCTTGTAAGTGTGGCCGAATTCTGGGTCACTCTCATAGAGAAGCGGCCAATCAAAAGTCTCGTGCCCACAAGAGTTGAGCACAGTGGTGAGCGCCACGATCGGTGGTCGGCTGAGGCAGTATGCAACATGATTAGTGCTACCCTTCTTGTACTTGATGTTCAAATGAAACTGTTGCAGATATGTGGACCACTTCTGATGGCGATCATTCTGCAACTTCCCTTGTGTCTGTATGAACTGCAGGGGCTGGTGATCTGTGTGGATGATTGTTTCCTTCCCAAAAATGTAATGCTTCCATTGTCGACAAGCTTGCACAATGGAATACATTTCTTTGTCATAAGTGGGATACTTGCGAACTGTGTGAGACAATGTCTCACTGTGAAATGCCACTGGATGTCCCTTTTGAGTAAGAACTGCCCCAATGGCATAGTCAGAGGCATCTATCTCGATCTCAAATGGCTGTTGCAAGTCCGGTAAAGTGAGCACTGGGGCAGAACATAGGCGATTTTCCAATTCTGTGAATGCATTCTGTTGAGGTTCTGACCAAAATAATTTTGCTCTCGCTCCTCCTTTGGTGACTTGACTCAAGGGCCAAGTGATATGAGAGAATCCCAGCACGAACCTCCGGTAGAAATTAGCAAGACCCAGAAAGCTGCGAAGCTCTGTTATAGTGGTTGGGGCTGGCCAATCCTGAATGAATTGGATCTTGGCTGGATCCACATGCACCCCCCTTTCATCAATAATGTATCCCAGATATTGAACCTGGGTCATGCCAAAAGTGCACTTCTCCAAATTGGCACACAACTTGTGTTGCCGCAGTGTTTGGAGGACTTGTCGGATGTGGTGAAGGTGCTCTTCCCAAGTCTGGCTAAAGATCAGAATGTTGTCCAAGTACACCACTACAAATGAGTTGGTGAATGGCTGCAAGATGTCGTCCATCATCCTCATGAAGGTTGCGGGAGCATTCGTCAACCCGAAAGGCATGGCCAGCCATTCGAAAAGGCTTTCCTTGGCTTTGAAGGCAATCTTCCACATATCGGAGGGTTCAATCGGTACCTGGTGATACCCCAACTTCAAGTCAATCTTGATGAAATATTTTTCACCTTTGAGTTGGTCCAGAAGGTCGTCAATCCGTGGGATCGGGTACCTATTCCAGACAGTGATTTTTTTCAGCGCCCGATAGTCAATACAGAGTCTCCATGTCCCATCCTTCTTCTGTACCAACACGATCGGGCTCCCACAGGGCGACGAACTTGGTCTGATGTGACCTTTCTGCAACAGCTCCTAAATTTGCCTCTTGATTTCATCATTCTACAGAACAGAGCGCCGATAGATCGGTCCATTAGGTAGCAGCGCACCTGGGGTCAGATCAATTGGGTGCTTGACCTGACAGTGCAAAGGAACCCCTGTGGGTGAGGTGAATATGTCCCCGTACTCCTCCACAACCTTATCCATTTGTTGTTTTCATGCAGAGGAGCTATGTTTGGAGGTCGTGGCCACAGTCTTCTTCTTTCCCTGGGGGCGGATCATCAGGAAAACGAATTTCCTGGTTTGGGAAATGAGCTTACTGCATTGTTTTGCAGTAACCAAAGAGATAGCGGGAGGAGGTGGTACCTCTGGTATCCTGTACAACTTATTTCCCAAAGTAACAATAACAACACAAGGTGGAGACTCATACACAGCATGACGCTTCCACAAGTATGGTTGTCCTAATAATACATTAGAAACATCAATAGGAGCAACGTCACATAATACCTCATCCGTGAAGGGCTTGATGCTATAGGGAAGGCGGCACTACTGGCTGACGTGGAGATCTCGTCCTTGGTTAAGCCACCTGATGGTGTATGGATGTGGGTGAGCTGTGGTCGGCAAGCCCAAACGCTTCATGGCGTCTACTGAAATGAGGTTCTTTTGGCTCCCGTTGTCAACAATGAACTGTACCAGGGAGCCCTTTACCCACATCTGGGAGTGGAAGAGGCGTTCCTCCTCCTCTGGATCTTCCGGTTCCTCCTTCTAGATCTTTGTAGTGGCAACAGTGGTGTTAGGCTCCGCATCAATAATCTGTTTCCCTTTTTCATTCCCCTTTTCAGGTTCTGATTTAGAGTCAGAGCATGCATCTGACTCAGAAGCCCTCATCTCGGCCACTAGCGACTGCTTGGCTCGACACTCACTTGTGTTGTGAGTGGAGCTCTTATGGAACTCACACCACTTTCCCGTGTCCTTCTTTGGCTTTGCGGTGTTGTTCTTTTCTTGTGGCTTCGATGAGTTGTCTTTAGCCACCATGCCTTGGCTCTGTCGTTTGTTCTGCGGTTTGTAAGCACCTTTCCCTTGCTTTTGATTCGCAGATCCAAAGTCTCGCTTCTTCTGTTTGAATTTCTGCTCAATCTTGGCAGCATACCGGTATGCCGTACCAAGCGAGGGGATGCCGAGGAACTCCATTTCCTCCTAAATGTATCTGTGCAGACAGCTGCGATACTTTAGCACCAGATGTTTCTCTGAATCTTTGATACCCAACTGTTGAGCCTCAAATTTGTGCTTTCCTTCACCTCATTTTACCTCATTTTTCCCTTGTCCATTTCCATTTTAAACCCAATTGATCAATAAAAATAGTTAAAATTACTTCTAGAATGGTTTACATAACTGACTTGTTGAATTTTGTCTGCAACAGCTCCTAAATTTGCCTCTTGATTTCATCATTCTCTAGAACAGAGTGCCAATAGGTCGGTCCATTGGGTAGCGACGCACCTGGGGTCAGATCAATCGGGTGCTTGACCTGATAGTGCAGAGGAACCCCTGTGGGTGAGGTGAAGATGTCCCCGTACTCCTCCAAAACCTTATCCATTTGTTGTTGTCATGCAGAGGAGCCCTGTCTGGAGGTCGTGGAATTATCTTAAAGCTATTCTTGAGGTGTTTGGATTTGATTTAAGATGGATCTATTGGATAATGCCTTTTATTTCTTCTCCTAATTACTTTATTCTTCTTAACGGAGTTCCTTCAACTCCCTTTAATGCTACCTGGGGTTTAAGACAAGGGGATCCACTTTCCCCCTTCCTTTTCATTATTGTAGCAGAAGGCCTTGGTTGACATATTAAAAGTAAGATCCAGGGAGGTCAACTTAAAGGCCTTAATCTTTGGGGGGCAGGTTTAAAACTTTCGCACCAACAGTTTGTAGATGACATTATGCTCTTTTGTCAAGCCACTCTAAAAGAATCTAAGGAAATTCTATCCATTCTTAAAGATTTCATGGAAGCCTCTGGAACTCTTATCAATAATGACAAATAAAATGTGTTTATATTTAATACTAATATTCTCTCCCAAAGATTCCTATTGCCTACCTTGGGATTCAACATCGTATCCTTCCCTATGAAATATTTAGGAATCCCTCTCAATCTAAATTCTCTTCGGGTCTCTGGGTGGAAATATCTCATTAATCGCATATAAGCTCGACTTCAAAATTGGGCATTTCGGGTGCTTAATGCTCTGAGTCGAGTTGTTATGTTAAGAACAGTCTTACAATCCATTCCCATCTATCAACTCTCTAGATTGGAAACGCCTAAAATCTGTTGTAATGATATGGCTAAGATGTTTAAAAACATCCTATGGCAAGGATCTCAACAAGCCTGTAAATGGGCTCTCCTTTCATGGGATAAGCTTACGAAAATAAAAAGGACCGAAGGCTTGGGGTTAAGAGATCCATATTTGCTAAATCAAGTTATGGGAGCTAAGCTCTGGTAAATATGGATACAATGGGGTAGAGATTTGTGGAAAATAATCTCAGAACAGAAGAATGAAATTTCCTTAACTATTGTAAGGAAATTAAAAGTTCCTGGCCGACTGACATATACTATGTGTAAGAAGAATGTAGAAACATTGGAACACCTATTGAATAACTTCTTTGTCGTTGAGACCTTGTGGAAAAACCTTTCCTCCCTCTTTCAATAAAAAGATAGGGACAACAAGAGCCTCAGGCATACAATTGAAGTCTGGAGAAAAGGAGGGTATAAAAGCCTTGTTCTTAACATAGCGTGGGGACTCTTTATGGGATTTCTCATATGGGTCGCCTGGAAAGAAAGAAATTGGAGAACATTCAAAGATGAGTATCGACAAATTGAAGAGATATGGAAAGTGGTTCTTGAGAATATCAGAGAAACTATCCTCACCGAGAAATGGCATGAAGTTGGCTAGAAAGCTAATGGGCATGAGGATAGGATTTTAGCTATGCTTAACTTGAAACCCCAAATGCTCGCCCCAGCCTCATGGAAACAAAAACGTTTGGGAAGACATCCGCACGATTAATTCAATGCTCTACAATAGGAGGTTATTAATCTTAATTATGATGGGGCCTCTAAAGGTAATTTGGGTCAAGCAGGAGAAAGAGGTATATTTCGTGATTCAAATGGTTTAGTAAGTAGAATTTATGTGACTGATTTTGGATTCGCTACAAATAACGAAGCCAAAATCACAGTGGTAAAACAAGGCATTTTGATAGTTGTAAGAGAACAATATCAGAGGACTATAGTAGAGGGGGATTCAGCCATGGTAACAAGTGTTCTATAGAAGTTGCAGTAGGGGACAGGTTGGGAGAAAATTAGTCGAAGCTGGTGAACAACTCGTCTAATTCAGGAAATAAATGATATTCTTCCAAGCATTGGTTACCTTATCTCATCACATATTCGCAAATCAGGGAATGAAGCAACTGACTACTTGGAGAACTAGAGTTGTACTCACGGGGGTGTGACAACTGGACATCAACCAAGCCAAAATGGTATAGGTGGAGAAGCTACAATCTCTATAGGAAATTGTTGATAGGGATAACGAGGATACTCGGGATCCCTGATCGGGGTGCCAACTGGTTAATTCGAATGACGAGGTGGCACAAGCTCGTGCGTACCACATGGATAGTTGATGTGGACATGAGGAGACGATGGTGGGTACTACCACCCACGCCAAATAATGACAGAATTAAATGCGGGTGGTAGAAAACTCATGGTGTCAGAAGGGTGTTGGAAACAGGGCTGGCATGTAAGGAATGTTACGAAGGCTAAAGGTGGTAATGTTCAAGGTGGTAATATGGTCTGGTAGTTAAACTTGAAGTTGAGATTAGAAAAGGAAGTCGGCGAGCAGTTGAAGGGCTGGATGATGGTTATGTGGTGCTTAAATTCGGGTATGTTCATATCCTTTGTATCATGTTTGTTTCTGCGATAGGAAACATAATTCATGTCTTCACCTCATTTCTATTTTCTGCGTATGAAAGATATGAAAAATTATGGGGGTTTTGTTTGATGTACATGGATTTTGGGACAACTTACTGAAATTAATGCGGAATTTTACAGTCGTTAAGCCTTGAACTATTGTTGTATTAAGGATTGGGGAGTATATGAAAATTTTCTTGTTGTCCTCTTATGTGTTTTTTATTCTAAACCTACTTACCTCTTCTGTATGGGGGCTGAGGGTTTTTATTTTTCTATTTTCTAGTATATTCTAGTTATTGTTAAGGAGCTTGGTGTTAACGTCCCAGTTTCTATGAAGGTCGCTCATTTCCTCGACCCTTATTTTACCCAATTTAAATCTGAATGTCTTTCAATTGGCTCTGCATGGCCTCCTATCGGCTCTGGTTGCTTTTTCCCCATCTTGAATTTCCTCATCTCTTATCCTATTACTCATTTCCCCATCTCCATTACTAGACCGGCCTTCTACCCTGTCTGTAACCTTCACAACTTGGCCTGCCAATCCTATGAAGTTCAATGTATGGCCTCCAATGACATTTTCACGGGTAGCACTTTGTTAGATACCCCATCCAGGGTTTTGCCTATTCAACTTTTTTACAATGTTACGAAGAGGAGGGGTTTGGGCCCTAATTGTAATGGTGGAACTACTAAATTCTGGTCTCGAAAGGGTTGGATTGTTGTCAATCCATTTGTTTTGTTGGGTTTCGGTCCAATTTCTAGGGGTTCTTGTCCAACTTTATGGGATTTGAGTCTGGTCGGTGGGGTTCTTGTCCTATTCTGTGGGGTTTCAGTGCTATTAAGTGGAGTCTCTTCCATGTGTTAGTACACACGATGCAGGAGAATGGAAACACTCTATCCATGCATGATTTTTCGCAATAGTTAAGGAAATTTCTATTTCTTTGGAAAATGATAGCCTCTCCTAGCCTTCCTATTGCAACCTTCATAGCTCTACGGATGATTGGAATAAGGAATGATGACATGCATTACACTGCTAAAAATGAGGATGCTACTCTCAGTAATCAGGATCTTTTCCTCTGTTATTTAACTAAATAAATTATTGAAATTATGTTACACTTCACAGGTATTTTTAAATCATATATAGGTGTTCGTCTAGCCATGGTTTCGTACTCGCCTCGACAGTGTCAGTTAATCCAACGATTGGTACTCCACCTGTAAGACAGAATGGTGAAAGGTCAAGCAGTGTAAAATTTTGCATAGGAAAAAGGAAATAAGAACAAGAGTAAGTCCAAAGAGGGCCCAAACAGGAGGGGAAGAAATTATTGAAAATATTTTTGATACCTACATGTTAGGTACTCCTTCTCAAGTAAAATAACTCATTTCAAGTTGGGAGCGTGACTGTGAAACCAAAGAGGAGGGTGAAATACAAGAGGAAGAAATGGAGTTTCTGAGGGATCCACGTAATACTAGAAGTAGACTGTCATTATTTCAATAGTCTATCCATACTTATTGGACATTGAAATATAGATTGGCAAATGCCATAGTCAATGTTTAGGAAATTGGAGGGGACGCAAAAGTTTCCTCTATTTTAGCTTAAATGAGAAGGGATATCCAAGAAATCCACCTTCTGCAACACCACCATAACTTCTTCCTAGGCCGCATGAAGTGCCAACTGAAAAGTATGAATCAAGTGGATATGTCTAGCTCCAATTTTAAGGACTCGACACATATCGATCGATCTGATGATTGAGTTTTATGAAATCCTTTTCTTTTTGTCATTTTGACATGCATATTATAGGTAGCATTTAATTTCTGAAGTTCTTGTATGTAATGGACAGTAAATTGGATATAGCAAACAATATTAGGGTCAAACTTTATGAATTTTGGTTGGCCTATAACTCTTTAAGGTGGCCAACAGACCTGGTTTCCAGCATTATTCATTATAACCTACTTTTCTCTTTTTTGATTAATGGAAAATAGAAAGGCTCTGCTAAACTTACAAAAAAAATCGAAGTAAAAATTTAATAATTAAAGATGAAATTATAATTTAATTATATAATTTTATAATTTTTTTTAATTTCAACAACTTTAAAAATAACATAATAAAAATTGTTTTGATAAATTAATGTTATCTAATTTTATCAATAATTAAATTTATATAATTAAACTAATCAAAATTCAAACTAATATCCAACTAGTTTATATTAGAGAACTGAAATGGATATAATGTGAAGTTATATAGATACATCACAAAATCATGTCAAAGGAGGAGTAGAGTTTTTTTTATGTCAACTCAAGAGGAGGGTTCAAGATTTTTTTGTTGTATATTGTGTTGAATGCATAGAGCTAGTCATATAGCTTTGAAATGATGCTATGAAGTATAAATACAAATTATTTAATATTAGATGGCTTGTAATGGATATTTTATAACCTATATAATGCAAAAAATAATTATGTGTGAAAACATCCATCAAATCTATTGCATATTGAATAAAATATTGAGGCCAAAACGTTTAAAAATGTTTAACATTGGATTTTAATAAATTATAGCTTATTAATGTATATAATATTTTTTATTTATTTTAATTTCTAAAATTATTTTAAGTGGTTTTCTTCAAATTGATCAGATTTTTATCTTTGTGATAAGAAGTTGATTTTGACCACTAGTGTTTGTCTTATTATTTTCCGATTACTACCATTACTACATAAATGAGTAAATTAGAATTCTAGCGATCAACTTTTAATAATGAGTGCTCTAACAATAGACTTTTACAAAAGGATGGGTTTTTACCACATGGATTGTAAAATTACTTGAATTTAAAGAAGATAGACCACCTTAAACCATAAATTATTTTTTAACTTATTTTTTGAATGACGTCATATTAAAAGAAAAATGTCCTTTTTATATTATAAAATGAAAGAGAGGAATTAGAGGATAATAACAACACTAAAATAGGACACATGGATGCCCTAAATTAACCTGGAAACCTTTATGGAAAAAACAATTCTTGGTATTAGATTTATTAATCATTAGGCCAAATCCATCTTATAGGCCAAATGGTTGTGCTGGGTAGGGAAAATATTTTCCTTATATGACATTAAATATAGCAAAATACTACCTCAACATTTACTTTTGTGGTATAAGGGGCAGTAGAAACAATACCAAGTTGTAATAATGTTAAAGGATCTTCGTGAGCATAAGAGAGGAAAGGATTTTCAGGACATTATGAATCTGGTTCAAGAATGTCCCATCAAATGTGGTTCAAATGAGTCATGATGTTTGGTCTTTACTTCAGGTTTTGGAGGCCTAATGCCCCAAAGCAACAAATATCACTGGCTTTCCAAAATGGGTGAAATTTTTCTCTACAATGTTAATAATAGAAAAAATATGATCATATGTGTCACTGCTTTGCAGTGACATAATAATACTTATCTTGACTTAGTATTTATCAAGTGTCTAGAGATTAAATTCATCAAGGTGAAAACTTTTTTAATGCAAAATTTGAGGAGAGAGTTGATCTCTTTTGATTCTTAATAGATTCAGAGTTATGATGGATTAGACTATATGTATATGAGAGAGAGGAATTTCATGGAAAAAAATGGGTTTTCAAAATTTAGAACTTAAAAACAGTTGGTAATTTGACCAAATCAAAGCATTTATATAACATAACATTATAACATCTTTTCTATACTAGACTAGAAAGTGCTTGTTGGAAAAATTAAACATAAATCTAAATATATCTATCCCTTTAGTTTTGTAGAAAACAAAGAAATTATCACTTTAATTAATAGTTATACTCATGTTTATTAAGTGCGAAAGTAAAGATTTATTTTTTGAAAAAATAAGGTTGCATAGTAATATTTAAACTGAAGATGTTCCTATGATGGGTTTGATTGGGCAGATCTATCTCCGTCATCCTCTATCAAATAATTTTTTACCATGTGGAATTTTGAATCATGTGTGTCTAATAAAGGCCTGACTGGCCAACAAGTCGAAAATAAGTGATAGAGCTTAGCTTCAAATATGGCTTCGAGTTCGGGTACTATGGATGTCCTTGCAAGCAAACATTTGTATGTTGAGAAACATGATAAAGAATTTTTCTCCAACTTGTTGAACTTCATTCTGGAATTTTTGTAGAGGGGTCTCCTAAATTGCTTCTTTTTGCACTGATTTAATATCTTAATCTTTGGACTTTTGAAACCAAATCACATAATTGTTCATAGGCTTGAGTTGTAATGACTAGAACGAATAATCTGTCATTATTACCAACATATATGGAAAGGTAATAAATAAGGAAATGGACTACTCTTATGTTTTATTGATGGTATTTGTTTCTTTTGTCAGGTGATTATTTTAGTCAAGGTAATTGAACTCCTCAATGTGTGGATTTTTTATTCCCTTGATGGTTTACATGCATGATTTAATTGTTACTGAATGGCATAGTGCATAAATTGAAATAGGGGAACAACACTCTTCTATAATATGGAGCATTCTATATATTATAGTAATAGTAATAGTAAAATACACAAGAGCCCCGATGATTTAGAATTTAGATATAGATTGGAGGCACTTAAAACTTGCAAAGAGGACATACATTTTATAGATGATTCATTGTTCCTCGGAAAATAAGGAAAGTAAATTTTCCAACTCTGAAATTTATTACAGATGTTGTAGAGGCAACTTCTATGAAGAAAAATTATGATCTTGAGATTGGGACCAAATTCAAGGGTGACAATCCTATGATATTTGGAAAAGTATTAAAAAGGAACACCATTGGAAATATATATTCATGCCAAACATATATCAAAAGCCACAATGAGATCTATGTAGACAACAAGTATATTATCTCAAAGACCTCATTTGTTGTTCAACAATCCCCTTTCTCTCAGAGTAGAGAGGTTGATCTTGAAAACAAAGACCCCAAAATGGAGGGTGAGAAACAAGCAAATAAAAATGAGAACCATGCAACAGAAAATTTATCTATTCCATTTGGGAGGAACTCTCGTGGGCTGGCTCAGATTATTCCATCACATTTATGTCATTATATACTTGAACCATGGAAAAAGAGGCAAACTAAAGGTCAAACCTCTAGAAAATCCACTACTTGCTTTGGAAGGAGTTGAATCCCCCTAACCAACTGGTGTTGTCCACCCTCTTGATATCCTCTCTATTTGAATCCATTTCAAATTTATGTTAGGTCACGTGGTCAGTGCCCAATTAATAACCTCATTCATACACAAAATATCAATTAGCAGTGACCACCTCAAAATTCCATTCAAGAGGGTGATTAATTTACTCAGTTGCATTATGTAAGTCCTATTGTTGGTTCTAAGATGGAAATTTTTTCTTCATGTCCTTCTAGTAAGACACCATTTCTTAGTTACCAGGATATGATCCAGATTCTACGAGACAGAAAAAACACTTCTCGTTCTGTCTCATACCTTCATTCCCATGTCCAACTCTTCAAACCAATTAAAAATAACTAAAGTTTCAGCTTGGTGATTGTTCAATGCTAGCTGTGCCACTTTCTCAGCTTCTTCCTTATAATCGATTCCACTCGAGGGCTGAATTGAATGGTCAACATAATCTCTCAGCTCATTTTTGCTAGGCAGCTCACTGTTATTCCGATGGTATAACTTCCAGAAAGAGCAAACTAAAATCAGAGAAGCAAAAAATATTATAAGCAGCATGGCAGCCACTCCACAGAAGAGATATAGTGGAACTTGCCATTGCAATTGTGAAAAATCCGCAGTGCTGTTGTTTCTGGTACAGTTATTCATTGAATATATCTTCAGTGCTTTCTCTTTCTTCCTTTGAGATATAACTGAAGATTGCAACACAGGCAGTTATAACAATGGGGATTTGTAAAAGTTAAGAATCTCAATTTCGGAAACTAGATTTTGTAGTTTGGGATGTAAAGGTGAAGGGAGGTAAAGCCAGGCTTGTAGTGCATTTTTCAAAAGAGCATCATTGTGTTCTTTCCCTTTTCTTTCATACAGAGATTACTTGCAGAAATAGGATGGAAAAGAGTTTTGAACCATTCCACCCAACATTGGATCATTGATGACACGAAATTAACTGAGCTTACAGGTATTATCATCAAATTCTTCATGCCCGAATATTTTGCATGTGTAACAGGGTGATTTGTGTGGAATTTTCTTCCATAAGACATACAAGAAAGTGTCGATGACACCAAAAGTGATATTCCATAGTTTTGAGATTGTGTTACTTCTCTAGCTTTCTCATATTCCATAGCCAATCAGTACAGTAATCAAAGAAAAGGGATCCTTCAAACAATCACTAAAATACCAATGAAATGTAGATTTACAAGCCTCCAGTAAGTTGACAAAATTTTCACTTATAATTTGCTTTGAATTATTATCTAAAGACAGTGGAGTATAGTAATCAGAGAGAATGGATACATGAAACAATTATAATAATTTCCCTTCACAATGGCTTCCTACTTGTGAGTAAGTTGACAAAATTTTCACTTATAATTTGCTTCGAATTATTATCTAAAAACAGTGGAGTACAATAATCAGAGAGAATGGATACATGAAACAATTATAATAATTTCCCTTCACAATGGCTTCCTACTTGTGAGAAAGGTCTTGGTTAAAATATAAAGGACCAATAAGTTTACAAACAAGGTTTTTGGAAGTGAGCAAGATTCAATAATAAGAAAACTGAATAATTACATAAATTTAAATTTTTAGCTTGTCATCAGGGCCGATGATTCACAATTAATTTAAATAAACTCAGCACCTATCATAACTAGCAAGAACACAGCAGCAAGAAATTGGAAAGAAACGAATCTAATACTTGGTTTGAGGGTTAATCACTATTTACCCTTGGTCTTATAAAGCATATGCTAGAAATTCTCTTCTTTAACATCTGATCAACAGTGATAACCATCACACAATTTATCAAGTTATTCTACTTCATTGGAAGAAATGTCAATCCTTCCATAATTTTTGTATCTTGTTTAGCATGGAATGAAAATTCATTTATTTAACAGTGCATTTAACAAAACATTACATTCCCATCATGTGGTGATAAGAAAACCGGATCCGAAACAGTTTCCAAAGTGACAACTTCTAAGAAAGGAGGAGTCTTGAAGTGAGAACAGTATGTGGGGATCATACAAATATGGGTGCATAACATCCCAAACAGATTGTGAGTCCAGATAAAGAAAAATCAACAGATCAGCCCTTAATAAGGGGAAATGTTGCCATCTGTTTCTGAACTCATAAGGATTGAAGAAAAAACATAATAATCATAGACAAAAACAGGCTCTCTTGATGTGTCTAATGTTGGCCCTGTAGAAAGCTATAAGCCATTGCATCTTATGAGAATAAAAACTATGATGTTATGAAAGAAACAGCTAGAAGAAACCGGCTCTCCTGATGCACAATTATGACATTCAGATGTCAGTCTTCAGATCAAGCTCGCTTGTGAAAACCAAGTGTGAACCCATGACTGCTCCAAAAGGTGCACAGTATTGATAATGACTGTGGATCCAACCAAAACGAAAGCCAGCTCGTGTACAAAAACCAACATAAGAAAAATAAATTGTGCCAAATTCAAACAAGATTATCTAAATCGCTATTGTCAGGAAACATCCACCATCCAATTACAGCACGTTTCTGCAAGCTTGCCACCCTCCTATGCAAGTCTTCATAGTCCAAATAAATTTCATTTATCTCCATCCTGTGTTTGTAATAGTTCTTCTTGTTCTTGCGTCGTCTTCTTCTTCGAAGCTCGTGGTTTCCGGCTTCTTGTTACCAAAAGCACTTTGGATGATTAAATCATCAATCTCATGTTCAATTGACTGCTCCTCCTGAGTCGGTGTTGATTTTAATACATCCATAACTTTACTGCCAGGTGAAGGCTTCCAAGCGTGTTAATAACCTTGCCTGATGTTCTAATCCGTCAGAAGTACAGTGATATATCAGTGTCGTCACTGTAAAAAAATATTACATTGATTCTGTAATACAGCTACATCAGGGGACACTCCTCAGGAGTTCGGCCAAAAATATGGAGAAATAGCCAAAACAAATGGTATTTTTCCGCGACTTAGGAAGGATAAGGCAAATATTAATATGGGCGAAGAAAACACGCTCTCATCCAAGATAGGCAAAGTACATCTAAAAGGAAAAGAGGAATAAAGAAGGTAGCGACACAGACCGAAATAACCCCACAATCAGGTGTCAGATATCAGGTGCCACCACACCTCATGCCATGGGTGAGTAATTAAAAGAGGACTAAATGAAGAGGATAGGAAGAATCTGAAAGAGGAAAGTCTAATCCCAAGGGGACCCTCCCCCTAATATTCTGAGTAGACAAAATCCCAATGACCACCCAGAGACAGATTTGTCAGTCACTTAAAAAAAATTTGTCAGTGACTTAATAGACTGATGAAATAAAAAAGCTGCCACTACAATAAAATATTCAGGAAAAAACCGTTCACATAATGAGGCATGACAGTCCCATAGGGGAAATATTCCAGCGGATCATCTGAGCACTCAATCTAATATAGTCTGGTAGCCCATATTTAGTAACTGTCAGTGTACATAAAAGAGGTAGTCTGCATACAACCTCGAGAGAAAGAAAAGCTATGTGATTACGAAAAACTCAAAGATGCCAAGTACAGAGCCTAATCCCTTCCATGTTCAAACGGCCATAAGTTATTAATATTTGACACCTCCTTACCAACCAATCAGGCTACATTCAATTATCAACATCTGAATTGCATCCCCTAGAAGTATAACTCCAGACTGTCATCCCGAAAAAAATTTGAAATTAACCTGAAATGTATCACTGAAAATACAAAGATGGAAAGGAGCAATGGGAAAAACCAGGCAGAAATAGTATGCCATTAAAAATGACAACAACAGCAACAATAACACCCAGGAACAGCCCACCACCTTTCACATAATCGGAAACCAAAATTTTTACAGGGCCTAGATATGATTAGAGTATCTACCCACTTTCTCCATAGAGTACTCCATCTTGCAAAACACGTAGATTCCAGATTGTTTGAATCCTCTGATGACTCCTGTGATGAAGAGGGTTGGTGTAACATATACACCTCCTAGCTAATCATTCGACTTGTGTTGGTTATATATGGAAATAAGAATATAGATGGCAATGACTAAGAGAAAAACTATCATAACAATCTCAAAACCATCCATATAATTCATTCCTAACCATCTAAATCTATTACATCCACATAATCAAACAATAGCCAGATTCCAACCAATAGCATGACCACTCCCACAAGTCTTGCCTCTCCTCAACAAAGACGACGTCCGCGACTCCACTCTCCAAATTCAAAATCTCCTTCCTTCAGGGAGCCTTCTCATTCCTTGAGAACTCCTTCAAACGCCCAGAATCTGAGGGAAGTAGAGATGGGAAATGGGATTCGCGAAAACAACCAGTGCAGAATGTCGCGCGAATGAAGAATTTTGGTTATATTATTAAAATAAAACTCTCGGACAAGAGTTATAAAAACTCTCGGCCGAGAGTTTTATTGAATGTTATATATATATAAGAGTTTTATGAAATGTTTCAATAAAAAATCGACGCAATTTTTCGGTCGACAGTTTTCTCGCGCGAAAGTTTGCACACAACTCCGACGAAAACTGCGGAGGTCCGAATTCTTTTCCTGTAGTTTGGAAATTTCCACATATGTAGCTTGTAAATTTTCCACATATAAAATTTTGGCTATGTTACTTATATTTTTCATTGAATTTAACAGAATAAATTGGGAAACTTTGGTGCGTTTATCCACCACCACTATTATAGAATCATTCCTCTTTGTTGTTCTATGAAAAATACTAATGAATTCAATTGACACTACATCCGTTTCCACCTATGAATGGGTATTGGTCGCTAAAAAACCAACTGGGTGCTTATGATCAACCTTAACTCTTTGACATTCTACACACCTGGTTATGTAATTAGTCATTTTATTCTTTAGATCTAGCCAAAAGGATTGAATTTTAATTGTTGCAATACTCTTCTAGTAATGATTTCTTCGCTCAATTCATAGCCCTTGTATTTTGGCTATGAATTTTCCTCGTGTGGGTTACTCTTAATTTCCACATACTGCTAGTTTAAATTCCCATCAATAAAATTCTAATTATTAAATCATACCTGCAAACACTTATAGATGTAGCATGCATAGCATGCACCCTTATGTTGAGTGCATTAACTGATTTATTCTCCTTCCCCTTTATATGCTTAATCTCAAAGTCATATTCAACCAATATCACAACCATATAATTTGTTTGGCATTTAAATTTGGTTCTTCAAACAAATTTCTCAAACCACCGTACTCAGTCTGCAATTCAAATCTCCTACCCATGAGTTACTAATGCCTCCACATTTTTAGAGCATGTATGATATCTTATAGCTCCAAATAATGGGGAACATAGCTACTCTCATGTTCTTTTAATTTTATGGACTCATATCATATTACATGCCCATTTTTCATGAGAACTCCACCCAATCCTTCCTTACATGCATTTGTGCACACAAGAAAGTCTTCATTCAGATCTATTATTTTCAATATGGGTGCACTCGTTAGAAAAGCCTATAAATGTTGAAAGGATTCTTCATGACACCTAGGTGATAGTTCAAAATTTACACCCTTCTTTTGCAAAGAAGTGATGGAATTGGATATCCTTGAAAACCCTTTAATAAATGTTCTATTATAAAGGTGCGAATAGAGAGATTTAGACCTGAACTAGTTCCAACCTAAATTTGTTTTGATAATTTTAGTGCCTAAAACAATAGTCGAAGCTATTGTGACTGTTGAATGCGTAGTTTCTTGTGACTTGGGGCGAGAACCATGGTCATAACAACTCTTATTGAATCTCAGGTATCATGGATTCCACTAGTTATCTTCTTGAGTTGTTGTGGCTCATTAGTTGATGGTCCAATGGGACTAGTCCCTAGGAACTTAACAAAAAAATTGGCGACTTCGCTGGGGATTTTCCCCATAGTTTCCAGACTATTTCTTCCCTCCTTTCTTCTTTCCTCTATTCACAGATCCTTCCGACCAGTTTTTATGCCCAGTAGACATGTCAAACGCTCGCAGAGTTCAATCATGTTTCTGTTTGGCCATCTGAAGAACCTTTCCCTTGTTAACGTTGTCTCTGCATATTTTCCAGTGCGTTATAACGTTGTCTCTGCTTAAATACAATGCGTTATATAACGTTGTATTTACTCATAGACAGTGCGTTACTCAGCCAAAAATTGTTGTTCACTCCCGTGATTGTGTTTTTGGTTGCTGATTTTTTGGCCATCAATATCTTTCACTGAATGAATCCCTGTGCTTGTCTACTAAGCTGGCATTTCTGTTTATTTGTTCTTGTTTGGAAAGTTAGTGTTAAAAGCATTCACTTTTTAAAAGGAGAATTTTTTTTTTTTAATCATTTTTCTGCATCTAGCTGAGTTAATTTTGAAATTTTCATTCTATAGACTATTAAGAAGAGGTAAACAGAAGTTTGAATCTTTAAAGCTGAACTGAGTTATTTGAATGTTAATGCATGGATGTTGAAAAGAAACCTCTCCTTGTAGAAATACTCTTCATCGAATTGAATATTTAGAGCATGTTTTGCATGGTTTCTTGAGTCAGAGTCTCATTATATTTCATACGTCCACTCCCCCTCCGCAAGACTAATAATCAAGTACATTAAGAATAAAGCGATAATAAAATCAATCAACTCCTTTTTGATCTCACACAAACAGTAGTTCAGGCTAGGATCTTGGGTTAGGAACAGTGAGAAAATTACCCAAGATCTCAAAACTTGAAACTAGAGTCATTAATGAGCGAAATCCTACTGCACTCATATTATCGGGACCGTTCCTTTACCGGAGCTCAGTGCGAGACAACACTTGGGTGCACAAGAAGGTAGCCCGCCTTCGACTACATCTTGTGGGTGTGTTATATATTGGGGTTCCCTTCGGGGATGTCGAAACTAGATCGGGGATCTAGGTATTCTGCCCATATAGCACACTGTCCTTGACCGTGGACCCCCCTGATGATGTATGTGATTTGAGGTATCCTTAGTGGCCATAATTTTAGGGACTTACACAAGGTGATTGGGACGGGCTGTCCTGGTACCTGAAACAGACGGACCCACTCTGTCTTCGGTCTTTAGGAGGGTACTCGTCTTCATGAGAGTGCTTACACCTATCGTCTGAGGTTCGGGCGAAGCTCTAGAGTGACCGTAACTGTACTTTTGACCAACCCTCTCTGTATACTATTGTGATACTGGATTTCATCACCAGCGAACGGTAGTACTTAGACAGGGCACCCTATTCTGGCTGCTTGCTGATTGATTTTAGAGAGTCTTTGTTTTTTCTTTTTTAGGTGTGTGGTTACTGTCATTGAGACTTTATAATACATCACAATTTAATAAAATTTGTTAAAATTAAACTAGTCACCGTGGCGTCCCCTAACCCACACTGTCTGTCCCGACGACAGCAAGGCCTACCTCCTCTCACTATTGAGGAAGAACTGAACCTTGGTGAACCCGAGCCTTCTACGGAAGAAGACGATCTCCTCAGTATGTCAGTTATCACATAACCTGTGTCAGGCATTTCCGGAGGACCCTTTCACTGAAGGGGTCGTACCTCATTACAATCCTCCGCTCACTGATCCATTGGGGCCTGTGATAATTCAGATTCCACCACGCCAAGATATGTCTTCGACAGCACAAACATCCACTTCACCACTGGCATCCGAGATTTTTGCTAATGTAGTCAGTGCATATGGCTTTTTGTCCTCCTCCTACCCAAGTACTGCTCAATTCTTGTGTCTGAGGCATCGAGATGAAATTTGGAATGGTAAATTCCAATTTGGGAATTCCAACCACGAGAAACATTTGACCTAGCGAGCTTCTTCAAATCATTAAAAGCATTGTCACATTTCTGTCCAAACAAAATCAGATACTTTTCGATCAGTAGCATATAATTGGGTCTTATTGTCGAAATGCTCTATAAATTTTCTATAATAACTAGAAAATCCAAGAAAGCTACGTACCTCTGTCTGTGTAGTAGGTGTAGGAATTAACAAGAGTATTTGAATTTTAGCTGGATCTACTTGAATTCCTTCTGCTAAAATATAATGGCCTAAGATAACTCCTTCAGTCATCATCATAAGACATTTTTCATTGCTTAAACAAAGCCTAGTGTCTATACATCTTTGCAATACTTTTTCTAGATTTTGCAATGCAGGTTCAAAATCATCCCCATAAGGAGTGAAATCATCCATATATACTTCGAGACCTTCATTTATTAAGTCTACAAAGATGCTGAGAATTTCCCTTTGAAATGTAGCAGGAGCGTTGCATAGGCCAAAAGGTAAGACTCGGTAGGCAAATGTACCCCATGGGCAGGTGAAAGTAGTCTTGTCCTGGTCTTTAGGGGAAATTTGAATTTGGTTGTATCCATTGAAGCCATCCAGAAATGAAAAGAACTTCTTTCCTGCCAATGTGTCTAATCCCTGGTCAATGAAAGGAAGAGGAAAGTGGTCTTTTTGTGTTGCTTTATTGAGTTCACGATAATCTACACATATCCTCCACTTTCCATTCTTTTTAGGTACCACCACTAATGGGGAGACCCACTTGCTATCAGATATTGGATAGATAAAATTGACATCCAATAATTTTTGTAATTCATCTTTCATAGCATCCTTAAGGTGAGGATTCAGTCTCCTTTGAGGTTGACGAATGGGTCTTGCATCTTTTTCAATGTAAATGTGGTGAGTACATAATTGTGGGTCAATTCCTTTCATATCGGGGTAATCCCATGCAAAGGCTGCTTTGTATTTTCGTAATAATTGGACCAATTTCTCTTCTTGTTCAGTAGTGAGATTCTTGTTAATGTTCAAGGTTTTTCCTGGTTCAATTTCTACAACCTTAGTATTATTCACAGAGGTAGTAGGTATTGCTTGATCATGGATGTCTTTAAAAGGATCTTCTTCTTCTTTATTGTAGAATGCTGCCTCAATCATGTGACATTGCAAGTGAGATGCAGTTTGTGATTTATTAATGAAATTACTAATGACATCATCCTCTATTTGATCTTTAAAATCCAAAGCTTCTTCTATCATTAGAGGTGACCTCATGTTTTCCACAAAATATGATGCAGATAGTTGCCTTGTTTTAATTATTGATAGACTTGGTTGGGCTAGGGGATATAAGGCTAAGTTCTTGACATAATTTCCCCTTGTTATGGTCATGTTGCCTTGTCGGCATCCAATGTAGGCATCGACAGTTGCCAACCAAGGTCTTCCTAAAATTAAAGGGTGTCCATCTAGCCGGTTCTTTGGATTAATAACTAGGAAATCAGCAGGGTACTCCCAGGAATCTACAGATACCATGAAATCTTGTAAGGTGCCTTCTGGTTTAACTACTGATCGATCATCCAATTCCAACAAGGTTGTTGTTGGTTCAAGTGATGTAATGCCAAGTTTATGACAGGTAGTGGTTGTTAAAATGTTGATTGTTGCTCCTAGATCAACTAAAGCATTAGGAAATGATTGGCCATTGATCTGAACTGTTACTATAGGGTTTCCTGGATCTTCATACTTGATAGGTGTTTCCATTCCTGATAATAAATCAGATAAGGTACCGACTATTTGAACAGTGGGATTGGTTGTTACTCTCCTCTTTGGTTTTTTTATGCATAATTCCTTAATGGTTTTTGCGTATATAGGAATATCTTGAATGGCTTGGAGGAGAGGGATTCTGATACATAAATTTTTAACTCTCCCAGAAGATCAAAATTAGGCTGTTCTAATGGGCAGGGGATGATCAATCGTTCTGGGAATGGTGGAGAGGAAGTTATTCCTTGTTGTTGTTGATTCTGTTGTTGATCTTGATGTTGATTCTGTTGTTGAACTTCACTCTCATTGTATTCTGTTTGTTCTACCAGTAACGGATTTTCAATATTCTCATCATTATTTCTCCCTGTTTCAACTATACGCCCAGACCTTAATTGAAGATTGTTACACTCCGTTAGTTCAGTTTCTACTTCAGGAGGTTCTGTTATTTGAACAGACTGAACTGGTCTATTGTTTGGGTTCGAGTTGGGTTGGGCTGGGAGTTAACGTCTTAAATTAGTCTGGGGGTTTGGGTAAGGCGCTGGCAGTGTAGGTTGAGAGGGAGGGATAGCTCCTGCTGGCTGATTTGAAGGTTTTTTCCAGTTTGACTGCCAGGCCTGATTCTGAGAAGTAGAAGGGGACCATTGTGTAGGCCAAAATGGTGGGAAAAAAGGAAAGCTAGGCCAGTTATTCTGATTTGTTTGATTGGGCCAAGATGTAGGAGGGAATGGTTGTTGTGACCAATTAGGAAATGGTGATTGATTCTGCCACA